>OY987293.1:11592815-11936770 GCA_963920785.1 Sphagnum contortum | reverse complement strand
CCAGAATATCAGGAGGAATTTTGTAGTCCTTCTTCTCCAATCTCTCTAAGTGTTGTTGCACCATCTCCTTGGTGTACTGGCTAGGTGCCAACTTTGTGATAGCATCCTCCCAGCCATGGAAATGCAACGCTACCATGTCTGGCTGCTTCTTCTTCTGTGGGATGCAAACCCAAGTAACGGTCTTCTTTCTTGATGATCAGGCTCCCACCTGCTGCAGCAGTCGACGCTGCGGTAGTGTAGCCAATGCGAGCTTCCCACTTTTTGCCACTGCTGTGCTCGCTTACTCCCTTGAAACGGGAAGTTCCGGCACTGAAACTAACGGCATTCCCTCTGAAGGACCATATGTAGTCTCTGGTGTCCAGAGCTTCCAGCCTTGGGAATTCAGAAGCGTAGGCTCCTGGATCGTTGAAGTTAAGCTGGTACTTGTCGTTTTTCCTCAGCTTCAGCGCCACCAGGTCGTGCACCCTGACAGCTTAGTCCTCAGTCTCGTAGGCGCCCAAGTAAAGCTGTCCCTGTCCTTGGTTTTTTCTCACCGGGTCCAGATCACCTAGCCATATGTGAGCCTCCCACAACTTGGACTTGGAATGCAAGCCCACACCTTTGAAGATGGAGGTGGCCCTCTCCTGGGTGGATGGCACGTTGGGATACTTGCGCTTTAGGGGACGGGTCGTTTCCGATGCTGCTGCAGTGAGCTCGCAGCTCATAGTTCCTTTGACCATTCTCGTTGGTTTCTTGGAAGCGGGAGGACCCGCTGCAATTTCAGAAGCACCTGTACTTCTGGTGGCCTGCTCTTTGAGATCAATTGGCCGGCTCATGCTGCCATCAATTCTTTGCTCTGATTTCTTGCGAGCATCTTGTTCAGCGCGCCGTGGTAACCTCTCAGCTTGCACTCGAACTAGACTTCCAGGATGCATAAGCCGGTCATGAGATTCTGCAGGCCTAGGAGCTGCGGATGGCACTACTGGCTCCTGCTGTCGCTGATCTGCACGGCCTTCACAAATGGTCCCGCGGATGCTGGCGGCTGTATCACTTGCAGCAGCAATTGCTTCGAGAACGTTAACAAGGTCGTTGTCATACTCGTGATTCATGTCCACAAGTGTATCCGCCATTGTGATGATTTGAACCTTGAAACTAAAATCCACGCTTCTTGGAGCTGTTGCCGGTCTTCATATAATCTACGCGAAAACTCGATTTGGGTCAGGGAACTATGTCGTCGAAGCTGCTCTCATCTTCCTACTCAACATATCGATAGAGCGTCACCATGGGTCTAAACTACTAGAGAGCTTAATGAAAGGAATGAGCAATTGCTCGTGACCAAAAAACATACTCATGAGCGTTACAAAACCATCTCCGAGAAGCTCATGGGACAAGACCTGAATTCTCGGCTCCATGACCGAGAGCTTCTTCGTTGATAAGGAATGAAAAAACATGAGTATAAATATATATATGCAGATGGATTAAATACCTTTAAACAGCTGATGATCAGTCCTGCAACCGTTGATCGCGTCGAGAAGAAGCACCAGCAGCCCCTGGCGCTAGCGACGGCGTCGAAAACGACAACTTGCAAGATCGACTCTTACAACACAGTAGCGATGAAAGATTATAAAGAGAGAGTGGGCCCAAGTGAAAATGTCCTCACAGGAAACACCTGAAAACTCTCCGTATGATTGCTCAGGGGTTACTAAGGGGAGACGAAGCTGGCTGACTAGCTAGCTAGCAGAGGGCATTAATCTTGCGGCATCGCACAATATGATGACGCGTGATCTCAGATCTACATAAAGAACAGTAAATGGGGAGGAAAAAATGGAGGAGGCCAGAGAGCGAGAGCCAGACAGGGAGAGAGAGAGGAGGAGGAGGAAGAAGCTTGGGGGAAGAGAAGGAAGACTGGAGGGTGGTGTGGCGAGAGGGGGAACGGAAGGGAACGGAAGGGAGGGTAGGTTAGGGTGGGGGGGAGAGTGGGGGGGTGATATATATAGTCACAATGACATTCCCGGGGACATCGCTGACCGACTCCAGCCTCGAAGGCCTCGAACAATGTTTTTTAGCCAGATTTGGCTACAAGCTAAATATGAATTTGAAATTTCGTACTCTCTTTCTAAAATATTTTTGGCTACCTACTATGTATAGAGATATGGAGATTTTTTAAATCAAAATTTTGTCGAAATATGGCTATTGAAAATCTGACAAAGCAGACTTCATTTTTTGGACTTTTAAGTTTTTGATTTCGGCTTTTGGTATATCTAGTGAGCAATTAGAAAAGGCTGCCATAAAGACTAACTGTAGGGTTTTCGAGGCTCTTGAAACTGACTGTAGGTTTTGGTGTGTCTGTAGGTTCACATCAGCTCTGCACACACAAGTTTCTCTTAGCAAGTTTTTGCAGGTGTCATGATGTGCTCCCCTCATCCTGAAATACTAAACCCTAATTTTTGCTCCTTAATTTATGGGGAATTTACCAAAATTAATTTTCTAAGGATCCTGTTTGAATATGTGCCTTTATAATTAATTATTGGCTAACAAGGGTCAAAGCTTTTTTTTCCACTAAATTGAAGTCTTTGATTGAAAGGAGTAGGCGATATAATAGTTTTCTCAAGGAGGAAACAGCTTCTGTTTCTTGAAACAAGAGTGACTGTGCAAATGGTCCATGTTTAGATCATAAGTTTTAATCATAAATTTGGAGTTGCTAATTCAGAAAGCAACTTGCAACATGAACAGTTTTTGAATGACCTGAAATTTACAGAGTTTTTTGAACATGTGGATTGGGAGATAAAAGCTTGAATTGAAAGAGTCTACAATGATCTCCTTCAAGTTCATGATTCTTACTTTATATTTTCCAAGCTGAACTTGTTCACCACCTCCACATGTTTAATGACACCTAACTATTGTTCACCTAAATGGAAATTTTAAACACCATGTGCTCACAAGACAAAATTTGAGTGTAAAAATAAGAAGGCGAGCAAGTTTCCATAACAACAAAATCTCCATTACCCAAGAACAAAATTAATTACTTTGGCTATGTTAACTTCATTGCTCACACCATAGTTTCTAGGTTCTTGAACAATAAAAAAGGCCTTAGTCACTTTCAACTTGCTAGATTTTTGTTGTGCAAACACAAAAGGCATGTAATGTAATGAACACATGCCTAAATGCATGAGAATCCATTGAAACACCATCATATGCCAATCTTGCACCTAAACTGCTTGAAAGATTTGATAGTTAGTTACACAAGTTAAGTTAGATTGAATTGTAGATTTGACTTGCTTGTTTCCAATTGTGATTATTGCTTCCTTATGTGCCATGGGATCCACATCGTGCCCCATGAATGTATGCAACTTGGGATGTCCTTTGATTATGTACATGACATGATCCAGCGTCAAGTGCCTTTGGAGTTCATGTTTCTCAACAATTTTAAGCCTAGCAAAAATGCTCATGATGGCTATGAAAGTGGATCAGAAGATGATACTCAAAAGATGGAATTTTGAGACATTGTATGCTAAAAAGTGCATGCTGCTCATCAGCAAAAGTTCAGTAGACCAACAGGTCCTTCACGAAGGTGCTTGAGTTTGAGCTTTGTTCTATTGTTGTTTTAGATTGTTCTAATGGATCGAGCAAAAGAAAATCTTGCGAATTTGCAACATGTCTATTTGCATGGAATTTTTTTCCACAATATAAAGCAAGTCACTGGTGTACACATTCGTATTTGCACAACAAGTCAGTCATTAGCACTGAGTTGGGACTTGACCATATGGAAATCAGATCATGTGTGTGTAATGTAGTCTGAGATGAATTTACTGTAGCTGTAATCTAATATGATGACATGTGAAATATCTGGCTCTAATTACCATGAATGTGGTCAAGCTGGAAGAATATGTGTTTGCAAGCTCTGTAATTGTGGGTATCACAAATGTCCAGCCAAGCATACATCTGTGCACAATCACTATGACAAGTGCACGAAATCGGAGTATGGAGCCAAGTTTCCAGAATGGCCAATGCCAAAGAGCTTTTGTGAGGGACTGTCCTGCGCCTGCAGACTCGAAGGCTCGATTGGATTGCAATACCACCTACACTGATGATTTTGTCAAACACCCCTTTGGTCCACGTGAGTCGACTCGCCCTGTTCCCAGGGTTGAGATAACAGGTCCAATGCAGTCAGACACAACTTAGAGTGTGGACTATTGGGACAAGTCCAAGAACATGCAACCAAGGAAAAAAAATGCTCCTCAAACTCACCATGGCAATGGCAAGTTCTGTGGAGACAATACTTACAATGTGGATTTTGAGGATTGTGGTAAGGGTTTCCAGTTGTAGTTGTCAAACATGGATGCAGTCTTGGATCCTCAGGAGGCAAATTCAATGGGCATACCACTTGAGGACTAGGTCTCCAGCTGTCACCCACAAATTGGTTCCCAGTTGAAGTAAAGATTGTATCCCAAATCCTACCAGATGCAAAGTCTCTTCATTCTGGATAAATCAACACATCATCCATCTTATAAACATGTGCACATACCTTGACATGAAGCACAGGTTATAAATCAATACCAATCAGTGTCCTTTTGGTGGGAAGTTCCCTGGCCATCTGGGTGGCAAGTATTACCCTTCAAGGCACATTGACCTAGAATGTCAGTCCAAGTTCTTACATAACATGACTGATGTGTTGACACAAACCAAACCAACAGGTTGTCTTAAAGGGCAGAATCTGCTGCCACTGCCGAATTTGATATTTTGTACTTAATTACGTCACATAACAATCAGCACGCTAATTTACAACCTACCTATAGACCATTATGTTAGGGACAGTGCATGCTGCCTCAGTTCATCCCTAGGGTTTGGCATACCAGCTGGCCTTCCCCTGGTGACTCATTAGGAGGCAAAATGGCACCCTAAGGGCTTAGTCTCTAGTACATAAAGCATTGGTGAGATGATGTCTTCCTTTTGCATGGACTACTAGCCACCAGGAGTCACCTTTATCACATATGGCAACTCTGGATTTCGCTCAGTAAGTCTAACATGGTCATTTGTGTCATATCGATCCAAGTGTGTCATTGCAAGATTGACAAACATTAGGAGCTTGTAGTCCTGCATAAGGCATTTTATCTCATCTTGATTCAGCTTGGATGACGGCAATCTATACAAGTACCTTCTCACTTCAAATACATAACAAGCATGTTGTTCTTCGCTCCAGACAATCCACTTGCCAGTGACTTTTGGCTCAAAAGTATCATCACATTGTGAAAGACTTTGCAGGTCAACACCACTTTGAGTACTGGACCCAGGCATCAACCTACTTGGCAAGCAGAAGTTGAAGACTAAATCATTTTCTCGACAACGAGGGTGTACAATGAAACCTTGAATTTGCTTGATACCCCCAATTTCTTGGGTGTTTGCAATTGTAAGGTTTCCTCCCTGGGTTTCCATAGCTTTGATATCAATTTGGCCTTGAACTCCAGAACCTGCAATATGAATTTGACCACCACCACCACGTGACTCTTCTTGGGAAGATGACGTAGATGCCATCAGAGCCTTGTTGATTGTCAATTTTGTTTCAATCAAGCTGTCATCTTGAGCACTTGCAGATGAAGACAGTAGTTGGGTTTGCCGGTCATTGCCTTTGAAAGAAATCTTGATATTGTTTTGGTACCATGAAAACAAATTTACACCACGCTGTTTTCCTCCACCATCAGTACCAAGATTGCATTGTGTCTTAGTTGTGACAGTTATAAATTTCTTGTCAACACCTTCTTGTAAGAATTCAATCTCAATCACTGGCATGATAGTTGCTACTTGTCGGAATGGTGTCTGCTGAACTGGCTGTTTTGTATCAGGATCATGAAATGCACCTCCAGTTCCTGGAAATATAGACACTTTGAGTCTTCTATTTCTCATATCATTTGGTGCACTTGAAGGATCAGGGGGCAGAGGATCCTCAGGTGGCAGGCTCTTGTCATCATCTTCATCATCATCCATCTTTTCTTCTTGTCTTGTTAAGGATGGGGATTGTGAAAATTTTGGTCCTCCACCACTTGTTGATTGCTGAATTGATCCACTTGATGAAGCGTTTGGAGATTTGGTTGATCCAGTTCCAGAAGTTTGTTTGGTAGTGGCACAAGTGCTTCCACACTTCAAATTTCTGTACTCATCCACTACCTTCCATACAAGAGGAAAAAACTGACCACTTTGTTCCTCTTTACAGTTTAGTGTTATGACATGAGTTTCAGGAAAATCTTTCAAGCTGACTCCAAATTTTCTCGAAATATCTTCTGCTGGCAAACTCGTGCTTTTGACATGATCTCCTTGGAGCTTTGGCATCTTGATAGCAACAAGTTCGAAACTTTCAGAATCTTTGACTTGACTGAACACCTTCTCCCAAGATCTTTTCCATCTATTTTTACTTAACTGCTTGACTTCCACCTCATATCCACTTGTGACCAACACCTTGGCCCTTTCTAGTCCCACTCCTACCATCCTGCTCATGCATTGTGCATCTGAAAAGAGAAATTCAACACCTTCCACAACTTCTCTTGTAGCAACAAAAATAGAGTCACCCATACAGTCTGCATGAAACTGTTGAAGGTTTGTAACAGCGACTTCACCATGTCTCTGTAAACCAATCAGCATATGTTGCAAAGACTTCTGCAAATTTTCCTCTTCAAAATTGCCATTTTCAGTGACCACAAAATGGCCAACCTGATCAAGATAGGTGTCAACACCTTCACCATGTTGTGAAAATTGATGGATCTCATTGTTCCTGCATCGATTGTGATCTGTTAGGTATGAATGTCAAGGAAAAAAACTCAAATTCCCAATGACGTTTGGATTTTCAAAAATTGGTGAAAATAAAATAAAATTGTACAGTCAACATGAATACTTCATCAAATGCTCCAAGAGGGAATCAGTCAGGTGAAATGATGCAATGGGAACACGTTATGAAATTTACCTGTTTTTTCCTTCTGATGTGTCAGGTTCTAAGTTTGCTGAAGCCTCTTTTTGGTAGGCTGAGTGGAAACCCTCTTCTTGGGAGGATGACTGGCAATCCCATTTGTTTGGGACTCCAAGGGGTCCAACAAACCCAGATCCCCTGTTCTGTGCCTGAGGGTCTTTCATCACCTGCAATTCAAATAAAATCATCTGGAACTGTAAATACGTCACATTCCTCCAAAAGTTAAATCACAAAGACCTCATCACATAAAAAAAACAACTGAAATACACATGATAATTATCCAAGGTCACAGGAATCAGAAAGATTAGCAGACACCAAAACCCAGAATCTTTGACCAACCAAAATCAGATCCAACTCACTTTGCATGATGTGATGGTCACAAAATCTGCAACCCTCAATTTCTCATTATCAAATGTATATCCAAATTTTGAATGTATAAATAGACTCCTTGATCCCTCTTGGACTCTTATGTGCTCTTCCAACAAACCATTCTTTATACTCAAACCTATTGCCATGTAAGCCTTCCACAACCTTTGATGCATGCATTCAACAAAATTTCGAAAATGAACATACATACATCAACTGCTAAAGCCACAACCGCAAAAACCTTTGTGAAAGAGGTCAATTTTTGTACACCGAAAGACTAGTGTGAATTGCAATCCACATCTAAGCAAATTGTGCTCGTAAAATATGACATAAATGACCCTAAGGGTAAATGATGACATTAATTGTAGGTTAGTGCAAGAAAAATATTTTGTACATACTTGTTATCTTGTTTTTTATTTGAAAACAAGAAAAAAATATTTTTTAAAACTTCTAACCTTCTTATAATATTGCAAAACAAAGGAACCTTTATTTTTCTTCATGGGCATCTCTATCTTCCTTCTAGCTTTTCAAAACAATTTGTGTCATCATTTGGACTTCAAAAAGCACCCTACAAGTACCCCCAATAACAACATCATTTTTTAAAGGGTTGACAATGATTTTAATTATGAAAATAAACTATGAGGTGCTTGAAAAAAAACCAAATATTGTAAAAACATTTCACCTACTTTCAAGTGCTTGAACTTTCTTTTTCAAACTATCACAAATTTTTAATCCAATTTAAATTCTTGCAAGTGTTTTTTTTAAATATGATTATAATACTTTAGCTTTTGAATTTCATGCAAATAAGAATTAAAAAATAATGTATGCAAAAATAATAACATTAACCCCATAAAATCATCCCCTTGTTAATCATTTAATTCAAAACCCTTATATTTTGTTGTTTACACTATTTTTTGTGTATACTTTACCATGCTTTCACTCGGAGAACATAATGTTTGGTATTAAGGGGAACGGTGTATTGTGGAAGGCATGTATTATTGAACTTGGTGTTTAGCTAAATTAGCATTGAGATTCTAACATTAGGTTTAAATGAAGCTTAAGATATTTAAATTGTCAACTAGTTCATTAAGTACCAATTAGATGCTCATGAAATGCCATCTTCACTAATAATGTTATCATCATCACTTACAAAATGTAAAATTCCACAAAATTAAAAGTTGTATTAAAAACTAAATGATGAATGTTTACCTGGTAGCAATGAGGGGATGTAGATTTTTTCAAGTCTTCAACTGTTTGGTGGATGGGACTTGTGGCACTTGATTCCACATTAACAAAGTTGTGCATGCATTTTCTTATAAAATTCAACTTTATCGCATGTAAAAAGTTCTTTCACTATCTCCCCTTTAATAACCCTCCAACGAAGATCATTCCAATCCCTGTTTGTTCCATCATTTGTTAGAAGCTCCTCCACCACTTTTTCATGCCCATGTTCAATAGCCCAATGAACACAACACTTGTAACAATAATCTCCATTGACATGTATTTTGTCATTTGCAAGAAGTTCTTTCACCACTTCTAGATGGCCTTGTTCAGCAGCTAAACGAAAAGGATCACCCACATTCACATCTACTTGGTCATTTATGAGAAGCTCTTTCACCACTTGGAGATGGCCCCCTTTAGCAGCCCACGAAAGGGGATGACCCGCATTCACATCTATTCGGACATTTGTGAGAAGTTTTTTTACCACTTCTAGATGGCCCATTTGAGCAGCCCAACGAAAGGGATGACCTGCATTGACATCTATTCGGCCATTTGTGAGAAGCTCTTTCACCACTTGGAGATGGCCCTCTTCAGCAGCCCAACGAAGGGGATGACCCGCATTCACATCTATTTGGCCATTTTTGAGAAGCTCTTTCACCACTTCAAGATGGCCTTCTTCAGCAGCCCAACGAAGGGGATGACCAGCATTCACATTTATTTGATGGTGTGTGAGAAGCTTTTTCACCATTTGGAGATGGCCCCGTTTAGCAGCAATAGCAAGGGGATGACCTGCATTCACATCTACTCGGAAATTTGCTAGAAGCTCCTTCACCACTTGGAAATGGCCTTCTTCAACAGCACGACGAAGGGGATAACCCACATTCACATCTATTCGGTGATTTCCAAGAAGCTCTCTCACCAATTTTAGATGGCCCCCATGAGCAGCCCATCGAAGGGGATGAGACTCATTCACATTTATTCGGTGATCTCTGAGAAGTTTTTTCACCTCTTTTATATGGCCCATTTGAACAGCCTTACAAAGGGCATCTACCTTTGAGGAAAGCTCATTCTCCAATTGGAAATTGCCCTCTTCAGCAACCCAAGGAAAAGGAAAAGCCATGTTCACATCTTCTTGGGGATTAGTCATATGGACATCTAATTTGAAAATTCCCCTTCTAGTAGAAGATTTCAAATCAAGTGAGCACAACTTGTCATCAATTTAAGCATCACATATTGCTTGAATGTTTGTAATTGCCTCACTTTCAACCATGGCTACACCACATTTAACCTTATCCATGACCA
Organism: Sphagnum contortum; assembly: GCA_963920785.1. Lineage (NCBI taxonomy): Eukaryota > Viridiplantae > Streptophyta > Sphagnopsida > Sphagnales > Sphagnaceae > Sphagnum > Sphagnum contortum. Next base: position 11,926,947 of record OY987293.1, on the reverse strand, counting down.
AGTCAGAGACATCACCATAGCTTGGTTGCATCTTTTTGCTTATTCTACAAAACTAAAAGCATGAATGGAAAAATATAGGTGTTTATCGAGTCCCCTTTTGGATAGAAAATGATGATAAATCCCATTTTTTGCCACAAAAAAGAAAGTTTGAAAGACAAAAAAAAGAAGCAATGTATGTATATTGGTGGTGGAGAAGATAAGAATAAAACTAATAAATCGAATTGCAAAAACACCTGATTGTTTACCTTATGTATTGTACCTAAGGTTCAAGGCATCACACTTTTTTTATTACTCTATCACACTACCAAATTATAGATGCTTGCTAACCAACGAAGGGGAATCCACACAATCAAATAAATCTCTTAAAACTAGATGGCAAGAGATCAATACTATGAGATTTAATAAAATAGAGGGTGGAGAAGAGAAAGGATAAGAAACAAATTTCCAAAAAACTTCTAGGAGTGAAGAGAACTAGTAACTTCTAAACAATGAAAAAAAGAGAGGTTTAGTAAGAAACCACAAGACAATAGTCTTGAAAAGAAAAACACGAAGCTCTATGACCCCAAGAGAAAACAAAAAAATCTTTGAAGCACAAGCGAACAGAAGCTCAAAATCTGGAATTTGAGAATGCAGATAGTCGCAGTGGGATGTCTCTCATATATGGTCATTAGTAATTTATACCTAAAGACCGACTGAATTCACTTGAAGCTGTAAGAACTTGAAGGGATGAACGATGGACACCTTCCCAGCAGCATTGGACGAGCTAACACCTTCCCCCCACAGTTGTAGCAAGGGTTGAATTGCTTGCACCGAGCTCAACACTGCTTCTGGACCCCAGTTATTTGCTTCCTAGAACTTGCGGGGATGTTCTCCTCATTTCTCCGCTGTGCCCATGGGTAAAGATGTGAAAGACCGACTTAGCACACACACACAGGAACCTGAGAACTCCCAGCAACTAGCGAGCTAGCTACTTTCCTGGTTGTTGGAAATCTTTTTTAATTCCTGGTGCATACCACTTCTGGACCCCCGGCGTCCATTTCCTGGAACTAGCGGTGATTCTCTGTTTATAGAGGACTTAGAAATGAATTTGGGTTACACATGTAGCTGATTTTATCTCGGGCACTGGAACTCCTCATTCTCCTCCCAGAAGAGAAATTAAGTTAGACTGATTTTTATGTAAGGCAGACGCTTTCTGTTGATTGGAGTGCATCTGGTCATTAGAGAGACGCTTATGATAATGATGATGATTATGCTACTAGCTCCGAACAATTAGTGCCAAGCTATTATTAACCCAGAATGATTTTAGGACATTGTGGCTTCTGGCCACGGAAAACAAGTCAGTGTTTCTTTTACTGGCGAAATTAAAATCGAAAGATTTTCCAATCGCCAGAATTTTTTTGGCCAGATATCACTAGGCAGCCAATGATACAGAACAATGCTTATATGTTTTTACTTTCGTGGCTATCTCTTTATAACCAAATTTGACTAAATCTTCATACAGATTGTCAGTGGTGGATCTACATCACCAAATTGGAAAACGGGCTCAGTCCCCAAACAAGTTGAGGTGTGAATTCATTTCTCTGAAAAGCAAAACATCAGCTCGGGTGAAACAGCACCCACACTGGAACCATGGTAAAAATCTTTTATTTTTTAATGTTTTCTTCTAATCATTATAAATATTCCACCCCTACCCTAAATCAGGGTCTCTAAGTCCAAATTTATCATTTCCCAGGTTGAATATAGCCTCTAAGAGGCCTCACTCAAGAAGGTGAAGGTACCAGTGTGGGTGCTGGTTAACCCTGGCTGGCAAACTTCCTGAAAAACATGACCTGGATGGAAAACCAGAGATCAATCATGTCCATAGAGACATGAACGTGGAGTAGGGACCTCATTGCAAACTAGGTACTATTTTACCATGTTTGATTTTCTTTCAAAATTCCACCAAAGCAATCACAATTAATTGCTGGGCCATGCCAAAACATCCTCACCCACATTAATATTCCAACCCCGATGCCACCTTTAGTTCACCTTTGTTTAATCCAATAGAGAGGAAGGCATGTTAGCAAAGCCATACAAAAACTCTTGAATTATTCACTTAATCCATAGCCCCCATTTTGGATGCCCATTCATCTCTCCTATTCATTAGGTGAGGTGCTTCCCAAGTTTGATTGGCCCATCACTTTAAAAAAATATGAAGCTATGCAGATTCCCCAAAGTAGAAGGTTCTATTTTGAAGTACAGAGCTCCTTCCCTTTGGCTCAGGTATATAGGTGAAGTGGGGACAAATTTTGCCAAAGCATATGGGATAAAAGTGAGGTGCTATTGAGCGCTCTTTGGGAAACATGTCAAGAACTTGAGAACTCTTTGCTTTGACCCACCTCCAAGAGGAAAAAAAAAAGCTTGCACGGAAAGTCCATTGTCTATTGTCCAAGTGGAAAGTGAACAATGGACTGCTTACTCTCCACATCAAACACAACTTGAAAAGAAAAAACCTTGCTCCCCTCACCCACAAGAAAAGAAGGGAGGCCCCTTCATTTCACAATGTGGCTTCTCATTGATTGCATAGAAATTGCATTCCTAAAATTGGCTGCCACTATTTTTGGCCTAAAATAATAACCCTTCTTATTAACTTGAACTTTGTCAACAATTTTGCCTATATTGGGAAGTTCAAGCTTTTTTTAATTTGATTCTTTTATTTTCATTTTGGTCTAGTACCACACCTAAATTGTGTCGTTCTGCAGTCCAATCCCAAAACATTTGAGAATCTTTATTCTGTATTAACAAGTTGTACCAAGAATGCTTTCACTTTTGCTTTCTCATTGGGCACTTTCTGCTTATAGATCAGTTCACATAATTTTTAGTGCCAATGATATTTTTCCTTGTTTTCATGGATTCAACTTGAATGCAACATATATGTACTTTCAATCTATTGCATTTTTCAGAATATAATTCTAGTAATGTTTAATGCAGTCCTTAACTTTCGTAATACAATTATATGTCAGACATCCTTAGTGTTCAAGTCATGGGAGGAAATAGTGAATGAGATGTGTGAGTGTTTCATTTTGGGATGTGATAACTTTTGAGTTGTTGAAACCAGTTAGATGCATACAGATATTATTTGGGGATAGTGATCTCTGAAGCGATCATCTTATTTGAGTCATTAGTCAAGCCACCAAGGGTTGCATTGAAATTGCATTTAGGTGTGTTAAATGTTCCAACAAGGTCCAGATTTGAATATTTTGACCAGTGGAGTTTTCTTTCTCTTTTCAATAAAATATGGAAACATGTTCCAGGGGCTTAGAAAAGTAGCAGTTATGTTTGATAAATGAAAACCATTTATGTGGTGCCTTATGAGCTTAGCATCTTCCCCTGCCCCCCCCCCCCCATTGTAGCAAGCTTTGTACCAATTGCATGCACTGGGCACAACACTACTTCTGTACCCCGGTATTCTATACCGCAGTATTCGCATCCTATCACTTGCGAGGATGTTGTCTTCATTTTTTATGTGTATCTGTAACTTAGTGTGTAACTCGATGTAATTATTAATTATTTAATTAATTGTGAAAAGGGGTAAGTTGAATGGTCATGGTGCATGTGCATCATGTGATGTCATTCCTTGTAATTAAATGTAGAATCACATGGGGAACCATGTGATTTTGTTTCCTTATGATTAATTAAATGTAGAATCTCATGGGGAACCATGTGATTTTGTTTCCTTATGATTAATTAAATGTAGAATCTCATGGGGAACCATGTGATTTTGTTTCCTTATGATTAATTAAATGTAGAATCTCATGGGGAACCATGTGATTTTGTTTCCTTATGATTAATTAAATGTAGAATCTCATGGGGAACCATGTGATTTTGTTTCCTTATGATTAATTAAATGTAGAATCTCATGGGGAAACATGTGATTTTGTTTCCTTATGATTAATTATGTGGAGGATAACTTTTGGAAGGTTCTTGACTTGTTTCCTTTGGGTTAGTATATAAAGAGGTGTTTGTGACATTAACATGGACCTCCTCCCTTTGTAAATAGTTATGGTTTGAATACAAAGTTTGGATGAAAGTTTTGATTTTTTTTGGAAAGGCTTTTGGTTTCGATTGTTTTGAGTGTGATAATGTGTAGAAAGAGAATGATAAGGCTCTATGTATAGACAAAAGGAGAGTGAGAAAATAGATGTGTAACCTATAACATAGATCTCCATAGCTATGTAAGAAAATTACATAGTTTCAATCCCATACCTATTCGTGTCTTACATATCCACCAGTAAGGATACTCAAGACCAACTTAGTACATACCCTGCAAGCCATAAGATTGGGGAGGATGGAGAATGGACCTTCCAAGCAGCTAGCCATGTAACATCTTCCCAATTGTCGGAAAGCGTTTGATTCCTGGTAGACTCCAGAATACTATACACACGACTTTTGGAACCCACTTTCCTTTCCTGGAACTAGTCGTGATTCTCTCTTTATTTTTGAATGCAGAAGAATTAGAAATGAATTTATTTAGACTTTTGTAGCTACTATCATTTCCAGCCCTGGAACAGTCTCCTCCTCATCCACTAGAAATCAGCCTGATTTTGATACACTTGAGGTAGTTTTCTTGGAGGCACGTTCCATTGATTGGGGTGCATTTGGTCCTCAGAGACACACTATGATAATGACCATGATTATGCTACCACAGCTACTAACAATTAGTGTAATATATTCACCAGCATAATTTTAGTAGATTGTGGCTTCTTGATGCAGACAACAGGGGAGAGTTGCTTTTCCTGGCGAAGTTAAAAATTGAGAATGCCAAAAAAATGATTTTTTGGGGGGTTTTGCAATAGTCAGAAATTAGAATTCCAATAAAATAACCCAAAACAAAATGCCAGATTTGTGTATTAGATTCCAGCAGGAAGCCAAAAATGTAGGACGTTCAAAAGTTTTTACTTTCAAGTCTCTTTCAGCTTTGTGGGCAAATTTGGCAAAATCCTCCAACAGATGATCAGCACTGGTCTATACTCCTCACCACAAAATTGAAAAAAGGAAAGAATAAAAAGAAAAAGGAGCTAGCTACAAGAGTGAGCCTCAAAAAAAAGTTGAGGTATGAATTCCTTTCTTTGGGAGACAAACATTTAACTTACTTCTGGCTAAGCATGACATGGATGGAAAACCCGAGATGCCAATATGTGCTTTTATGTGCCCCTAGAAAGATGAACCTGGAGGGAGGGACTGCATGGAAAACTACATAATCTCATCCAAGTAGGAGTTCCTTTCAAATTTCAATCAAAGGAAAACTCAACTAAAATATTGGCTGGGCCATATCAAACATCCTCAGTACACTATTCCGAGTCCAACCCAACTTTCGTTCACCTATCAACAAATGATAATGTGATTCAAATTACTTAGTTTGGGGGGACAATCTTGACATTTTTTTTTGGGTGGTAGACCTCTCTGATTGGTTTGTCACCCAAAACCAAAAAACCCACACTTCACACACACACACACACACTCCTAACATAGAAATTGTTCACATAGCCCACTAATTGGCACTAATCTAAGTGATAAAACTGAAACTTTTTAAATCTTCATGCAAAAGACAAATTCTGTTTACACTAAGCATGCAACTCTCTGGTCTCCCCATAGCATAAGGAAGAAGAAATAATAAAAGAACAGAGAAGAACAAAATGACATGAAAGGAAAGTAATGAATTTGTGAGAAATGCTGATACAGAAAGCAAAAAAGAACATCCAATTCTTTTGTACATGTGGTGCACCCATGTAAGTGAAAACAATAGAACTTCTTTGAACCTTCATAACCGCTTTGCAAACTAAATCAAAACAAAAGTTTACCTCTAGGGTTCTGTCCATGTGACCAATAGAGGCAAGCAAAAAGAATACAACTCTTTTGAACCTCCACAACCACCTTGCAAACTAAACCAAAATAAAAGCTTGCATTTACTGTTCTCTTCATGTGGCTCACCCATGTAAGTGAACAAAATAAAACTACTTGGACCTTAACAACCACCTTGCAAACTAAACCAAAACAAAAGTGTGTCATGACACCAAAAGTCACCCATGACCTATTTAGTAGAGAAAAAAGAACTCACAACAAACCCCCCCTCCCCCAATAAAAAGGAAAAAACTCACATCACTAACCCCTTTCCAAAAGAAAAAAATCTTAGGCCTCAGGTGCATGTTGCATCTCCTCATTGGCTCAACAGGCTTTTGATTCTTAAATTTGTTGGCCATTTTTTAGCCCACAATAATGCTAGGGGCACTAATTGGGGTACATAGTTTATTCCAATATAGAGGCTAGAGAAAGCATGTGAGCAAAGCCATACAAAACCTCTAAAATGTTTGACTTGCACTCTACATTTTATCTTGTTATTTTTACCTTCTCTTAAATGGTGGAGGAAGGTTAGCAGGTAGCACAGCTTTTCTGGGTTCAAATTGAAGAGCAAGAGATCCTTTTCTACGGAAAAACAAATCCCTCCTATGCGTAAATGGTCAATTCCTGGCAACGAACCTGAGTAAAACTCGAGCCGTAACACATCTGCATCAAATCTAGCTTGTCAGGCTCACCAAAATCAACATGCAGTCCAATTTGAAGTCATGTAAAAAACCCGTCCCAGGGGTCAATCTTTAATAAATATGATGACCAAGTTGGTTCTATTTAGCCAAGTCAACATGAGTTTGTTGAGAAAGAATTAACCTAATACTTGTTCTACAACTTATTTACAAGTATATGTATACAGTAAATCCTAAACATTATGTATGTCAACTTGTATTTTTGTTAATTTTGTGATGTAACAAATTAAATGGTGATGATTCATAGGAAAATTTAGTGATTAATTTGGCTACGAGCTAAATATGAAAGTGGTTTCCTAAAAATATCCATCAATATTTTTGGGTACTTACTGGAACCATGTACAGAAATCTCAAAAAGCAATTTTCTTGAATTTTGGTTGAATTCTAGCTATTGAAAATCTCAAAAAAAAATTTACCACTTTTAATTTTTCATATAGCTTTTTGGCTATATATATAGCCAGCAAAAAAGAGGCTAATGCATGTGTACGTAGCAACAACCAGAAGTTGGCATGGTAATAATTAAGGCTCCACATGAAAATGGGCATATGTTCTTTACTTGTTAAGTCAGAAACACATTTTGCCTTCATTGAAGTGCAATTATATCATGGAGTTACTATAGGCAATGTAGAAGGAAATGGATATCATGGTAATGTTCACTGTTTATCATGAACCATTCTTGTCTAGTGAAACCATAATATGTACTTGCCCAATTAATGGGTTACACACATGACCACATCACTCGAATAGCATTGCAGTGAAAGTGGAGTATGGAATAGGCCCGTTGTTGCTTGTAGCGCTGCCACACAGCTGTAGGGGTGACCGGGTATTGATGCACAGCTTCCCCATACACATCTAAAAGTACTCCAACTCTTAACCTTACCTTACCCCCACATTTTACACATCCTTCATTCATGTTGGTCCAAAAGAAGACATTGCATGTGGACATTTTGTTGAACACTCCCCAATCACCCTCCATGCCCCCCACATTTCACATGTGTATCCATCAGGCTACTGCCCACAAAGCCATCAGACTCACATCAAGTTTGAATGATCTCTTCATCAACACATCCAGAAGCCTCTTTATAAGCATTACGACTTTATAAGCACACACATTTTGGTCCCCATTGAAAGTTACACAGTTTAGGTGCTCCACAATTCCAATGATCTAACACGAAACAGTTCTAATGCCTTCTACCCTTCATCCACATTTCACATGGAGCAGGATGGTGAGAACTTGGAACCAGATGTCTCTCTTGAAATACCATGATTGTTCGCATGGATTTCCCCATAATTCAGATGTTCTAGAACCTTGGTTATTATCAACAAAGACATTGGAACCCACTTGAGGGAACTGGTCATGAACATATCTACCTCTCTTGCACTGCACAGGTAGTCACCACAGCCACTATAATGATATAACCTTAGTCCATCCCTTCCTTTCCCATACATTGATACAATGCTAAAGCCTTCTGCCTTTCACCACAGTTTAACTTGTCCCTGAATCACAGTAGACCCTGAGACCAAATCTTGTGTCAATGTCCTTTTGAACATCTTGCCAAAGCATTTTCAATGCTCCCACATTTGGCAGACATGTATATGTCTAGGAGACTATATAACTTGCAAAGACAGGGTAATGGCACGAGTTAATCTATTGAGGTACACATGCTCTTCTCAAGTGAGCCTAAGATGACACTAAGAGTGTTGGTCAGTTCTTCTATGTTTTTTTAAAAAATTGGCGGCATAGGTTCTTTGTGAAATTATTTTTTATGTCCCACAAAGGGTGTCAAATAACTGGGCTTTGAAATTTCATGAGACCTACCTAGTTATTGCTTTTTTACGCAAGATCACCATTATCAAATTCCCCATTTTTGGTTTATTGATAATACCTACCAGTACACATAAGTGTTCGTTTTGAAATACCCAGCCTAATACCCAAGTTGTAACCACCTAGTATTATATCAACCTGTAGGTATTTTTAATGAAACTTATGCCCAAAAAGAAATCTCCATATTTCATGCACTTCTCAGAATTGCCAACTCACAACAGACACCTTGAAGTTGAAAGGGGAGCTGAATGTGGAACTAAATTTGGAGAAGTGTAGCCAAAAGAAAAGTTTCAGTTGAAATGTCTAAGGGTTCAAGAACTTCTTGTGATGAGACATGGAAAGGTACATGTTGGTTTTTTATATTCATCAAAGCAAATACCTAGCTTGTAAGGATCTTGTCAAGTCACAATATGTACCCAACAAGTACAGTGGGTGTTTGGTTTGTAACCAATTTCAAAGTCTATAGGGGTTTGTTTATGAATAGCCTATCCTTGGACTCTTGTTCATAGCTAACCATTTTCTCCAATGACCGACCAACTCTGGACACTCCCATAGCATGGGCATTCAGGGCCTGGTCAAAAGGGTTGGATCCATCCCAAGTTCCTGTTACGTTCATGGATGCAACACTTATGCATCATGCCCTTCCTTTAGCATGGCATTTACAAGTGCATATGGGCATCTCATTGAGCATGCTCTTAAGGCCCCTTTACAGTTGAAGTCAAGGCTGAAAAAACTTGGGGGCCAACTTTGAGCATCTTTGGCTTGTTGTTTGGCCCAAAGTTACTAATAAATGCTTGAACATTGGCCCCAAGAGTTGCAAATTGGCTTCCCAAATCCAGTGGTATCCTTTTTTTGAGCCTGGGGGCCAATAGAAGGCCATAAAGTTCAACGTTTATATTGGTAAGTTGGGGCAGATTCAAAATACTTTTTCTATTTCAGCCTTGACTCCTATTGTAAGGCTCTTGGGGCTCATTTCAACTTTTGCACCAATAGGAATGTTCAATTTGAGTTGAACATTGGCCTTGACTCCTTGTGTAAAGTGGGCCTAAATGTCATCATGGATCCTATATATGGAAACTATGCTGCTACCTACATCCATATTTAACTCTTAGTTATTTAGTGTGACTAGAGTATGAATATGTGTATTCTCTTCAACTGCTCATAAAATAGCACATGAACTGGGTAGTTACACTAACAAAAGTTTACCTGCTAAAAGTCATGAAACCTTCTTCTTTTGGTGACAAAGTTAAACCTGGTCTTTCAGGTTGAAGCAACACCCACCAGTACACCATGAAGGATGGATGGTGAGAGAACAAGAAGCAATTTTCTATGAGGGTCCTATCTCATGGCTAACCACATTGGTTCACCTAGTTGTTGTTTTTGTAGTATTGCATACCTTTTTATCCCTTGACATGGTTCTCTGCCCAGAACTTCCAATTTTTATAAAAGAACTAGTGGTTTTAAGGCTGGTAATTTCATATATTCAATTTTCTGGAGAGAACCAGGGTTGTATACAAGAACCAGTTTTTTTTTGTTTTGGGAGTCGTGATTAAGAACCATCCTGATAATTGTCAGGGCTCAGTTAGTATCCACCTAACATTGCTATTGACACATTATTAAAGAACCACCGGTTCCAGTTCTGTGAATCAGAGAATTGTTGGTTCCAGGACTTTCAATAAACAATTTAGAATCAGAGAACCAATGGTTCTTGTTCTTTGAAAAAAAAATAGGATTAAAGAATCACTAGTTCTAATTAGTTGGAAAACTTTAAAAACTGATAGTTTTCATCATGATAGAATGAGTAATCCTATGAGCAGTTAATTGATTTGTTAGTTTTTTTAGAATTGTATCTACATATCCGAACTGGTTCTTTTGTTTCAGCACAGTGTAAGAATTCACCCAAAAAAGAACACTACTTGTAAACAGAGTTTTTTTTTTTTTAATTTGTGGATTTGAAAGTTTGGTAAAATTCTCCGAAATTTTAGCAATCCTTTTCCAATTTACACTTCAAAAAAATGTTTTCAAAAATTTCGCAATAAATTGCCACCATAGTGTGAGAATTCACCCCAAAAATTTTAATGGCAGCCAACAAATTTAAGAATCAAAATCTTGCTCGCTTAATGAGGAAATGCAGCATGCACCCTAGAGGTCTAGGATTTTTTTCTTTTGGAAGGGGGTGGGGGATGTGAGTTTTCTCTTCTTTATTTTGAGTACGGGGGCTTGTGAGTGGTTTTTTTAAATTTTGGGTCATGGGTGGCATTTCATGTCATGACACACTTTTGTTTTGCTTTAGTTTGCAAGCTAGTTGTGAAGATCCAAAGTAGTTTTATTCTTTTCACTTACATGGGTGAATCAGATGGACAAAACACTAGAGGCAAACTTTTGTTTTGATTTAGTTTGCAAGGTGGTTGTGGAGGTCCAAAAGGAGTTTTCTTGGTTCACCATGTGGACAGAACACTAAAGGTAAATTTTTGTTTTGGTTTAGTTTGCAAAGTGGTTCTGGAGGTCCAAAGAAGTTCTATTCTTTTCACTTACATCATGGGTATGCCACATGTACAGAAAACTAGAGATATTTTTGGCTTTCTAATTAAATTAACATTTTTCATGAATTCATTCCTTTCTTATCATGTCATTTAGTTGTTTTTGTTCTCTTATCGCTTCTTCCTTGTGTTGTGGAGAGACAAAAAGTTTCAGAAGGTTTGAGTTTTTCCACTTAGATCAGTGCCAATTAGTGAGCTATGTGAACAATATCTAGGTTAGGAGTGTGCCAATGTGTCAATGGTGAATTTTTTTGTTTTGGGTGATGAACCAATCAGAGAGGTCTATCACCAAAAGGAAAAAAATGTCAAGGTTGTCCCACCCCCCAACTAATTAATAAGAATCACACTATTTTTTTGTTGACAGGTGAACTAAAGTTGCATTGGACTTGGAATAGTGTGCATTGAGGATATTTTGGTATGGCCCAGCCAATATTTTAGTTGAGTTTTCCTTTCATTGAAATTTGAAAGAAGCTCCAACTCAACTGAGATTATGTAGTTTTCAACCCAGTCCTTCCCTCCAGCTTCATCTTTCTATGGGCACATAAAAACACATGTAGGCATCTCTGGCTGTCCATCCAAGTCATGCATTGCAAGAAGTAAGTTAGATGTTTGTCCTCCATAACATACTTGGTATCCAAGTCAATTAGAACCATGTGGGGGCCTTTACAGCAGACCTCATAGTTTGTGGCAAATGCCAACTTTGCCAAAATTAATTTAAGTTTGGCAACTTTCTTTGGGTAATTTTGGCAAAATTGGCAGTGTGTGTATTTTAACCTGAGAAAGTGAATTTCAAGGGTTGCCGCCATCGTTTGCAGCGTTTTGATGTTTGAAAAGGGCCTTTAAGTCCTAGGGTGAGGTTGAATCCGGCGTGACATTTTGGGAATGGCCTTCATCATGAGCATCATAAACCATGAGGGAAATACTATTATGGACCTAAGCTTACATAGGTCACTAGACATAGGAAAGCAAGGATGTGTACACCTAAAGATCCCTCCCTCTCTTAAGGAGTAGGCCTATTCTCAAAGCCTAAGCTTACATAGGTCACTAGGCATAGGAGAGCAAGGATTTGTACACCTAAAAATCCCTCCCTCTCTTAAGGAGTAGGCCTATTCTCAAAGCCTAAGCTTACATAGGTCACTAAGCATAAGAGAGCAAGGATGTGTACACCTAAAGATCCCTCCCTCTCTTAAGGGGTAGGCCTATTCTCAACGCCTAAGCTTACATAAGTCACTAGGCTAGGAGAGCAAGGATTTGTACACCTAAAAATCCCTCCCTTTCTTAAGGAGTAAGCCTATTCTCAAGGCCTATGCTTACATAGGTCACTAGGCATAGGAGAGTGAGGATTCCTACACCTAAAAGATCCCTCCCTCTCTTAAGGAGTAGGCCAACTCTCCAAAGATTATTTGCCTATTATTATTATTATTATTACTACTACTACTACTTATACCCACTTAATTTTGGTAACTTTGAGTTTTTATTTTTGGCAAATTTGGCATCATCCCAATAGAATGCCAAATTTTATGAGGTCTGCTTTATAGTCATCTACTAAGAGATATTTATCTCTATGTTGAACATTTTACAATTAACAATTATAAACATATAAAGGCGCAATCATGAAAATAGGAATCAAAATAAAGTGTAACCAATGATTAATTTTTCATGTTTTAGTATCAAAAATTGTAATAATCATCCAAGTGATTCAAAAGCATTTATAACAATGTTTATGACATGAAAACATGCAATACTATTTGGAATGCGCAAGTGATGACGACATTAAATAATTTCGTTTGCGTAGATTATTTAATAGTGTGATTACCATTAAGTGATGTCAACATTCATCATGACACGATGTGTTTGTCTACACACAAATGTAGCCTAGTGTCACATCAGCACAAGGACAACTTAAGTTAAAGCTCATATCGAACTACCCAAAGTCGGGATTGTCAAAACCAATGTGACATACCATTTTTGTGTCAATAGTTATTTCAACATCAATTTAGATGTCTCAATTTTTACATTGATCTCAATGCACAAGCCAACTTTGTCACAATAAAAAAATTAAGAGTAGTTTTTACTACTGCTATTTACTAATAACTTGTAGATTTATGTTTTAATTACAATGTAAACCATAATACATGGAAGTTCCTAAAAACTAGGTTTTGTGATGTCAACAATTGGGTTTTTTTTTTTAAAAACAGTCTAACAAGATTTGGCTACATATTATCTATGATTGGATAAGAACCATTTCAACATTTCACTAGAAATCGTTGTTTTTTACTTTTTTTGGCAAAATTTGGCGATTTGAATGTTGTTCATTCAAAATCTAACAAATTTGACAATTTTGTAAAATGTCATTTGTATTGGAAAAATAAAATAAAATAGTGTTTATCAAGTATTGAATACATTGATAGAATATGTTCACCCGCTTACTGCTACATGGCATATTAATCAAATTTTGGAACAAATATATAAATACCTAAGTAGTTGGATACATAGCCATAGGTAGGTAAGTAGCTAGATAGGAATATAAAATACTTGAAAATAGGTGAATTAATTATTTAGAATGATTGTTTGAATTAATTCATTCAATTGAAATAGTTAGTTAACGAATTTGGATAATTATTTGTTAAATAATTAATTATCCAGTTTTTTAATTCTCTGAATTAATTAGCAAAATATTTCCTAAAATGAATTCATATGAATGAATGCTCATTCAGTTTAACTAATTAAATCACAATAATTCAGCATATTACATATTTCATAAGCCTTAGTGATTTTATATTTTTACTAAATTTTTTTTTCTTTTAAATTGAATTTAGAGTAGACTACTTTTTATTCTACTTACCATGCTTTTGCTTGGTCACATGGTTAAGTTGTAGGATCACATTAAGTTGCATTCATTGAATTCTTGAAAACTTTCTTTCATTTCTAAGTTAACAACCCCTTGGTGGTCACCATGTCATATCTATAAATGTAATGCCTATTTGAGAAAATTAGCTTGCACAAGTGCACAAGTGTATGTGTATGTATAGATGTATGTATGTATATATATATGTATATGTGTGTAAGTGTGTATGTATGTGCATATACATGTATTTCTGTAGCATTTGCACCAATGCATTGAACGACATTATTTTTTATATACAACAATAAAATGTTGTTCATTTCATGCAAAAACTTATTTCTAAGTGCACATACTTGCACAAGATGTGGAGACTAGCAAAAGCCTTTACACAAGATCGGAGTTGCCACAATTGGTTGATCATTAATATATGCTTAACACTGTTATTCATTCATCATATCAATGGATCCAAATCATCTGAGTTAATAACTTACCACGTTTCACAAGTTCACAATTCTAATTTTGTATTTATGAGTGGGGCTCCGTATAAGTAAATCAATAATAATGGAGTGGAAAATAAGGTTCACGCATAAATTCCCAGTATGGATAGAGTTGTTGTAAGTTGTACATTTAACCCCTAAAAGCCTAGGAGGGTACAATGTTTTCTTAGATGTGTTAAAGAAAAGATATATTTCATACCTTTTTGAAATGCATTTCCAAAGACAATTTATGAAGCATAACATATAGGTGACATCCACATGGTTGATAATCAAAACATGATTTTTAAAAATAAGTAAATAAATTTAGAAGCCTTAAACTTCAGAAATTAATTGTAAATACATATTTTGGTTTATGGTAATGAAATTGAAGATGATTGGCTCAAATAAATGTAACATACAATGGTGGAAAGATGAAAAAAAGAAAAACACTTGAAGTGGACAAATGGTCAAAATAACAAATTTTCCAACCAAGGAAAATGTTTGGGGTCTTAACACTGGAAAGGGTGCTAAAGAAAAACAGTGGTACTCTCTCTTTATTGATTTTCGTTTTGGAGGTAGTAGATAACTTGAGTAACTACCTTTGAGAAAAAGCAGTGTGAAAAATCATCTCTCTTTGAAAGGGACATTTGCCACTCAATAAACGAGCAAGGTATGCGATGTCTCTCCCAACTTTCTTTATCCAAATATCATGAGAAAATTCCACTTTAAAAAATAGATTTTTATTTGTTTTCCACTGGTAATAGTTGATTGAAATTGTGAAAATGGATGAAAACGTCCAATTAGGCCTTTACGAGTTAAGGACCACTTGACACAAATATGTGAGGCCCATGACCATGAAAATTCTTAAAAGCCCTTGAAACGCTTTGAAAGGAAATTTAATAATGGGTAAGCACTGCTGTCATTTTCACTGTGTGGTCAGAGGGGCGCACCTTATCAGCATGATTTAAGTTCCTCCACTTAGAGGAGGAACCTTTCAGATTTAGAATGTTCGGTAGCTGTGCTTCACACATGGTAAAAGCTTTAGGGGGAGGGCATTCTAAGAATAAGTGCCAGACTCAGCTCAGCCACTTATTCCTACAATGCCCTCCCCCTACTGCTTGACCTAACACAATTTTGGTGTGGGATTGGGCTGTCAAGTGGTGTATATGGACTTCATCAGTTCCAAGTTAACATAAAGTCCAAAGGAAAGTTGTCAAAGTCCCCCCCTTTTTGTGATTAAAATTTTTATTACCCTTTTTGGATAACCAATCCGAGCCATGTGGGCACATGGAGTAATGAATTTTGTGCGCAATTCACTCTCTTTAACCAGCCCTCACATAAAGTCTGTTCCAAGCCAGGATGGGCTTCACATGAAGTCCTTTACACCACAAATCATTTTCCATTTTTAGCCAAGAACGATTCCAGGGAAACTTCTCATCTGTGTGCATTTCTTTGGTCTTTCAAGGATGCACCTTTTGATGCGGAAGTGAACTAGTGCCACTATGGCCTATCCCTCCAATCAAGGCTTTCCTATTTTAATGATCAAGCCTCAAAGAAGTCTACCATATTGTATTGTAAAAAAAATTCTACTTGCCTACTTCATGTCCAGCATCTCTCAGACTACCATGTCTGTACAATTTCATTGGCTACTTGTGTGCTGTGTATTCTCTCTCCTCCCTTTTAAATAGGTTGGAAGCCCACTAGCTACTGCCAAGAAACCAAATGCATAGTCTTGTCCATTTATAAACTAGAATTGAAAAGAGTTTTATGATAAATGATAGGCTTATAGGTATAAGATTCCTCATTCCCACTCTTACTAAGGATGTGCAATATTGGATATTCACCAATATAAAACAAAATTTCTTAGAGTGCTATATAACTTATGGAACCCAATACCTCCATAAGCAATGGATGGAAAGACTGGAACCAATGCTTTTCGCTTTGGCTATGGTGAGAGATGGTGGGACAAGCAGTTTGGCACGATGCATGTTGTCAATCTAGATGTAAAACATGTCTTCAAGCTCAGTAAATCGTCCAACCAAAGCTCAGAATGTCCTCTCCTTAGCTTCTTCAGATAGCAAGGCAGACCGTTCCAGGATCGCTTCCTAGTTGTCCCACACCTTTCGGATGGCGCCTTCATTAACGCTATATTATCGAGCTAAAGCCCTTTTAGTTGGAGCATTCGTTTTGCTTAGCTTCGAAATGATTTCGCAACGTTGATGTTCGTTGAAGTGCTTTCTGTTTGGTTTTTTCAACATTGTAACAAAACACAAGCGATTTGGGAGCAGCAAATCTAAAGTATGCACAAACCGCATAGGTTCAAGTTGCATACTTAAGCGAGAGACTACTATATAGGGAGAGGAGTGGTGCCTCCTCCCAAAGGTTGTGAGCCATGTAAAGCTTATGTTTAAAGTTGTGTCTATTAACTTCATGGGACCACTTCCATTCAATTTGCACTAATGACCTTTTTTTCTTAGTTGTGCAAGTTGATTTCATTTTGAACTCTTGTAAATGAGTTCGTGTTAGTCCCATCTCGGAGTTCCAATACACTTTCCTACCCCCAAAATGTTGCGAATTAAGAAGTGTGCCCCCAACTTTTTTTTTCTTTCGCTATTTTGCTATGAGGAATTTCAGGGCACATCATTTTGAATTGAAAAACAAAATCACTCATTTGAACACAATCATTTACAACACTATAAAATAAATTTTAGAAAACCTTTTCATTATTGCAAAAAGAATATAAAAAAATAAATTTTCACAAGATGGTCGCCAAATGGTAGAAGTGAATTTAATTCTTGTAAAATTATTCCACTCTACTATAATAGCAGATTTGCACTACAATATGCACACATTCACAATATTTGCTTTGATTTTAAACACACTTGATTCTACAATTGATTAAAATACTAGATGCATAATTATTTCATATAACTAAAATTTACATTTAAAATATAATGTTAGAAAATCCAAAAATAAAATTAGAATTTATTACATTATATTTTGATATTACAAAAAATTCACACAATAATATGAATATGGAAATCACTACAAAAGTTTATAGTTTTTTGTTTTATTGAACATTCGATCATAATTACAACAAAATTCCATGTTTTGTTGAAAGGAAGTCAAAACAACAAAATAAAATTCTGTAATATTTCAAAACTAGTGATTTTCTACTACAAAATACCTACAACTATTATTACTCTTCCCAAACGAGTGTGTTTAAGAATGAAATCTTATTCCCAAGAATTCCCATCTCTAGGCAATCCCAACTCACATCATCATAATTCAAAACCAACAAGAATTCAAAATTCAAACCTTGATTGTTGCATGATTAGTTCTTATTTTAAATGCCTTATACATCCAAAACCATGTAATCATTTTAAGGTATAAGGAATGAACTAAATTTCTTCGAAAGCCATGTGTTTTCGAATTGCTTGCACAAGTTATCAAATCTATCCCTACGAATGTACACTACCTTCAAGTTTTTGAGGTAGATCAAAGTATTGGGCAAGCTCTTAATATCTGTGTCATCTAAATTCAATATTTGCAACATGGGCATGGCACCATCTTCCACCTTCGAGAGCTCAACTAATCCAGAACTCGAACAATCAAATTCTTTCAAACTTGGAAAGGCATCTGCTGATGTGAATGAGTCTGGAAGCTTCTTGATCAATTCGCACTCTGTAATACTTAAAATTGATAACATCTTCAAAGTGTTCAATGCTGGAAGACTTTCCAAGGAGTATAGACCATCCAATCTGAGCATCTTGAGTTTTGAAAACAATGTGATGAATGATGGTAGAATTTTGATCGGTACACTATAAATTACCCACAATTCTTCAAGACTCACCATCGATTGGAAGGCATCTGGAAACATTCCCAATTTGTAAAAGTCACAAATGTGAAATGATTTCAATTTTTCCAATTTTGATACCAACTTCAATAGTTGGTCACATAGCTCCACAGTCTCATAAGCCTCTCCAGATATATGAAGTTCTGTAAGAGTAGTCAACTTGCAAAAATCAAGTGTAAATGGTTGGCCAAACTTGCAAGGTTGATCCCATCGTCTTTGACATACCCAGCTGAAGTGGTGACGATCAACTTCAAATTTTGTAGAAGGGATGTGCTCATCACACTTTGTTAGATGAAGCCATTGTAAACTTTGCAGATACCCTATTGATTTTGGTAGTTTCTTTAAGGATTTACAAGATGAAAGATCCAGCCGTTGTAAACTTTGTAGATACCTTATTGATTTTGGTAGTTCCTTTAAGGAGCTACAAGATTTAAGGTCCAGATGGATCAATTGTGTCAGTTTCCCAACCTTTTCTGGCAAAGATTTCAACTTGGAACATTTGTTGAGGACAAGATGGGTTAATTGTGTAAGTTTCCCAATCTCTTTGGGCAAAGATTTCAACCCACACTCCTGAAGGTTAAGATGGGTTAATTGCCTCAGATTCCCAATCTCTCTAGGCAAAGATTTCAGCTCCATACAGTAACTCAAATCCAGAACCTTGAGATTTTCAATGCCCTTCAAGAATTGTTTAGGCATAGCCTCCAACCTCCAATTATAAGCAAGAAGTAAAATCTCCAATTTGGGTGCAGAGAAAGTCACACCATTAAGGTTGGTCAAGTCATTGTACATAAGTGAAAGCTTGCAAACTTTACAAGGTTCCTTCTCATATGTCCAAATCCAATCTCTAGGAAATTCCACCAATTTTTTCCCTGGTCGATAAAGACAAGTTATTGGTTTTTCCCCTTCTATAATGTGAAGAGCCAAATCTCTCATCACGTCATGGACTTTGCATGCAAATGCATCGTTTTCGATTTGGGCCACTTCAATCAATGAACGCCCTATCAATAACCCCACCAAATAGTATGCAGCCAGTGCAGGATCATCCCCTAACTTTTTCGTAGGATCGTTCAACAACCCTTGTGCTTTCCACAATTTAATCAACTCTTCCATCTCCACCATATGATCTTCAGGAAATGCAGCAAAACCAAGAAAACACTCCTTGGATACGGGATTATCATTATCCAAATTGTCAAAGCTGAGTTTGAGACGACCAAACAATGCCTCTTCCTCTTGCTGGTCCTGTAACTGGCGTGACTCCTGTAAACAATTCAATTGGAATTTCCATTCTGGAGGCATGGTCTTCCCGACCATTGATCCACCAATCACCTTGAGCGCCAAAGGAAGACCTTTACACTCGTCAGCAACCAACTCAGCCACTCCCTGTAGTTCAAAAGGAATGTTTGAAAATCTCCTAGGGAACGCATGGACACAAAATAGCTTCCAGCTATCCTCCTTTGAAAGGACACCTACCTTCACTTCATCTTCGTCTATCACTCCAGCTTTCTTCAACACAAGCTCGTTTCTAGTGGTCACCAATGTAACACTGCCTCGACCCTTTGCCAAGTCAAGTTGCTCCAAAACTTCTTTGTTCCAAACATCATCTAGAACAAGGAACACCCTCCTCCTCTGAAACTGGTTGAAGAGCCCGGTCCTGTACTCTTCCAGTTGAGCGAAACTCATTGGCCCAAGACCCAACTGTCTCCAGCAGCTATCATATAGGTCTTTGATGTTGGGAGTTTGGCTCACCGTGAGCCAAATCAACTTGCCTCCTTTAAAGTGCTCGTGCACCTCCCTACTATTGTAGACAATTTGGGCAAGAAGGGTCTTTCCCGCACCACCCATGCCCCAAACTCCAACACATCGACGTTCGGCATCAATGCTACTAGAGGCTATGGATTGTTGCAATCTCATAGTAAAATTATCCAAACCAAACACATGTTGTGGCACTTCCTGGAGGTATGTCAGATTGTGTGCATCTTCATTCACTATTTGCGCCCTTGGGCAAGATGATGACGAAGATGCTCCTGTGTCCACCCTTGACATATTGTCACCAGGTCGAAGTGACAAACATTGCAAGAGATAGCAAAGTGCAGATTTTATTGCACTGGTAACCCCTTGAGCACTACTTGTTGTGGAGTTCTCTTGGAGAGATTCTTGTGTGACACTTGCGAATTCCATTCGCAGTGCAATAGCACGGAGATCATTAATCATCACACGTTGCTCCTGCATCATCTTCTCTATTTTTTGGGCTCGTGAGGATTCCGAGAGCGTCACAGCCAGCACGACTACACCTGCTTGCTGTAAGAGCTTCTTCACACTCTCTGTCACGTCTTGGATTCTCTTGCCTGTATTGTATCTGGACCAAGGATTGAGGTCCGACTGTTGCTCGATGCACTTGTCCACTTCCACCGCTGCTCTGTTCAACGTGCCTTCTAATTCATCCAACCAATCATGCACTGCAACCGGTGGTCTCTTAAAAGCGTTTTCAAAATTGCTCTGCGACATCTCGCGGACGGCATGGTCCACAATGGGCTGCAACTCCTTAAGAAGGGCATGCAGAGTCTTGCAGCACTTGTTGCACCTTATGGCAATTTTTGTCGCCTCCACCACTTGGTCGAACAGCTGTGAAACCACCTTGCCGGCAATGGCAACAGCCATAGGCTCTACCATGATGAAATTCTCTTTGCAATTGTCTGTACTGTATGTGCGCTTGGGCGCAAGCTCCACTTCAGTACATGCAAGACTAGATCCAACCGAAGATTCCCCTTTTCTCTTCTGTCTCGATAAGAGGAAGCTAGAGCATTATCTTCTCCTTACTTGATTTTCTCCGAAAGACAATCACTGGCGATGTGCAATAAGTTGATGCGGCACATTCGTTATCGAAATACTTCAATGCACTTGGCAGTGGATTTCAAAATCTCTTGAAAACGCAAAGTCATCGAGTTAGCTACAATCGAATGCTCTCCATCAGTGCAGCAAAAACCTGTCAAAAGTTCGAGATTCCACATGCATGGTCAGCAAGTAGGTGACTTAAATTGCTGAACGGGTGGAACAGTGCAGTGAGCGCAATACTTACAACAAGCCAAATCCTAGTCGTTCTCGCAGTCATTGTCCGAACACCCAAGCTAGAACATGACATGTGTGCCAGGGCTACTGCTGATGGAAACTAAAAACAAGACATCAAAATATAATTACCCAATCTGTGAATGTTGTCACAGAGAACAAGTGCACCTTTAGCTATCAATCTTGCTCGTCGTTGAACCCGTAGCTTTTCTACTAGACCAAGTTACTACTACATCTATCGACGTTGTTTTGATCGGAAGCAAACTTATTATCAAGTACGAAACCTAATTCTCACGCAAGTTAAATTAGTGGTGTTCAGTAATTCCACTAAAGTCCCTCAAACATCCTGGGCGCTGAACATTTTATTCACATATTACTTGAATGTGCTTGTCATGATCCTCCCATTCACCAATTAGCTTTCGATCGCCTTTTCCCCCGCAACTCGCAACCACCTCCTCTGACTTCATGTTCAAGTTGCTCCAAGCCGCGCTCCAACCCGTGTGCACTTTGCAACCTAATCAGACGTATAACATGTTGTAAATCATGTTCTTACAAAACACAGATTACGCATACCCAAGTACTAATCGTCATACAACTCAGAAAACTACTTGAAGGTATACGCCGCCGACCGACTGGCATCAAAACAAAATGAATAGTGAGAAGCCCTCCATAGCCTAAATAGAACAACTTCACTACTAAAAAAACCCTCCATATCCTGATAAGAACAACTAGATTGAAAACCAGCTTATCAGACACTTGTCGTCACACATTTATCCCTCCTCCAAAGACAGATTGCAGCCTATTCAGTGTAGCATGCATCTTAAACCATGCCGGGCTGCAAACGGTATATTACCAGTTCCCAGTTTCCAACTTCACCCTACTCACAAATCTACTAGGACACACTGGTCGCAGAGCTATGAAGACATACCCTGAGGACAAACTCGCAACAGAAGAAACGGATATCCAGTAAGCGTTCGCTATGCTCACTTAAAGAAGAACACATGATTGAAAACCTTAATACAGGAAGCGCCTATCGTCAACACTTCTACTACTCCAGCTTCAGAAGACACTAGATCGCAGTTACAGCATGCAGTAACAAATCCTCTGACTAGACGAGAAAATGCTATATTGCCAACACCCCTTGCTACCCTCACACTGCTCATAGAACTACATAGACATACTACCCCAATCCTATACGAGAGACTGGCACCCCAAAAAAAATATAAAAGTACTACAGTAAGCACTCCGTATTTGTGGAAATACTCATTGGAATGAGAATCCCATGAAGCACTTGCCGTCAACACTGAACACTCCACTCCTTCACGTGACAGGATGCAGACCTGAATTCCAAGGAGGAGAAGCAGAGCCCGAGGTGAGTAAAACAGAATAGACTGCCTGGCAGCGTGAATAAGTAGGAAAAGATATAGTGTGCACACCCAAATGTTTGAAGCTTGGAGGAATGTTAAGGTTGTGGAGTAAGAGAACTAGTGGAACTCCGTTGCAGCGTGCACCAGCGTTCCTCCCTCACACTGCAGCAAAGAGAAGCAAAGAAGAGAAGCGAAGTCGAGTGAAAAAAGTGAGTAAGAAACCACGTCGTTTCCCCTATTTAAACTCTTCTCTACGCGCATTTCTTTGAAGAGATTTGCTGGGCGGTTTCCTTTCATTGGCAGCCGCTGCCCAGGAAAACACATTTTGCACAAGCATTTCTTCGAAAAGATTTTCTCGGTGGGCTCTTTTCATTGGCAGCCGGTTTCCTGGAAAGCACATTTTGCACAAGCAGTGAGAATTGATCATCCTTAGGGTACATAGTGTGATTTCTATGAATTAGAGGGGCTACCTCCCAAGTTCAAATTGTTTATTTATTATTATCATTGTGTTGCAATGAGCCAACTTGATTGGTCTATCACCACAAAAAAAATCTGAAAGCATGGGACTACTCAAAATTGAACGTTCAATTTGGAAATATTACAGTTCTCCAGTAAATTGGCACATCTATTTAGGTGAAAGGAGGACAACATTGGCCAAATCATCTCAGATAAAACTGAGGTGCTATTGGGAACATAATAGGGAACACATTGGGAACAAGGGAAACTTGCAGTCCCACTCCTCCCCGAAATCTAAAGAGAAACATTAGGGCTGTTGAGTGCATGTTGTGCCTTCTCATTGGTTGCATGTTGTTTTCATTTTAAAAATTGTTGATCGCCTATTTTCACCTAGGGTAAATGGCCAGGGCACAAACGTACATAATTGATGCTGGTGAACTATTTTTCTTCTGTCTGCCTGGATATCCAAACATTTATACCTTCACAAAGATAACTATGGCCAGCTTTGCTATTTAACAAAAACCATCCCTGGTAGTCTTTGATGCAGAGATAGAAAATCCAACACAAGATTATCAATTTGAAATACAAAAGTGCTTTAAACCCCACCATCAGTTGATATTGGATTTCAACAGTTTCATTATCTAAAGATAAAAATGAAATATGTCTTTGATTGGTAATGTCTGAACCAATGTTTCTTTTTGTTTTCGTGTTTTTCAATTTTGTGGTTTCAAAAATTTGACAATTTTTTCCTTTTTGTAGGCTTCTTTCTCAAATTTACACAAGAGAAAAGAATTTCTGATTTTTTCCCAAAAAAATTCTTAGCCTAGCCACACTCGGAAAATTTGCCCCTAAAAAAAGTCACTGACCTAAAACGTTGTTCTCTAGTTTTGTTTATCATTCACACAATGGAACCCCCAATGCCATGTCTGATCAGGTTCCTTAGAAAAAATCCGAACTTGATCCTATTTGGATATGGGGTCCATTTCTACCTAGAACATAGCTCAAGATTTGACGAGTATTAGAGGTTCAGCAGGATTGGTGTTGTATGAACTACAAACTGTTAAAATTGAACCATTGTCCAAAACTATATAACCTGGACTAGGACATTTCCAAATACATAAACCTCACTCCTTCAAAACCGAAACTTATTATTATAATTACTTGGAATCTATGATTGAACTATTAGCCCAAGCCCAAAAAAGGTAAGCAATAGTTTTAGATAATAAGAATTAGTTATAACCAATACACAGGCTGGCAGCTGAGCATGCATGGGGGCCCAACTATTTTGTTTAGAGTGTGGCACTTGGCAAGGGGGATTTTTTCAATTTATTTATAAAAACATTTGTTGCATGTGGACAATGGACAAGGATAGAATGCCCCCTTCTCAGCTATTCACTTAATCTTATACTACTGGGTACCCGTGATGGTCGGACACAATCCGCCCGTGCCTGCAAGCCCGCATTGCTGCATTTGGCTCTCAGGACCTGGGTTTCAGGACCTCGACAAATGGACACTGGGTTTCATTCTCAGGACCTGGGTTTTAGGACCTCGATAAACGAACACTGGGTTTCACTCTCAGGACCTGGGTTTTAGGACCTCGATATTTGGCTCTCAAGACCTATGACGCGCTCCCAAGTCCTTGTAGACCCCCTTGAGGGTCCAAGTATGCGGCAATGCGGAAACGGTTGGAACTTGGAGCCGCTCCCTAGCTCACAACACTTAGAAGGGTAGAGGGGCGTGTTGGAGCTCCGGGATGGGACTAGAAAGAATTAACAAGCTTATTCACTCACACGGGCCTTCATGAAACCACACAAAGTGGTTAGAACTCATTTTGGGTCCTTTTGGTGTTGGGACAACCACGGGTGAACTCGGACTCACTTTGACACACCACACCCCGGGCTTGGGAGTAAGGTATACTCCCTGTAGTATACTCTGTGACTCGTCGCGGGGGTGGCATCCAAATGGACTTTTTGTCCCGTGACTCCCGGGACTCCCACGTGAGAGTCCCGAAATCGCGGAACTTTGGACTCCCACGACTTTGAAGCCTCATAACTTTTGGAGCAGACCTCCGATCGAGTTGCCGTCTGAAGCAAAGTTGTAGGTCTCGTCGAGACCTTTCCAACGGTATGTCGCACGTTCTCTGCAGCCAAGTATTTCGGGTCGATTCCCGACTTTAAGTGGTCGGGAGTCAAAACTGACGGACTCTCGGGAGTTCGACTCCCGGGCCTTCTTTTGGCCATAACTTGTGTTTCAGATGTCCAAATGAGCAATGCGAGCCCATTTTAGACATCCACACTTCACGAGCTTTCCATTGATATAAAGAGCGCAACCAGCCATGGAGTTTTGACCCCTCAAAACGCTCTCTGAAGTTTTGGGAGTCCTTTTGGGACTCCAACTCTCACTAACTCCCAACATGGGAGTTCACTTGGGAGTGTGAGGGTTCACTCCCTCACACTCTTTGCACTCCTGGGAGCATGTGATATGACTCCCGGGTCTACTTATAGGCCCGCAACCTTGCAACCCCCTTGCCTTGGTCGCAAGCCAAAGGCTAGGGTTGCGACAACCTAGGTTTCAGGACTTCGATAAACAGACACTGGGTTTCACTCTCAGGACCTAGGTTTCAGGACCTCGATATTTGGCTCTCAGGACCTAGGTTTCAGGACCTCGATAAACGGACACCGGGTTTCACTCTCAGGACCTGGGTTTCAGGACCTCGAGAGACGCACAGATATAGGACGCTGAAAGCTCTCCATCCTACGATCGTCTTATCTTTTTCCCGTCACTTTTCTCTGTGTCCATCGTCACTTTTCTTTTTCCCGTCACTTTTCTCTGCGTCCATCGTCACTTTTCTCTACGTCCATCGTCACTTTTCTCTGCGTCTAGTGGTCACAGACGCACAGACGCATAAACGCACGCAACAAGTCACTTTACATATAAAATTGTTTGCCTAAAGTTCTCCCTACTCACTTACATACCTGGACAAAGGCAAGAAACACCACCTTTTAAATCACACCTTTATTTTTGGGGAGCTTGCCAACTTTTTGTTTTTTGGGTGATGGGTTAATCAAATTGGTTCATTGCGAAATACAAATTTGAACCTGGGAGGCACCCCATCTAAGTAATGGAAAGCACAATAAATAAGTAACAATAGTATACATTAACAATATATGTTAAATCATACCCATGTTTTTAGAAAGGCTAATAATTGATGTCAAAAACAGGTGACCAATAGTTCTCAAAATAAAGAGTATGCGAAACCAATGAGAAGGCGTATCATGCATTTAAGTGCCCCGACTATTTTTCTTTTGAACTGAGGGGGGTGCCAGAAGAGTTTTTCATTTTCCCCTTTGTTTTGGTGTTCCCATCAAGTTCCCATTAAGTTTCCCAAGTTTTCAATGTCTTCCTGAACACATTCCTGGTAGTGTAGGACACGAACGGGTATAGGACCGAAACTATGTAATTTTGTTACATAGCTATGGAGATCTATGTTATAGGTTGCACATCTATTTTCTCACTCTCCTTTTGTCTATACATAAAGCTTTATCATTCTCCTTCTACACACAATCAACACCAACACATTTGTCTACGCATGGGTAGTTAGCCTTAACATCCTCCTACCATAAACCTCACACAATCAACACCAAAACATGAGTCTATGCGTAGGTGGTGAGCCTCAACATCCCTCAACCATGAACTACACACTATCACACTCAAAACAATCAAAACCAAAAACCTTTCCAAAAATCAAAACTTTCATCTTAACTTCGTATTCAAACCATAACTCTTTACAAAGGGAGGAGGTGTGTGTTAAGGTCACAAACACCTCTTTATATACTAATCCAAAAGAAACAAGTCAAGAACCTTCCTAAAGTTATCCCCACATAATTAATCATAAGGAAACAAAATCACATGTTTCCCCATCAGATTCCACATTTAATTAATCCCAAGGAAACAAATCAAGAAACTTCCAAAAGTTATCTTCCACATAATTAATCATAAAGAAACAAAATCACATGTTTCCCCATGAAATTCTACATTTAATTAATCCAAAGGAAACAAAATCACATGGTTCCCCATGAGATTCTACATTTAATTAATCCAAAGGAAACAAAATCACATGGTTCCCCATGAGATTATACATTTAATTAATCCAAAGGAAACAAAATCACATGGTTCCCCATGAGATTATACATTTAATTAATCCAAAGGAAACAAAATCACATGGTTCCCCATGAGATTATACATTTAATTAATCCAAAGGAAACAAAATCACATGGTTCCCCATGTGATTCCACATTTAATTACAAGGAATGACATCACATGATTCCCCATGTGATTTCACCTTTAATTACAAGGAATGACATCACATGGTGCACATGCACCATGACCATTTAACTTACCCGTTTTAACAAATTACCAAGGTAATTATGAAATTACCCATCAAGTTACAGTAGCACCTCACTTCCATCCCACATGTTTTGGCAAATGTTGTCCTCTTTTCACCTATACTAGAGTGGCCTGTTACATTGGCCCAACTGTGAACCAATTGCAAAATAAGCAAACTCAACATATGACATTGTTTTGCAAGGTATATATCCAATTTTCAAAGAGTTAAATATACAAGGAAATCATAATTGAATTGAATAGTAGACCTGAAAGTGTGACCATGTTTTCAACCAACCTTTCCATCCAAATTTACCTGGTTTTTTATAATTTATTTGAATTTTGAGTGATAAAAATCACTCAAATTTCAATACCTCCCACAATCTAAGTCCAGAACTTATGGAATGAATAAATTGCATTAAATCTTGCTCATCAAGAACTTTCCAACAACATCAAAGGCACATCTCAATCTGTCTGAAACTATTACTTATGATGTAATTTAGTTTCTAGTGAAAAAATCATTCAATAATTAAAAATTCTTACATTGCAAGTCTGTAGGCTATGAAATCAAGCCAGTGCACCCCTACATGTGGAGAGCTTTTCAAAACTATTATACCTACAACTGATGTTCAATTTACTTATTTTAGAAAATGAGGTTTGTTAATGTCAATTTTAATTTTTTGAAATTTCAACAGTTGAAGAACAACTATGCAAAGTACACTTTGTGTGTGTATTTGTAATAGTAACTTGATGGTTTTGTAAAAATTTGTTCAAGTATGGGACTTGTTGTAATGGGATGCATATGTCTCCATGTCCATCAAATGCCATATCAATATACCAAATAACCCATCTAAAAGAGATACTAGAGGGATCTAGAGTCCACTAAGTTATATTAAAAGTAAATCCAATATTAACACCTTATCTTAAGATCTCCTTGGAACAACTCCACGAGGCGAAAAGAGGACGAGTCCAATCTCCTATGAACACAAGTGGTGGAAATTTGACTTGGATAATTGTTGCTTGGAAATATAAGAGCTAAAGCATAGGTAAGATACTACATCAAATTTTGGAAAAAACAATTCCTAAAAAATGGGGCTCAATAACTAATTGAACTTTTGTTTAGTCTTTGTCCAAACCAATGTTGTGCTTGTAATTGTCAATAACTTTATATATATGTAAGTGTAAATGATACACAACACTTGGACTTAATGTTTTGGGGGATATAACTGTAAAATGTACATATTAGATATTATATATCCTTAGTGTCTATACACCATACCTAAATTTGCAATCCAAATTAGTTACTTACGGTTCCATCTCAAAGCTCTGAGTTTTTTTTTGTTGCAACGCATCACTTTGATTTGGCCCTTATTTTTAAAAATTCTACTACTTGTAATGCTCCCTAGATAAAATATTTTACTATTATTCCAGTACTGTAAAAGAGCTTTCCTCTAGCCCACTTATATATAATACAAGCCCATGCTTTTGGACAAAGGTTTATGGGGGGGGGGGGGGGGGGGCAAAATCAATGGTGTTCTCAGAGAATATCTTCGGTGCATACTCTTTGGTGCATCATGGGCAATGATTTTTTTGGGAAAATTTCACCAAAAGAAAGCACTTTCTTTTTAAGGGAATATTTTGTTGCAAATTTCTTATGTTGAAAAGCAATTCATCAATAAATAGCCATAAATTGGTTGTTTGAGGAAAATGTAGCCACACTCACACTCATAACTATTGATTACACCTTTTAAGAGGTTTTTGAAAATGTATCCCCAGAACAATCTAAAACTGTATGGGAAGTCCTTCCACCCTACCTACATCAGGATTTTTTTTAAAAACATTAATCAAGGGTGCATGTTGCGCCACCTCATTGCTTGAGCAAAATTTCCATTCCTACCTATTTGCATGAGATTAAGCGCTAATAACAATTCATATTAATTAGTTCATTTAGTCACTATGCATCCCAAACCTTTAGTTATTTAATTAGTTTTGCAATAAGCCACTTTAAGTGGCCCATCACCAAAATAAATTCCAAAAGAAGGCAACCCCCCACTACCTTCCCCCAAATTAAAGTTGTATGCATTTACATTGTTTTACACAACTATGTAAAATTGTGTAAGTGTATTAGTTTTACACTTGCACAATTTTACAAAACATAAAAATGACTTATTAGGCTTAACAATTATGTTTACATGTTTCAGTTTACTCATTTACACTTATGTAGCGAGTGGCCTTATACCAGGCCTTTTAAAATGTGGCATTCTATTTTTAGATGCCACATTTAGATAATATAAGGTTTCTTGGACGCTGAAAATAAGAAGTGAATGTTTTGTCTGGAAACGCTACATAGACGTGTCATTGGAAATGTTCTCATTGTTGATTAATCAACACCCTGTTGAATGGGAGAAATACTAGTCAATAGTGTAGGTTCTGAGTGGCAAAGCAACAGAAGAAGAAATTAGTGGAACATGTTGGGTTTGCTGAACTTTGGAAGTATACATTAATTCAGGCCAAGCAGCGCCCTGTTGTGATGGGAATTTATGTTCTGACTAGGTTTGATGATGGCGCTGGGCCCAATAGAACGAGCAAATGACACTTTTACAACTTACGTCAGGAAAATTGATTAAATTCAAGGCAATTTGCCACTTTTTATTTATTGCCGATTTAAAAAAAATTCGGACGCCGAATTTCAGCTAGAAGCGATAAAATCGACGTTTGCCATATCTTAGGAGGCCTGCCTTATACCCTTCCAAAAGGTATATAA
Organism: Sphagnum contortum; assembly: GCA_963920785.1. Lineage (NCBI taxonomy): Eukaryota > Viridiplantae > Streptophyta > Sphagnopsida > Sphagnales > Sphagnaceae > Sphagnum > Sphagnum contortum. The sequence goes on along the minus strand of OY987293.1, from coordinate 11,896,794 downwards.
AAAGTCCATTATTTCATTTAGACTTACACAAAGTCTAAGTCCTAATCCATACTCACATACAACACTGATCCAAACCAAAGACTAGAATTATTGTGGGCCTACCTATGGTTTTTATTATTTTTAAAAATCATACATGTTCTCTATGGGTATGGCTCTTTTCTAATTTGGAAAAAATATACGGAGTGAAATAGTTCATTGGTACTTTGTTTACTATAGGGATTCATAAGACCTATTTCATGAATTATGCCTCTATTAAGAATATGATTCAGAATAACCATTTATCTAGAGAACTAAAATTTTCTTCAACAATTCAATAGTTCAATAATATTTTCTTCAATAATTCCCAAAAAAATCTTTTAGAAAGGTGAAGTGTTTGAGTTTTCTGACAGGAGGTTTTTGGTAGTGGGTTCTGATTAGAGTTCACGACGCTGCTTGTCCTGAAATTGCCCAGAACCTATCACTGTGGTTTGAACTAATAATTTTGCCCGTCAGGTATCTAAAGTTGTGTACAACAAATCAGCAGAAACTACCCTGCAGTTGGCCCACCCATCATTATCTTACCACCCCCCCCCCCCCCCCCCCCCCTTGCAAACCTGCAAAGTTGGTCGCTCACCAGTTCCTACAAGGACGCAGCTGTTGCAATTATTGTCATATGTAGTTAAGCGCATGGCTCCTTCCTTACCAGTTCTTTTGTCTGCCATGCCATTTTTCTGTGTTTACAAAGCTACCAGCGTTTTTTCTTTTACTTTCAAAACACAACTGCAAACCTGACCTCTTAAGTTGTTCGCACTCCCAAGTCAAGCTCAATGGCAGAGGGCCCAGTCCTTTAGTCGGCCATGCCCTCTTTTCGTGTTTCACACTTACAAAGCTCCCAGCCTTTTTTCTTTTATTCTCAGAACACAACGGCAGACCTAACCTTTTAAGCTGTTGGCACCCCAAGTCAAGCTCAATGGTAGAGGGCCCAGTTCTTTCGTCTGCCATGCCCTCTTTCCCTGTTTCACACTCACAAAGCTCACATAAATTGAGAGGCCCACCAAATATTTAAGTGCCTACCTAATCTCCTCCACAAGATGTGGTGAGACCTCTTTAACCCTCTACACCATGGTTTTCCAAGTTTTCATAGTTCTACTGTCGGTTCTAAATCCAAGCTTGGAAACCTGGGAGTGGGCAAACATCCACTGCCACTCTTCTTTCCAATTTGTTTGTTTTCATGGGTTACACCTGCCCAACTTGAATCCTTTGAATAGGTCAAATTTTGGCAAAAATTTGCCAGTAAAACAACCACTAAGATTTATTCATACAAAGTTGTAAGAAACCTGACAATCATCCTTAGGAAGATTTTGGCCAAATCTGACCATAAACCAGATATGAAGTCTAAATATTTAATCATCCTTGTGTATTTTTGGCTACACATTGAAAAACATATGTTCTTTGTTTCTCTCAAGATTGAAAACCTACAAAAACTCTTCATTTTCTAAATGTTATTACTTTAATGTTTCCCTGTGGCAAAATTTTGCAAATAAAGAAAAGTCTGGCCATCTATCACCTTCACAGGTACCTTTCCACTGGGTACCTTGATCATCTTGAATGGGGCCTCTGAGTGCCTATATTTTAACATAGAAAATTTTGTATTTGAAATGGAGACCAAACTTTAGACTTAAGCCCCCATATTTGTAATGTTTAGGAACAACCCCAAAAAGTATGGGGTGTTCAGTTCTTACTGTACCATGATACCATTATAGGTGCTGGTTGAATTAAGTTGAATTGTCGATCATTGGCCTTTCAGAGAAAGGGCACCCAATGTCAAATTTGCATCTGAAGTTAATTGCCAAGAGATGTTCTCTATTCTTGAACGCTGAAGCGGACTTTCAAACTTTATATGACTTGTACTAGCCTATGTAGTGTGAAAATCATCTCACAATAACCTTGTGAGTGATACCGATTTTTTTTTATACTTCATGAGAACTTTAATGACCATGCATAGTTGGTACCAACCATTATGTGCAAAAACGTGTTGCAGTGTGAAAACCATCTTACAGTAATCTTCCGAGTGATATCGAATTTTTTTTGTACTTGATGAGAACTTTAATGACCATGCATAGTTGGTACCAACCACTAATAATTGCACCCATCACCTATCTAAAGTTGTGTACAACAAATCAGCCGAAACTCGCCTGCAGTTGGCCCAGCCATCATTATCTTTGTGCAAATTACTCCCCCTGCAAACCTGCAAAGTTCGTGGCTCACCATTTCCTGCAACGACGCAGCTGTTGCAATTATTGTCATATGGAGTTAAGAGTATGGCTCCTTCCTTACCAGTTCTTTTGTCTGCCATGCCCTCTTTCCGTGTTTCACACTCACAAGCTCCCAGCCTTTTTTTTCTTTTTTTTTCACAACACAACGGCAGACCTGGCCTTTAAAGCTGTTGGCACCCCCAAGTCAAGCTCAATGGCAGAGGGCCCAGTTCTTTCGTCTGCCATGCCCTCTTTCCCTGTTTCACACTCACAAAGCTCACATAAATTGAGAGGCCCACCAAATATTTAAGTGCCTACCTAATCTCCTCCACAAGATGTGGTGAGACCTCTTTAATCCTCTTCACCATGGTTTTCCAAGCTTTCATAGTTCTACTCTCAATTCTAAATCCGGCCTTGGAAACCTGGGAGTGGGACAACATCCACTGCCACTCTTCTTTCCAATTTGTGTGTTTTGATGGGTTACACCTGCCCAACTTGAATCCTTTGAATAGGTCAAATTTTGGCAAAAATTTGCCAGTAAAACAACCACTAAGATTTATTCATATGTACAAAGATGTAAAAAACCTGACACTCATCCTTAGGAAGATTTTGGCCAAATCTGACCATAAACCAGATATGAAGTCTAAATATTTAATCATCCTTGTGTATTTTTGGCTACACACTGAAAAACACATGTTCTTTGTTTCTCTCTTGATTGAAAACGTACAAAAACACTTCATTTTCTAAATTTTAATTTTTTAATTTTTCTATTTGGCAAAACTTTGCAAATAAAGAAAAGTCTGATCATCCATCACCTTCACAGGTACCTTTCCACTGGGTACCTTGATCATCTTGAATGGGGCCTCTGAGTGCCTATATTTTAACCAAAAAAAAATTGTATTTGAAATGGAGACCAAACTTTAGTCTTCAGCCCCCATATTTGTAATATTTAGAAGCAACCCAAAAATATATGGGGTTTTCAATTCTTACCATGATACCAGTATAGGTGCTGGTTGAATTCGATTGAATAGTCGGCCGTTGGCCTTTCAGAGAAAAGCACCCAATGTCAATTTTGCAACTGAACTTAATTGCCAACAGATGTTCTCATTTTTTTTACGCTGAAACGGACTTTCAAACTTTATATGACTTGTACTAGCCTATGTAGTGTGAAAATCATCTCACACTAAGGTTATGAGTAATACCGATTTTTTTTGTACTTGATGAGAGCTTCAATGACCACGCATAGTTGGTACCAACCATTATGTGCAAAAACGTGTTAAACTTGTCTCATGCGACTAGTCAGAATATGCATAAATAAGGCTTCAACACTCTATGTGATGCTTGTAGTAATGACCCATTATTTTGTGAGATCTTAGACTTAGGATGTGAGAGATATGGAATTTTCAGTGATTTTTGTCACTAAAACTTCAAATAAATCTTTTAAAAATAGGTTTTGGAAGGAGAAACCGGTTGAGAACGTGTTCACACTTGAATGTCTACCATTCAATTCAAGTATGATTTGGTTTCATACTTGACTCTTCAAAAATGGGATATACCTTGCAAACACTGTCATATGTTGATTTCACCCTATATTCTAACATTTCACACTTGGGCCAAGGGCACAGGCCACACTAGTGTAACTTACTTTTGCTTATGGCTCCTTCATTACTGGTTATTCTGTCTGCCATGTCCTCTCTTCCTATTCAGAAGATTTTTACTCCACACCCACAAAAGTCCCAGCTCCTTCAGATTTTTGCAAAGAGAAACTTAATATAGAAAACTGTTACCATCATTGTTTGAGTCCAAAATCCTTAAATCAATAAAGTGTAAAATACACAAGGGCCATGCCATGGTTTTCCAATGCAAATATTTCAATTGAAAATTTAAACATATATCACAATTCACACATCTAGTGTGGCATGTGCTGTAGGCACAAGTGTGAGCCCATTACAAAATAGGGCAAACTCAAAATATGAACCTAATTTTGCAAGGTACAAATTCAATTTTTGAAGAGTTAAATATGAAAAAAAATCAGCTTGAATTGATTGGTAGATCTCCAAGTGTGATCATGTTCTCAACTGATTTTTCTTTCCATAACCTGGTTTTTTGTAATTTTATTTGAATTTTGAGGGGGTAAATCACTTTAAAATCGCTTAAATCTCTTGCATCTTAGGTTCAAAACTTACAAAATTAATTCCATTAGATCTTGCTCATTGAGAGCATCCTAACAAAACCAAATTCAAATTCCTCTAATTTTTTTAGTTTTGGTTTAAATTTAATGTTTAATGAAAAAATCGTTCAATATACAATAACTTTTACATTGTGATTCCAAACATTATGAAACCAAGCCAATGCACCTTACTACTCATTGATAGATTTCCGAAGATACCAAGAATGCAGTCCAAGACATAATGGTTTTGAAGATTTCAGTGTCACAAAACAAATCAAACTACCTTCCTTAATAATACAGATAAATGAAAGAAGGACAACATTTGCCAAACCATATGGGATAAAAGTGAGGTGCTCTTGGGAATGTGTTCAGGAATACAATGGGAACTTGAAGAATATATTGAGATACCATGAAAATCATTGGGAACATGATGAAAACTTGATGAGAACATAGTGTTAACATCATGGGAACTCATTGGGAACAAGAGGAAAATGAAAAATCCCTCCTTCACCTTCACTCCTTGCAAACCCTAAAAATACATTGGGGCCACATTGACCCTTTTCATTTGGCTCAGGTATACAACTGAAAGGAGGACAAGATTTGCCAAAGCATATGGGATTAAAGTAAGGTGTTATTGGGAACATATTGGAAACTAAAGGGAAAGTGAGACTATAATTTTTGTTAAATAACCTACCTAGCCGGGTACTAAGAAAAGCAATAACCTACGAACGTTAGTTTTTACCATGATCTGAATGTGAAGGTCAATTCCCAATGGCTTGCTCTTTCTTGACATTCATCATATGGAAAACACAATAACCATTGAAGGTGTGTGACTAAACAACAGGTCACCCCAATAGTGTGAACACAACAAATTTTTAGGGTTTCATTTTGGTTTTATTATTTTCATTAATCATCACTTTTACATTATTGCGGCGGGAATATGTCCATCATTGCTACAAGGAATGCATGAGTAGGCTAATCTGTTTGTTTGTGTGTTATGGAGGACAGGAGTTGCGCCACGCGATGGATGGTGGAGGAAACGACTACATTGAAAACGGTTTGCGGAATGGACGAAGGAAGGTAAGCATAAGAGGCAGTTGAAGGAGAAAGGTGGGCGTTATTTCGAGTATGCAATTTTCTGGTTGTTGTAGCTCTCAAACTACTTAGGTAGTTGTTGATGAACTCCACTATGCCAATGACTTAACAAAGTAGTTATGTAGATCACTGTAAAAATAGATATGAGGGGTTGATGCCTAGGAATGATGAAGAACTGAAGGGTTTGAGCCGTAGAAATAAGGGGCATATAGAAGACAAGGAGCATCAAGGGATGGGAAGTTTATGTTGTAGTACCTTAGATCTATGTTGTAGGTAGGTAACAAAGTGAGTACCAGAAACCTCAAGGGGTATCCTTAGGATGGGCAGAATGAATAAACCAAATTAAGAATGAAAAAGAGACTTGAAGGGAAAAAATTGTTGTGCATTCTTACATAAGAGTCTATCCCATTGAGTGGTTCTAGACGAACATGGTATCTACTACTCAAAGTTAGGTTCTTCAGAAACATTTAGATTCAACAGTCTCTAGGTTTTTAGGTTTTCGGATAAGAGGAGTGGAGGTACAATACATTGTTGCATCCAGTAGGGAATTGGTTAGCAGCTCAAATGGATTGAGTGAACCTTGAGAGTTTTGGCTTCAAAGGCCATACCTCGATAGAATCTTGATTCTTGATGATATGCATTGGAGTTGGGTAGCTAATGGTTCATAGCCATTTAAGTGGATGTATACTAGAAATTCAAACATTTGTAACAAGTTTGCTAATTAGAAGTTACAAGAGTTGGATTTGCTAAAACCAATTAATGTCAACAAAAGCCATATTTGATGCTAGTATAACAAAATTCAATAAGTGTTATTTTTTATAGGGTGCCATAGATTCCAATTTTGCTTAGACCTATTGTATGTTGTCAAGTTCATTTTTTTATCTTCCCCTTTCTTTTTAGTTATAGGTGCACTTCATTGTCAACAAGTCCTTACAGTGCCCACTGACTAGATCCCCATACCACTTGCAATGTCGTACCCCCCTTATTTCAAAGTGGTGAATCTTGACTGGCCAAAGGATAGACAACTGCCCAACGAAAGAAAGGGATAAACCTCATTAGGGGCAAAAAAACAATGGGCACTAGGGTCTAATTTTGATTCATTGGGCTACTTGCCCAAAAATTACGCAAAAGCGCGTTGAGATTCAACCTAGAACCTATTACTATGGTGAACATTGCTTTGAACTAATTTTCAATTAGGTTACTTTGACTTGAACCATAAATGTTTCCATTGATAGCCCACTAGGTACCTCAAATTAGCAAGATGCTAAACACTCCTCATCGAGCTCTGTCCAATGCAAATTATGTGCCCTTTTCGGCCCAATTGTCTCTTCACGTCACAACACTAGACTTGCCTTTCATCATTATCTACAAAACATTGCATTGTCATTGAAGACCTTTTTATCATTTGTTTTGCATTCCACCATTGGTAGTTGACATAAAATGTTTTACGTTTAAAAAGTTGTAATTATTCTACATTTTCAATTTATACACTAAAAATAAACATTATGCTCGAATAGGGTTTAGGTTGCAAGCACGAACTTGGTTTTGGGGTGTTAGTGCACTAGTTGAATGTAGCCTCATTCTACAACATTTTGAATTGTTAGTGCACTTAGTTCCAACACGAGTACAAGAAGTACATAGGAATCACATTGGGATTGCAATGAGGAATGTATAGAGAAATCACATTATTTTGTACCGAAGGTGAAAGGTGTTTTAATAATTGTAATAATATTTATAAGTTATTGTTTGCATTATTTATATTTAAATATTACATAATGCAAACACTCATGGAACTAATAGAGACATGTATTAATAAGGAACCTAATGCAAATGCAAGTGATGTTAGTCTTAATGTAGTATTATTCGTAAGTTATTGTTTGCATTATTGAGATTTAAGGTTTACATAATGCAAACACTCATGGAGCTGATAAAAACTTGTATTAATAAGGAGCCTAATGCAAATCCAAATGCTGTTAGTCCTAATGCATCACGTAATGTCTTCACTATTGAAGAAATTACAAAGGCTCCAGTTTCTACAACAACAGTAGATGTTAAAAAAAAATGATTCACAACCAACAAGAGTTGAAAGCAAACATTTTCATGGCATTGCATAATCTGAAGGCACAAAAAATTATGGTGGCACTATGTTTACAAGATGGGAAGGAGATCGCCATTACTTGCTACCAAAGGCCTTGCCAGATTATGCACAAGAGGACTTTTACATGATCAAATTCCTTAGTCAACAGAAGTATATCAACATTGTCACCAAAGTTGTAGGGTGGATAAATGGAACATGTATTTCATATCATATTTACTTCCAAATGTAGGGATGTTATTTGGTGAAGGTCAAAGCATGAACGTGAGCCAATGAACATGAACAAATAAGCAAGACCAAATTTTTTTTGGAATATTTTGTTAACGTTGAAAGAATATTAGAAGAATATTCTTTGACACATGAATACAATATATCATGATGTGGAGGAATATTTATCATGTGTACATGGACGAATGATAATTATGGATGAAGCATAATAAAATATGAACAAAAATGGATGAATAAATAAAATGCAAGAACAAAAAAAATGGATGAAAAAATAAAATGGATGAACACAATCTATTGCAACCAAAAGTTATGTGCCAATGTAAACTCTACCTTTTCACAACCAAAAGGTCTATGTTAATTGAAACACTACATGTTCATCTCCAAAAGGCATGTTCCCATTGGTTATTAAACAATATGATGTTGCACATTTTCAATACTATTTCACATTGTTTTGTTTTTGAATTCATCAAACCTTTTACATTTAAGATCATTCTTGCCACTTGAAGAAGAAAACTACATTCTTTCCCCCATCTCCACCCAAACTTACTAGCTCCATCTTTTCTACAACTACCATCAATTTGCAATTGCTACACATCCATTTTACAATGGAAAAATGAAAATTTATGAGAATGGTCACATCAAACACCTTGGAAACTATGATTGAATACACATTAATCTCAAGCATATTAAAAAAAATATGCGAAATGACAACAAAATCTTTGGAATATCCAAGAGATCCAATTTTGCTAGACCTTTTTAAGAATTTGCTAAAAAGTAAAACATGGGGAATAGAATGGAAATAATAAATTGACAAAACAACTAAATGGGCGGCATGGTGATGGGTGACCATGAAAATTGACAAAGAACGTCTTACATTGCTAAAAAAATTGTAAACATTCCAAAGGAGGATATGGAATACTACCACTGGGCAATATTTACACATGCCATGAATTTCTATCAAGAACATGCAAGTTTGAAAAAACCAATTCCAAAACATTTCTTGGTAGAAATAATTTATTACACAATTTAGTTTCCCTTGGCAACTTCCTTTCAAAAAATTTATGAAACACAATATACAACTTTATGCAACTTCAAGTATGCAAACTTAAGTGCCACAAGATTTAAGGAATAAAATGTTAAAACAACCTATGAATCACTAGATGATAGGCCTTGCCTTGAAACCATGAGATGTTTATGATAGTTGGAAGAAAAGACATCCCAACAATTGAATAAGAAACCAAAATACCATACTTTACAGTAATTTTTAATTCATTGGACATTTTGATATGAATTAAAGCTCAAGTTGAACAAAGATTTTGCTTTTTAAAAACTCCAAAAATTCTTTGAAGATTAGAAATCCAAAGAATCCTAATACCTAGACTAAATGATTATATCCACCAACCCAATATTATTAATTTGTGTACTTAATTGCCTTACTCAATGTTACCATCTCAATTGGTTTTTTTATAATCAACAACAAATAGATCACTTATTATTAGTAAGCTATCATTTACAAATTTATGCATGAAAAAAACACAATGATACATTCTATTTTGGACATAATTTCTAAGCTAATAAAATGACCATGGCAAATTCCTCAAAATGATAGTATAGATTATTCAAAATCAGGAAATGGGGCATTCTACAAAATGACGAGGTGGGAAAATGGAAAAAACCAAAGAAAAATAATATATATTCCTAAGAAAAACCCAAGGTGGAACCCATTTAATAGAAAAGGAAATAAAAAGCTAAACAAAAGAATGACTAATGATGTCCAATCTCAAAGAGATGAACTCCCAATACTTGGCACATTCTAAAACATCTTGCATTAATTAAATTCAACCAGGAAATATATGTTATGACTGTTGAGATAAATATTCATTGATCAAATAGTAAAACTTCAATAATCGACCGACATAGATGTTCACAACCCACGTAGTAAGACATGTTTAGAAAATGATAAATTCAAAATGAACAATAACCTCTTCAAAGATGTATGTAATGAGAAAAAGCACCGAGGGATGCAAATTACATTTCATTGCAAGCCTAGGTTTGGAACTGTGAGAACGCCTACTAGCTAGAACTCCTTGAGATTTAAATCTAGATCTAGTAGTGGATCATTGACATATGAAAGCAATAGATGCAAATTACAGTGTTAGAATGGGACATTGGGCATCAAGAAATAACATGCAAGAATACAAAGTCTATGTCACTATGATACAAATCTTCGATTTAGATTTTGTGAACAACTTGTGACAAGCTCTTGGAGACAATTTGTGGCCAACCGAATCGACAAACCGCAACTACAAGACTCATTTATTACATCAAGTAGAATTTCTATTGTGGACAAACAAAGCATACCAATATTCATTGATAGAAATGTCAAACAAGAAGTGACCAAAAAATGAAAGTGATCCAGAATATAATGAGTATGAGTTGCCTATTTTAAAATATGATGTAAACAAAGATGCACTAGTAGAACTAAAAGAAAAAGCACTGGAGCATGAAGAGGAGGAGCCAAAAACACCATTGCATCAACATCTGAAGAAAGAGAGGACCTAAAAAGTGAAGATGATGAATCTTTTGGGTCATGCAATGGAATCATTGTTGATTTGTGGCATCAAGTGGAAAGATGGTCACCATCATATGTCCGAGACTGTAGGAACGCACATAAATGAGGAGTGTCGACAAGACTATAAATATCACATTTTTCATAAGAATTTGAGAATGTATGAACAAAAGCACATGACATTGTTGATAAGACAAAACTAAAATTGATTAAACTTTTTTTGTGATATTAACAATTAGTCAAAGGAAACAATCAACTTAGGAAATCAAGGAACATACTTGTATATATGCTTGTATCGAGGAGTATCACACTCCTCCAAAGACACCAAAAATAGAAAGCGAAGGTGGTGTGGATATTGATGATGTGAATGTGGAACAAAGGAAAAACAATTCCGAACTAACTGAGATAGTCGTAAAAAGGATTAATGTGGAAAAAAAAAACTAAAGTACAAGAACATTGGGGAAGTAATGCAACAACAAAACATCACAATTTCCATCCATTGTCGAATTATCTAAAAGTGAAAGCAACTTGGAAAATTGCAATTTGTTCCTTGAAGATTATAATGAATATAATGCAACAAAAAGATTTATTTAAGAAATGAAATGCATTGAAATATGGAAATTGCAGTGAAACAAGAAGTTATGAGAGTTATAGATTGTTCTAGTGTTTTTTTTAAAAAACTTTAAATGCATGAAATTATTATTTACATAACACAGTCGAAAACAAATATGACTAAAACTTCTTCTTCATGGCAAATAAGTGGGGTCTAGATGAGAGTCTGATGCAAAATGTTGTCTAAAGTCCAATTTATAGTATGGCAAATTAGTTGGTATTTTGAATAAGGAAGGTGACTGTTAACCAAAATTCTTTGTGAACCATTACTTTAACTGATAATAACTAAACCAGTGACACCTGTTGAATTAATAGTCATGGTATAACCGGTATTAACTAAACCAATGACATATGTTGAACTAATAACATTTGTTGAATGTTGAACATGTAGTTTGCAAAACCTATATAGTTAATAGAACAAATAGTTAGTAAAAAGGTAGTTTGCAAAACCTGTAGTTGACAAAATAGGTAATTGACAAAACAAGTAATCTATAGAACCTATAATTGATAGAAGGTAGTTATCAAAACAAGCAGTAGATTTTGAAATTTATGACTATTTACAATTTTACTAAATATTTTTTATTAGTTGATTAAAACAAGGGATTTTATTAGTTAGTTATCATTTAGGTGATTTGTACGAGGCATTTCAAAGTTCAAATTTAAAATATATAAGAGGAATGGTAGAACATGAGAGACATCAGATCTCTACTTTCCATACTTATTTTTTGAAATTTTTCATGTACAAACTTTGATTTCTTAATACAATTTTGTATTTTCATTACAAGTTGGAGTACCTGTTAACATTGAGTAATTTGTACTTGTTTAGAATTTAAGAAAGGCGATTTGCATCAAGTAGAAGATTTTTGATGTTATTTTGATTTTATGTTTTTCTTTCATTGAAAGCATGAAACATTTTTGTTTTTCAACAATATATTTTTTGAAACTATGTGTAAATTGAATACATGTTAGTTTTAGTTTCGTTAGTTTAAGTGTACCTGCTTGTTGTTTTAGGAACTTGTTGCTGGAAAAAATCAAAAGTTGAACAACCTTAATGGGAATAGAAAAACCCATTAACAATGATTGATCCAACACGGTAAATATGCATATGCAAAAAACGACCTTATGTTGGATTGAAAATGATAATGGTTGATTTTATACTAGTGGAAAATGTGTAGTGTTGTGTGAGTATGTGTTGCACATATGTCACGAAGATACCTAAAATGACATACATAATGGAAAGAAACAATCTAGGAACTATTTTCTAATATCAACTAGAGTGCGTAAAAATATCGATTGCTATTGACTAAAAGGTTCAAATTTAGTAAGATTTTGCATTATAGACAATTTAATTAACTGCAATGTTCCAAAGCTCATGAAACACTAGGAATAACAATATGTATAATTCCAATTTATATTGGAAATATTGAACATTGGAGCCTTGTAATGAAATTGACAAATATAGTTTGGTATCACATAACTATAATATCATAGCTAAATAACCTTAATGATCACAAAAAAAACTATAATTGAAATGAGATTTTTGGGTTATGGTGTAATGCAATTTAGTTAGCTGGGTTGGGCTACAATCTTTGGTTGAGGGATTGAAAAATGATGGTTGCCATAATAGGCTAGCCATGTCCTAGTTAAGGCTTGAACAAGTTGAGCCACTTTAACACAACAAGTAGCAAATAACCACATTAACAACAAGAATTAAGTTTGCCATGAGCTAAGCTTTTCATTGTAACAATAAATTAAAAAACCGTCCTCTAAAAGGGTGTTTACTAACATCATACTCCTCGCAACAATTAGAGATTGAAGAACTTAATTTTAAAACCTTAATTTCCCCCTTAAAATTATCAAATGCTTTCTTGAAATTGATTTCTAGAAGGTGCAATCTCTTAGTGTTGGAAGCCACAACAATTTCATTGCTTTAATCAATAAGTTAATGCACCTTGATTGTGACAAGCAAATTTTTTTATTGCAACCTCTCCATCCATTGACACCTTGTGCAAAGTGCAACTCTTGACATTGGAGTTGTGCTCACAACTACAAAGTTCTCACAATGGCTTTGTGTTAAACAATAAATAATTTTTTTAAAAATAAGTTCACAAATATGTTCATGAATAAGACATCTTTTAAAAACTTGAAGACCAAGCTTGTAGACCATGGTTGAAGAAAGCTTAAATAGCTTGAATTTACAAAAAAAAGAAAGCTTATTGATTGACAATTTGAAAAAGGCTTGAACAATTCATTGCAACTTTATTCACACTCAAGAAGGCCTCAAAATGGCTTTGTGCCAACTTGCATTGCATTTGGAAAAAAAATGTTGAAATAAATGGAAACACTTGATGAGAGCTCAAGCTTGGTTTGGGCTTATATCTCTCCACACCTTCATGCACAAGTGAAGAAGACACCGATTGGGGGATCAAACTAGTTTTTGCATCAAAATTAGTGCAAAAACCAATTTGACACCCAATAATTTTCTCTCATAAAGTTTTCATCCCTTGTTGTTGTTCACTTCATCCCTTATCCAGCCTGAATTGGCCATTCTGGTCCCCAATGGCACCGACTTTATAGATAAATTTAATATGTAGGGGAAAAAAAAAAAAAATTTAAAAGGGGAACCAAATGAGTTTTCTGACCTAAATTGGTCCTGGGGAGAATTCCACCCCTATTTTTGGATGTACCTGACCTGCACCTTCAATGCCACTCATATTGTTCTTTTAAATCAATCCTCGTCAAAATAAGACCTTGTGAATATTCTGAACGGATACCCAGTTTCGTGAAATTATACCCAATTTCACTCAGTTACACTCAAATTGGGGATGAAACAGGGACTAGAGGGTCAAACCAGGGCCCAAATTAGCAAGGAACTCGGGGAACGTTCCATCTTCCCAGACCCCCTGCACTCTCTTCTCCAGAACGCTGGGTCAGTTTCTTGGCTTGGATTCCACGTAGTATTTCTTCGTGGAGTATTCATCGTTCCTGCAGCACTGCCGCCCAAATGCATTGCGGCAACTGCTGGTCGCCATTCATCTTCAGCTGTTGTAAATCCTTCACCAGGCACCTGTCCAGCGGTTCTCATATCCGTGGATTGCAGTTTTGTAGCAGCACAGGCAAGCAAGCAGCATTGCCATCCTCTTGGCACCGGCCTCTTGCCACTGTTCTTCCCCCTGCCAGATCTGATTACTATTGTACACAATCGCAGACTTCTCCAGGAGACAAGCGTTCGAGTCGAGCAGGTTCAATTTCCCCCACAATCCTGTGTTATCTTTTCTTTTCCTTTTTTGCCCTAATTTGCCGTGATAATCTCAAGATAATTGCAAGGTGCTTGTCATCCAGAGAACATCATCACCAAGAGATTTTATTTTCCAGCACAGTTCGTATATACGGACAGAAATTGGATGCTTGATGTAAGGATTAACATAGCAGAATGTCAGTTCATTCTCATCGCTGAGAACCCCATTTGGTGTATGATGTGCAGTAAACCAGAAGGAATTTTAGGGTTTATGCACTTCTATCAGCCCTGACATTGATCTGTGGGGGAGGGGGTGTGTGAGAAGGTTTTGCAAGGATTTCAGGAAATAAGAGTGACAGAATGAGTACCAGTGATGTCCCCCATTATGCTACACCACAGGTACAAATGTTCAGCCAGTTAGCTGCCTTGGGGTTTTCAATAGACTTGAGGAAAGAATTGGAATCGCCATGGGGTTTTTGCATGCACTTCTTGCATTTTCTGGGCAGTAATGATCTAAATTGTTGCTTCTGTGACCAATTAATTGTATGGATGCACAATTTGGCATGTTGGGAGAAATTGCACTACAGTAAAAGGATTTATACCCTAAATTGCTATACAATGCATTTGAGATACTAGAATTGATCAGGATTTGCTTAGAAGTGATCAGGTTTTGCTGTGGCTTCAAGAATGATCTGTCACAAGTTCAATTCCAGGAACAGTTAAATTGCAGTGCATCCATCACATCCCAGGTTCCCAAATGATTCTTTGTCCTGGCCCCTTCAGTGTGAGAACAATGTTGTAAATTTTCTGCCTGCTGCTTCAAATTATCGTGGGTTTTGTTGGACAGATGGATGAGATCTTCTACTTTGGGAAGTTCAAGATAGATCCCAGCGAGGTGTTCTTAGTTACTGACCATTCATATGCATTCGTCAATCTGAAGCCTGTTGTTCCTGGTAAGTTCGTAACAACATGTGTTTTAATCAAGTCCTTATTTCTGTTTCTGTGTCTCTTCAGATGTTGTTTTAATGTATAGTTGTGCATCCTATTTCAGTCTCACTAGTAGTACATATTGTTCTTCTCTTGAATGCATGTACTTTATTTGTAGCTCTCAACCAAGCTCTGTTGTGTTGGTGTACATGCAGGTCATATCCTTTTCTGGTGAACCAGTTCTGGCTAGTTTTGTAAGACTGAACTTTTTCCACAATTCATCCATCCATATTTGAGAGCTTCAATCATTCTCTTCAAATGTTTATGTGAGACCACATGACTGGCCTTCCATGTCTCCCCAGGAGTAAAATTTTCATGGATGGCTTCAGGAATTGAGTTCCTTGAAAAATGGATAACTGCTTGTTTTTCCTTAGCACCTATAAATATGTTGGACAATGAGTATATTATGAGTGACCTTCCTAGGGTCTACTGTTATATATTGTAGTAAACCCCCCTAATGTGTAGTTTTCAGGCTTCTTAGACAGTTATGTTTTGCTAAATCATAAAGATGGGATTAATGCCTTGACTACAATCAAACATGTGCTAGTGAGTTCTCGAAGAGTGGTGAACCGCTTTCTGGACCTTACTTCAGAGGAAGTATCTGACTTGTGGCTCACTGCAAAGTATGTTGGGCAGAAGCTTGAGCCCTTTTACAATGCTTCCTCTTTAACTTTCACGATTCAGGTCTGTATGCACATCCCCTGTTGCCCTAGTTGCCAGGACCTGTAGTGAAGATGGGATTCACTAGTATGTGAGCATCAGGTTATGGGAGGAGGGCATATGTTCAAGATGCATGCTCACCACAATCTTATGGCCCTGCCATTGAAGAGGGATACTTGTTTTCCCATCCGTACTTTGTATCACTACAATGTTAGTCTGATCTTGTGTGTATAATCTGCTGACGTTGCAGGATGGCCCAAAAGCAGGACAGACTGTGCCTCATGTCCATGTGCACATTCTGCCAAGGAAGGATGGTGACTTTGAAAACAATGACGAAATCTATGATGTGGTACTATCTTTTGGCTGTCACTTACATGCATTTCTTTAGTTCTGTTTATGATTATATCAGCACTTCCCTCTGCCACTGCTTTGCTTCCCTTCTGTACAACCTTGAGAAATTGTTGAGAGAATTGAGTCATGTCTGTGGTGGTTAGATTGATGAGAAGGAGAAGGAGCTGGCAAAAAAGCTGAACTTGGACTTGGAACGTAAAGATCGAACTTTTGAAGAAATGGCCAATGAAGCTGCCAACCTCCGTGCACTCTTCTGAGGTCCCTCCACACTCTCCAATGTCCTTGATTTCTTCTGAGCAACCTTCCTCTTTTCTGATGAACCATTACTTAAGACTATTTCATGTCCCATTCCAGGCTCTCTTTCTTTAATAGCTTACATTAAAAAAACAGAAATTTGATGGGCTGCGTGGTATTGATATTGCTCTAAACTTTGGGAAACTAACATTGTTGGAACATTCATACTCAATCCAAAATTGAAGACATTGATCATGGTTTGATGACTTGGGGACTATATGCCATAAAATTAACAATTTTGTTGGGAGCATTTTGCTGGCTCCTTGATGCCCCTTTTGTATTGTCCTTCAAGTCAAAATATGATTATCCACCTACCCACAAACATAACATCCCTGCTTTTCATATGATTTGCATTCACACCAGTCAAGAATGACCACAGTGACCACAAATGACCCCGGCCTGTTGGTGAAATTCTAATTATGGTGACATAATATGCTCCTGAACATCCAATTAAGTCTTGACTCTTGACCATATGAGCACGGATATTGACATTGCATTTGGACCATAGTTGCAATGTAACATGTTACTGATAATAGTTGACATGTAGACTTGGAAGTAGTTGTGCATAAAGGGTGAAGCAATTGGTATTTGTGTTCAGGGTTAGGACATTTAGGGCTTAAGATACTAGGGCTAATTGGAGAACATCGCTAATGAAATGTAACTGTTCACTGCTTTTTTGAATATACTTGGTGTTGTACTCATGTATAAAGTTTCAGATATGTAACAGTCTTGAATTTGAATCCTACAACAATTCCTGAGGAGCCTTGTGATCTCTTGCTCTCAACTATCTCTAATTCAAATCTTTCTGCTTACTTATGGGTCACAAGATCTTTACTGGTTCTTACATTTACAAATGTAAGAACAGTTGGCTATCTCCAAAGGTTCTCACAAACTGGATTATTGGATTTATTCTCCCAAAACAATGAAGTGTGCAATGTGCTCTCAAAATATTCTTCAATTTAACATCATAATTTGTCTCATTCTTTGCCCAAAAGTGTGGGCATGTATTGTATATACCAATGAGGGGTGGGTATTTGATTTTTACATAATAATCCGGTCCAGGTTTTAGAATTTTTTTGGGAAAGAACCTCAGGTCTGATTGTTTGATTTTATAAGAGTTAGAGAATTGTTCAGGTTTGGGTTTTAGAAACCCAACAATTGATGGTTATGAGGTGGGGGTGGGGCTTGGGTATGTGATTAATCAGGTACAAGCCCTAGTTCTATAACTAAATACCCGGACAAGTATACATAGTTTTCTAAACCAAGCTATCTGAAAGCCTCCTTTGAAACCCTGGTTCTTTAACAAATACATGTATGGGTATGCATAATTTATTTAACCAATATATCTTAAAGCCCCCTTTGAAGCCTCAGCTCAGACAGGTGTACATAGGTTCTTTAACCAAGTTATTTAAAAGCCCACATTTGAAAAACAAGTGTTGGAGTCTTAAACCTTACAAGGCTTGGGTTGTAGGCAAGTTCTTTGCATTTACAAGGTAAGAGGCAAAGCAAATTTATAAGTTTTAAAATTTCAAAGCAAAGTTATAAATTAGACATTTACAAGCAATAGAAAATAGAAAACCTTAAAGGTCATGGTCAAATTCTATCTCATAAACAAATGTAGAGTCAGTGGGTTTCAAGCAACCAATCCCTAAATCATATGGCCAGTTTCTATTTACAAATACCAATTTGTCCATATTGTCTATTTGGAGATGACATTTACAACATGTAGTCAAAATGGTAGCAATAGAAAAAAAAAATTTTGTATCAATTTGGTTTGTTGGGATCCCAAGAATATGTTGTGCTATAATAGCAATTGTTGGAAAAAAAAAAATTGTTTTTTTTTTTTGCCAACAAGATAATGCACACTTGCAATTTTTTGCATCAACAAAATATGGATGAAATTCAACAAGTTTTCTTGACACTAAGTCCTTGATAGTGCCTACATTTGTTGTTGTGGTGTGAAACAAATCTTCAATATGAACTTGAGATTGAAGATCTTCAATTTTTTCAACACTAGTAGGCATTAACAAATTGGTTGCCTTTGTCAATAAAGGCAACAACAACTTTTCATCATATACAACATTTTTACGACTTAAATATGTGGGGACCAACTGCATGGTTTTAAACTTGGATCAAGCATCAAAGCCAACATATTATGGCCTCACTTCTTGTCAAATGCATGTAAGAGAAAAGAAAAGATAGAAGAACATCTAGAATATTTTGTTTCATGCATACCACAAGTTTTTTCAGCTCATGATTGAGGAAATCTTCCTTAACAAAGTTGTCACGAATAGGTTGGAATGTCAATTCTTCTCAAATATTTCAACAAGTTGATATTATAAAATGCAAGGCATCTAGGAGCAACCAATGTCCATTACTTTAGTTCAAAATAGAACCAATGAAAATGGGGGACAAAACTTTTATTGCATCTTCACAAACAACACAAATTTTTGGAGATGGTACACAAAATTATAATGCCAAAAATTATTGACTATAGCATAGTGTAATTGCACTTTGAAAAATCAACACATCATGTAACAACAAAACTTGACCGGAAAATCTATGATCAATCAAAACACTAACAATTGACACCCATGAACCAAATAAATAGTTAAAATTTAATCAAAATCAAAAAATAGAAAGTAATAAAAAAGAAACTCTTTAAACAAAAACAAAATCATGAAACCACAAAACAATTAGAAAGTGATAAAAAAAAGGCTTACCTTATTTTCACAAGCATGTTGAATTTTCTAGGCTTCAATCTAGATTCAATGCAAGCTTCGTCCCATTTTTGCATACTTTTACCATACTTGGGTGAACTCATCCTCTTGAGGTACCATTAAGAACCCCCTCAAGGAATGGTTAAAGAACCAAAAGTGGCCAAATCAGTTTTTAGGCACTTTCCTTTAAATGTTTTCACACCTATAATTTATTTTTTCATGTGTATCCATTGCATGTTTTAATATATGGTTTAAAGTTTATTTTGGAATTTTAAAAGTGAAAATTGTTAAAATTTTGTATTCCTAATTAAAATGGCCCATTTAGAAATCAATAGCCTTAACTTTGGAAATTCATAATTAAATTATACTTATTCAATTAATTTATTATTAAAGACTTAAAAACAAAGCGATTTCAAAATTAGCATTAAAAATTTCCCAAAAAAATTTTCAAATCATGTTTCAAATTTGTGTTCTTCAATGAAAAGTTCATTGAAGAAAGGAACCAATGTTATGGTCCTAAATTCTTTTCTAAATGCAATGATTAAGAATATCAAAATACAAAATATTATTGATAATATTGAAATTTCAAAATCTATGGAAGTTAATAAATTATGAAAATATTTATTTAAATGTTTCCTATGATTTTTCAAAGTTCGATGAGTCTAAGAAAATCAAGGTGTGATGTTTGTATTGGTACCACCCAAGGATGGGCTTGCCCACTTTTTGGTCCATAGAATACATTTTACATGGTAAATTGAGGGGCCTTTATAAATACACAAGGTAAATCAATAGACAATTTTTCATTTACAGCAACATATTGGCATACTTTTAAAAATGTGTTCCCCAAAAATGAACCATCAAATGGCTCTAACAAGGCCAAAGTATTGTATGATATAATAGAATTCAAGGCATTTGCACAAGTTTGCAAGTTGGACCATACATCCTTAACATAAATGACAATTTTTTTGATAAAAAAAACTTGTCTAATAAATTTTATAATTTAAGAACCATAGATCCAATACTTATATATGTCACCTCAAACAACCCAATGGTGAAATGTTTTGCTTTTTAATCATTTGAAATATAATTAACAACAAAACATTGTGTGTTCATTTTCACATCCATAAGTCAAATGTGCAAATTACTAATAAATAATCAACCAATGCAGGTTACACATATGTACTCATGGTTTTTTCAACCAAACCTGGCAAAATATCTTCAACAAGTGTCTTCTTGGATGGGAAGACAATGCATGGACACAACATGTATGCCAACCTTTGGAGCCAAATGGATTCAACATTTTTTATATCCAGAAATCCCTTAACCATAAACATCATATCCTCCACTAAGCCCATTTGTGTTACATCATTTATTTTGAACTTATTAGTAGTAGAAAAAAACCAAATATTACAAATAAAAATACTTGTGCCTCTTTTTACTAGGTTCATGGTTAAGTGGAGATCTCATGGCCATGATTGTATTTCTTTTCTTAAATTCAATAAGGCAGAATTGTTACATCAACATATTTTTTATGATTGTTATGCCATTAAATTTATGGTATGTAATGAAACCTTTCCTACATTTAAACTTTAATGTGCATTGCCAATATTTTAAACGAAACTATATCATTATGGTAGATAATACATTTCATAATTTGGTTTTAAAAAAGGTCCACATGCTGGTTATTGTTCACGTTTAAAAATGCCCAAGTAGGTGAATTGTAGTAATGTGGTTTCCAAGTTAATTTTCATTTTCATAAATTTTTAAAGTGCCTTCCAGTGGTAGGTTGTTCATTAATAGCAGTTAAATTTGGAATTTCCAAATCCTCACCCTCATGCACATTGTTAAAAATATAGTTATACCTATATCTTGCACATGTCAAAGGGATGTTGTTAGTAGAATTGATACCATGAACATTCATGATAGGATTTTAAAAAGAAACCATCACTTTAAATAAGAACCAAATATTTTAAACCTAGAATAATAGACCTAAAAGTTGGAACAATGACAGATTATATCAAACTTCACATACCTTTAAACCTTGAACTCAATTACAACAAAATGTGATAGCCATATGTTTAGGAAATGAAAGCCAAATAAAGTTTAGGGTTTAGAAACTTAAAGTTTAAAAAATGTAGTTCCATGATGGGAACAAAACAAAAGTTGTTTCTTGAAAATATCTCCTTGGCACTTGTGTGACATCATTTGAACTATAAAACAACAACTTAAGGGAGGTGTGAACAAAAGGCCAACAATGGTATTGGTTTAGTGAGAGATGACTTGTGATAAAACATGAGAACAATGAAACAATAGAATGATAAAATGGCAAAACATGAAAATAATGACATAATGATGGAACAAAAAAACAACATAAAGATGGAGTGACAAAGCAATTGAATGACATAATGACAAAGTGATGAAATGACAAAACAATCAAAGACATTATAAAATTTCAATATCATCAAATTTTAATATAATTTGTGTGAAAATCATAAAACAATATGTTTGTACAAAATCCATGGGCTTAAAAATATAAAAATGGCACAAAAAGTATATATGTATATACTATACATATATTGTATTTTTTATTTTTAATATAAAATAAGTACAATTTACATTTTAATTAAATTTGTACAATTATCGTGATATAATTTTGCATAAAACTATGCAATTTTTGTGTATTAAACATGAACATTCACATATGTCATTCAAAAATAATGTTTCATTTATTTGAATTTAAAAAATATTCAATATGTATAAATATTGTTCATATTACCTATAACATGGAATTCATGTGATTTTTGTAAAACTTATGTAAACCAAATTTTGCATGAAATTTGTATGAACCTATGAAACCTAGTATGTTTGTGATGCATAAGCAATGACAAGTGATGAAACATCATAAGCTCATGACTTGAAAAGAGGTGAGAAGGGACAAAAAACGTGTGATAATTGCCAAAAGACCCCTTTGATCTTCACTGCTTCACAAGCACATGACACACCTCCAAACATAAACACAACATGTGAAATGTCAAAAAAACACAAATGGAACACAATAAACCTCACCCCTCGTCTAGTTCATTAACAAATACATGATCCATCCTCCCTTAGTTTGATTTGTCTCCAAAATCCAATACCTTCAAGTAACTAGTAGGTCACATTGATGTAATATCATTGCAAAATTTGATAACACATTGTGGACATTGAAAAAACAAAAAAAAATGACAGTTGCGAAAAATGAAGAAGATAAGCGACAACAAAAATATGAAACAAGACACAAGCCAAAGGACAACTATAAGTACATACTGAAACTACAAAACTTTAAAACATAACCCTAACCCTAACTAAAACTCCTCCAAGTATTAAAAAGGTATGAATCCCTAAACCCATGTCTGTTTTTCAGAATCAGAACTGGAACCTGTTTATTTGGTTATGGACCAGACCTTCGACCTTGTTCTCTATTTCATTTATGTGCGAAACCAGAGTAAAACCAGGGTTAGACAAGGGTGGATTGAAGGTTAACCAACAGTTAATCATCAGTTTTAATTTGGGTTAAAAAGAACTGTACTGAAACCAAGTCTGGTTCAGTGTTGTGTGTGTAAGTGTCAATAGTCGTATATAAAGCATGTAAATCCAGTGTAAGTGTAAATCATTTACACTTACACATCCAAATTTTTTACACTTACACTAATCCTATTGCAGTGAATTTTTTTTGGTTACACTTACACAAGGCCAGTGTAAATATTTGTCAAATACACTTACACATCCCTGTGTAAATATTTTGGGGCGTGTAAGTGTAAATACTAAAATTATTTGTAAAAGTCACCCTGTCTTTGGGCCTCCTTTCACCTCAAACCCTTCTGACAGAGGTATCCATAAAGTAAGGAAATTTTATTAAATCATTTGATGTACAAAATTCAAGGTTAATTATAGTAGCTTTACAAGGAGGACCAGTGAAAATATATGTAGCAAGTTGTGACAGTGGAGATGCTAAAAAGAAAAAGGGAAGACAGGGTGAAACTCACTTCAAAATCACATTTTTTGACATTGTTCTATATTTATATTGTTTTATGTTGCCATGTAAAATCATATAACTATAAATATATTTGCATATACATTGTTTTATCAGACCCCGTAAAATTATATAAATAAATATATATATATATATATATATATATACACATATATATACACACATACACTGTTTTACATGGCATAAAATAAATTTTCACAGTTTTACATTTACATTTTCTTGTTTCATATTCTACATTTATACTTACACTCACACAAATATAAATGAATATTATACACTTACACTTGCACAGAGTGTAAATAAATTTCACTATGGGATTCACACTTACACGGAGTGTAAGTCCCCAAGCATTTACAGGCACAACATTGGTCTGGTTTTCAGAACTGGAACCAGAGTTTAGTTGTTCTTTTGAAGAACTGGACCCAGAACTGGAGTCCCAGTTCCATTTATGTGTGGAACTGGAACTCAAACAGTTCTTCTGTTTTTGGTTTTTGCCCTTTTATGTGTGGACTCTTAACTGGTCCAAACTATAGATGAGAAAAAGGAGGATGAAGAAAAAGTTGAAGCCACACCTCTAGTTATAATGGATGAAGTAGACCCAAAAACTGGATGAAAAATGAGTTTTCCAAGAAGGCTGCGTTGATTGACGGTCCCTATTGGGATACCAAAAGGTCGGTGTGAAAGAAGGGGGTACTAGGTAGCCAAACCTACTACCTACCTACTGAAACCCAAAGGGACCGCGGGTCTGGGGTGTGACGCGGAGGTTTGTTGTTCGTTTTCCCCTTCGCTCTGGCGCGGGTGCAGGCGTCGCGAGGGTTCGTCTTCTCTCTCGCTCGCTCTCTCTCTTTCTCTCATCCCGCAAGCAAAACGATCTTCTTGTTGCAGCAAACTGCCGGCCGCACGGGAAACTGACTTTCTTATCACGGCGACAAGAGACTCTGCAAAATCAGTAACATGAGTCAGTCAGATAGAGGTGGCATTCAGGCTCTTCTAGCCGCAGAGCAAGATGCGCAACACATCGTGGCAAATGCACGAGCCGGTAAACATCACTCTTCTTTCCTTTTTTCCCATTATGCTTACGTTTTTGCTCTTCCTTGATTCTGCTGCTGTCTCTCGTCTCATTATATGCATTTTATTTCATCTCGGCTTCGATCTGTCATTCTGCTATCTCTTTCTCCCCCCCCCCCCCTTCCTTTTTTTGCCAGGTTGCTTGCTTTGACTGTGAAATGCAAACTTGTGCTTCTTCTTTATTTAGGTTTCTAGCATCAGTCTGTAGGAGCGAGGTTTTGCAACTGAATATAATTTCTGAAAAGACTTGAGAAAAGAAAGAACACCTGTTTGTTGTGAAGTGTGTCCTTTTTAAGATCTGGAAGACGTTCAGTTCCATCACACCAAATTCATAATCAGAGACGCACAGGCAAGAAGTTCTCATTGTGTTTGTGGATCCAAAGATTTAGTGCAGCTAGAATTCAAAGGCAATAATGTCAGATCTTTAGCCCTTTGATGGGATGTGTTGCCCCTGAATGAAACAGTATACCACCAGCCCCAGTGATTAGGGTTTGTGGTGAGGTTGTAAGTGGTGTTGGTGTAAGGAAAAAACCTGTGGTGTAGCCAGATGTTACTGACAACAGCTGATCCCAGGTATGTGAAGCCAGTAGTAGTTCAAAACAGTAAATGGATGTTCTCTTCTGTAAGAAACACTGGGAATTGAGTGGGTGGAATTGTTTTCCTGTTTGTCAGCTAAGACAGCACGGTTGCGTCAAGCCAAGGAGGAAGCTGATAGAGAAGTGGCTCAGTATAGGGCACAACGAGAGAGTGAATTCCGCAAGAAACTTGCTGAGGTAGAGCCATGCTGATATTTTTTTGGCAACTCCTAGTTCCCTTAGCTTAAACATAGTATGTTCATGTTGCTTGCAGTGTCTCTTGACTTTCATGGAACATGATGAAGAGATATTTTGTTTCCATGACCCCCAAATCATTGTGTTGATGTTAGTGTGTTTCTTGTTTCTTTCCTTAGACGAGTGGAGATTCAGGCTCAAATGTGAAGCGACTTGAAGCAGAAACCAACCAGAAAATCCAGCGCTTGACTGCAGAAGCTAATAAAATTGCACCTGAGGTATAGCCCATGCATGGAAAACATACTTGGGTCACACCAGCCCTCACTGTTGTGTTTTCTTTGATTGTTGTTGTGGGGATTTCTCTGCAACTTCATAGATATGTTGCTGTGCACAAGATAGCTCTGTGGGCATGTTTTGAAGAAGATGCAGTTAAGGAATGGTGTTTGTTCATTTGGCTTACCAAGCCTTGGTTCTTGCCATTAGAAGAGTGCTCAAATTGTTCTTCAGTTTCCTGACAATTTTTTTTCTTGATTTTGTGCAGGTGACTGCACTCTTGATGAAGTATGTGACCACAGTGCGAAACTAGAAAATAAGAAGTTTGTGATGTCCAAGGCAATAAGCTCTTGTCCTGTGTTTGTTGACAGGTGTTTATGTTCAGCATAACAGCAATGAGATTTGTCATTAAGTTCATGTGACCATTGATTTTCTCATTGTTTTGTCTGCTGTTCCTACTTTCTCAATGTGAATCTATGCTGTTTAACCACATAAGGTACTTAGAGAAATTCTATCTGGGAGTAGGCAAACATGGTCAAAAGTGTCAATTCCTGAGGTAGAAGCAGTGTAAGAAGTAGTTGGCACATTATTGAATCTGGACTTGCAGGGAGTGGATTTGTGGCAATTTGTGTACAAGTCTCTAGGTTTGAGAAGTCGACAATCATTCTTGCCTTCAATGTCTATGGTATCAACATTGTGCACTTGCTCCTGAGTCTAAAATGATGGCAGAATTTAAAACTATGTCCACTCACAAGGCTGTTGCATCTTGAATGTCGATTTTTGACTTTGGTAGCTATGTCCCTTGATGAGCACCAACCAACATTGTGACTGAGTCTTTTTGACACTCCTGGAGATATCAGATAATTCTGGATGCAGATTTGGTAAAACTATTTGCAAATCCTAGCACTGAGCTTAGCATATGCTCAATTTGCAACAACAGACAGCAAGAACTTGCTGGAACTCTAGGTTTCTGGAAATGGCTGGGCATGATTTGCCAGGAGCTTGGTGGAACCACAATTATTTGGATTGGAGCACTGTGCTTCTTGAGGCATACATTGGACTGTGGAAATCTGTGGAAGGAGCATACACAATTGCAACACACAAAGGTAAAAGTATTCACTTGCCTGGGCTGTTGAAGCTTTTGTAAAGAAATGTGAAAATGCAACTTGAAAGTGCATGTTTTTCAAAATGTCAAATCATCCTTCCAGCTTCCTTTTTGCTATGTTCAGGTGCAGCTGAGGGATGGCCACTCAGTTCCTTCGGTGCCACTGGAATCCATCTAGGAAGTTTCTAGGTTCTCTTCTGTTGTAGTACAAGGGTGCAAAAGTAATATATCCACAAAGTCAGTTCTCTTAGATAAAAATCTTGAACTAGTGTGGAGCGGAATTCAAACATGATGAAATGATGTGCGCTGAAACTTTCTATCTGATCACACTTCTGCAGATTGAAGATTTGTATCAACAGTTCAATATAAAAGCAAACAGATGTAGAAACAATCAGCCAATTCTATTGCAGTATGACTCAGGGAGATTGATGAAGCTCTGAGTCAAGTTGCAATGGACATGGACTTGGCCATAGTGGAAGATAGATTAGGGGGATCACCACTGGCTTGTATAAAGGGATCAAAACATGTGTACTTCGACAGAGCAGCAAAAGTATGCAGCCACAGCCATCAGCATTTGCTACAATTGTCAGCTCTCCTCCACCTTGAATCTCCATTTAATATACATGGTAAAGAGCTTCATTGTTAGATGCTCTTCATAGGATGCCACTTTTGCATTTTTGTCACTTTCTTTTTTCAGTGTTACAGAATTCTTTGAGCAGCAAGTTTGTTGAAAGCATTGCATTGTTTCTGAACTTTTTTCTAGCCTCTTCATGTGTGCAACATCTAGTGTAAGCAGGATCATGAGAAGAAAGATCCATGACATACATTCGAATCTGCTTTAGTAAACAAAACCTTCCATGCTTAGTTTCATGTTCTTGAACTCCCTGTTCTTCTTGCAAAATTTGTTGCCTCTGCCTGTAATGGAGAGTATAAGGAACAGTGCAGTTTTCATTTGGTTCCACATTTTGAGGAGTGTTCACCAGGTGTTACTGTGAATCAGGAATTCAATGATTGAGACCTTTTATGGAACATTTCTAGCATGATTGAAATAGTTCACATAATGAATTTCAACACAAAACAGGAGAGTGTGGTTTTGATCACACAAAAAGCTAGTCAAAAGCTAGTCACACATGTAATATGTGCCATAACCTAATGTTAAAATGTCATTTTAATGTAATATATGTCACAATAAATGCCACATATTGTACATCTTAACGGATGAAACCACAAAGTTTACCTCACATGTGTCATGAGCCATGGCTTTTTGTGTGAGAAAAACCACATTCTCTTGTAGTGATATGACCTCCCGTACTTTTCACATGAATCATCAAGTGGAAGCTCTTGGTTTTGTAATCTCATTGCAAGCTCATGTTCATCTGTCACTGTGTCCTGGTTACCCTGCTGTATGTCCCACCTGTTTGAACCTGCAGTTGTGTTCACTTCAGTATCTTGAAGTGCTTGGCACTTCCTCTGGACTTTTAGGATCCCTATCACTTGCAACTAGTTGGAAAATGTTGTTATAAGTGGAATGTGATTAGTTTCTGTTGCAGTAAAATTATTGTGCAGGGGATTGGTTTGGTGGGTGTGGTCATCAATAATCACACGTTTTGTACTTGACAGAGTGTGGTGGTTTTCCATCAAGGGCTGTGGTTGTAGAAAACTCGCTCCTTGTGTTCTCACCAAGATTGACTCTGTTGGATGCCAGGCTCACACTTTGGCTGCCTAAGAAATGGCGCATTGCACTACCAGGTGTGTGGTACAGTTGTGATTTGCTCTCTTTGTAATGTTGTCAAGATTGTCCTCTTGTGAATCATAAGCAATGTGGACAGTGCCAGTAGTGAGGGTGTGGACTCTTCCTTACTGGGGTTTCTTCAATGTGGACTCACATGGTGCTGAAACTGAGAAGAGTGTAGTGGCAACTGCCAAAGTTTTGAAGCAACAGCAACAGCCTTTTGGAGACGCCAAAAGTGGAGGATGAGATCAATGAGGTACTTTACACACCCAACCTTTTGCATGTGTGTCCTTTTTCCTAAACACATGCTACTGGCTAGTCCCATTTCAAGTGTTGTGTTTTGGTGAGTGCAAGCTAAGGAGTCTGACTATTAGTATCCAAGTGATAAATTCTACAAGGGTGTTAAGATTGGAAGATCTATGCTTATGCACACATGTTTCAATAAATGGGTTAACTAAGGACTCAGATTATGTATATGAAGATGTAATTTATTTTTCATGAATCATTAAGGTATAAAACCAGTGGACTATGGAACCTGAGACTATGGATTATGTACCTTGTAACAGTTCTTTATATGGACTTTGAAATGAATCATTTTTTAATAATATATGATCTATAAGAAATTGGAACATAGTGTGTCATTCTTTTTCTTTTTCTTAAAGTTTGAAGAGTTTGTCACCATACCACTTGTATAAAATTAGTGATGGACTTTTAAACCACTTAAAAGTCACTTAAGTGAAATAAAGTCCTTATCACACCCAAACCAAGGTTGTTTAGTGTTTGTTTTAAGAGAAGCACAAAATAGTGGCCTCTTCTTGGGTCGCCAATCATTTCAGCAAAAACACTTTGAAATCAATGAGTTAGATTTTGTAGACATCAACAAAATTATATCCCAACTTAAGAATGTGAAACAATTGATATATATTCTCATAGGCATTGTAATTTGCTTGCATATAAATCAAATCACAAATTGTCCACATCAACAAAAGCAACATGAGCAAAACCAACCTTCAATTTATTGAAGGTGTTCAATTGATAACAACAAATGATCATTCTGAACTAAATGTAAAGGAGGCATGTGCAATAGAACAAAAACCTTTTTCATCAAAACTCCATTCACAACTATAAACTCGAGTAACAAGGTGGATGCAAGTTAGGATGGATCATTTTTTGTGTTGCGCTGTAATTTTAAACATGACATTACAATCTATTGAAATAAAATAATTCAATCAAATTATCAATATGTCATTTTTTCAAGTGGTTTTATATTGTTAAAGTAAAGTTTTAAACACATACATAATGATATTATACCACAAATGTACACCAAACGTACATAAATGAACTCTTGAATTAATTGCATATGGACAATTATGGCATCCTATACTTCCATATAATATTTTTTGTTTATCAATTTCATTCCAAACGTGTTATAGGGAATCAAAATATAATCCATTAAAAAAACATAAATCCAAAAACTTTGTTAGAAAGACCTTAACAAATCAAGTTGTGGACTTTTGAATGATTTTTTTCTTCAAAAGTCCTTAGTTTAGTATTCTATGGTTGGATTATTATTATTTTCATAACATTTGTGTTAAAGAGGTGTTTAGGTGGGTGGTGGCTCTTTCAATGGATCAAATTTGTCCAATGGATGTTTTGGTGACTTGATGCACACTTGAATTTTTGGGCATTCTTGTGACTATGGGGACCACTATTAAACTATTTTGTATAGTTGTGAAGTTCAAAGATATGAGATGTGCTTCTTACAGATCTTTGCAAAGTAGTGGGGACTACTAGTAAGTTGTGATGAGTAGTCTATGAGTTTTTGGATGCTCTTGTGACTATGCATATTTGACTTTGCAATTTGTGAGGTTTTGAGTACTCTTTATGATAGTTTTGTGACATTTTGCAAATTTTATGCATCAACGTAAATTATGGGGACTAATGTTAAACTAGAATGACTTGTGATTTTTGTGGACCATTACAAATTAATGAAGACTACTAGTGAGTTGTTATAAATAGTCTAGAAAATTTATCCAATTAAAACATTATGTTGCCTACAAAAGAAAAATATACATGGATAAACTTGAAGATGACTATTGTCCACTAAAAATCCAATCAATATAAAGATGCAAATACACCATTTGCAAGAGGATGTTGAACAATTGATGAAACAAACATGTGTTTCCATTGACTTTTTGTCATAAACATGTGGTGTTCATCTCTTCTTCATCACCTCCTTTTGGTTCAAAGTCATACATGTTTCAAAAACCCACCAAAACAAAATGATTGCCTTGGTTTGAAAAACATACAATTTGA
The DNA here is from genome assembly GCA_963920785.1 of Sphagnum contortum. Classification (NCBI taxonomy): domain Eukaryota; kingdom Viridiplantae; phylum Streptophyta; class Sphagnopsida; order Sphagnales; family Sphagnaceae; genus Sphagnum; species Sphagnum contortum. The sequence goes on along the minus strand of OY987293.1, from coordinate 11,866,244 downwards.
TAGGTAAATGTATGCTACAATGTACACAAAAACTATCACAATTTGATAGTTTTAGTACCTATCCAAGTTTGATGCATCATGGTGAATATTTGAAAAAATGTTTTGTGATAAAAATTTGCAATAAATGATGGTTTACATCTCAATTTGTCATCATTATTTTATGAAATTAATGCACATATGAGTGATTTAATTGTTCAACAAAGCATTATTTTGATTTGCAAGGTCTTGAAACATCATTATAATTGCAACAAAATGACTAAATATTTTTTTAATGAAAGAATTTCCATAAATTTAAAAAGGCAACCATAAGGAATAATCTTCATCATCAAAGTTTTCAATTTTGTTGAAGCTATGGAGTTTAGATTAGATGATTATAAAATGTTCATTAGTACATTATGATATGATAATTTTATATGGATGATTATCATCTTGTTAACTTGTAAAATGTTCTTCCATTTGAGGATGTACTTGGGTTAAGTGTTCTTTTCATAATTTGACAAGAATAAAATGGAGCATTAAAATTAATAAAAAATGAAAACTATTGTCAAATAAGGGTCTTTTCAAAACCTCTGTAAAATTAATGATGTACACTTACACAATGGCACAACTATGAATCAATTGTATATTCATGGTTCTTCTAATTTATTTTAATTTTGAAGCCCACATCATTCACATTGTAATGTGCAAGCACTTTGACTATCTTTTTTGTATTAACAATGAAAAAAAACCTTTGATGACAAATTCATCAAGCACCTAATATGGTGAATGGAGCCATGACAACATTTTTAATATGCACACTCAACAAATGGGACTTTTGCTTCAATGAAATGTTTGAAGTAGAACTCATAATTGTTGTCAATATGACATGTTTTATAACTTGTCTACATTACATGACCATTTAATCTTTAACAAATAAGAGCTCTTGCTCAACAACTCCTACCTTGTAAGAATTTTAATAAGGTTGGAAACATCTAAACCTACACTTGGGTCTAACCAAACATTTTGTATCATTGCATCCTTCACAATAGGGGGTGTATGCATTGTTTAGGGTGTCATTTAGACAACTATAACACTCATAAGAATCACAATCAAGTTTTTATAAATGATCCATATGAATATGGTTTTAACTTTTAAGATTTGATTAGTATAATCTTTGACTATTGAAGTTCCAATTGTTTATGAAACCTCTTAAAACAAGGTCAAAACTCATATTGAAAAATGTTGTTTTTAGTTGGTATGAGGAAATCACCTTGAAAATCCTAAAATAAAAGCCCATTTAAATATTTCAATTATGTACCCATTAGGCATAAAAATTTTGACACACAAAAAAAGAAATCATTTCAAAGGGATTTTTGAAAGTAAGGTCCAATTCTTACCCTTCAAAAGTTCATAACTACCATTTGGTTAAGGATTCACAAAAACAAAATTCAGATTTAAGTTTATGATTTCATTCATCAACCCATCCTGGCATCAAAGCCCATCAAGGTGAACAAATGATATTTCACATCATTTGTGCCAAATATGGCATCATGGAAATTGTTCCATTATGGCCATATGTAAGCATGGATAGACATTGCATTGGTGTTTGGATGCCTAGGGTGAATGGGACTTGAATCCCATTAATTTTGTTAGCTTTTTGAAATTAAAATAAGTGTTTTAAATGATGCAAAATCCAAGATCAAATTGAAATGGCAAGGGTTTTGTGGAACTACCAACTACCAACTACCTCTTTGATGTTTCCAATCCACATATGCAATGTCTTGTTGTTGAATGACATTATCCCTCATCATGGCTTTTTCAACATTTGCACATTCCCACCAAATTGCTTTGTGTTTATCATAAATTTGTTTGGTGATGTGCCCCAAACTCAATTGAGTCCAAATATGATTTTTCAAAGATTGTGAAATTTGGGGAGCATATCATGACATGCAAACTAATGATTCAAAATTTCATTGGCCGTGTTAATTCACCACTCGCTTAGGTATGTGTATAAAAACATAGTTCCACCACATTAGGCCATGTGTACAATTGTTTGATTGAAAAGGTAGATGAACATCTTCATTTGATAAATCTTGCATAATTTGGGTCATTGTGATAATCATTGGGACCATAAGCACATTCATACTTACAAAACATACCTATTGTAAGGTCATATGCTTTTATGAAAGACATTTAAAAATCAAAACCATGGAACATTGCATTATATATACCAAATATGCCCAAGGTGGTTTTTTATTGATGGGGTATTGATATCCTTTTGTGGCTGTAAATTTTTGTATGTGTTCCATTCCATTGAGGTTTCCACATCACCTCGTCATCTTCAAAAAACTTAAACACATGTGCATGTGTTATGTACACAATCTTGATTGACACTTTATTTGTGCCCTCGTGGCTCACCCTAGGAATCCACACCAAATCCATGTTTGAAAAGGGGGGTTTTGCTGGGTTTTGGACTTGAATTGGTTGTGATTTGGGAATTCAACCCATGTTTATACATTTGTAAACATGCATTAGAACTAGTACCTAACCTTCCAATACTTGCATGAACCCTTAAAACCCACATTACCCTTTAGTACCTGAACATACAATACCCACATGCTTAACTAAAGCCTACATTATACATGGAACCATGTAAACAATATCATATTGAAGACTAATCACTACATATAATTTTTTAGAAAGTATGATTAAACATTTGCTAATTTAATAATATTCTTTAATCATAAAAAAAACTTATATTCATGTTGATATAATATATGTAACTTATTGAATTTTAATTAAATTAGAATCATACATGGAAAAAAAATGAAAATGAAAAAAAAATGTTTAATTTGATGGTACTAGGTGAAGACACTCTCCTTGCAAAGCTTTCCAACCCTAAATCAAACCATAACTCCAAATAAATCCACACAAAACCTTAAACAAATAAATAAAAAACTCTCAACAATTATAGTGATAAACTAAACCTCAACAACAAAACTTTATACATAACCTCGGTAGTTATACAAGAAGTAATTTTGTACATGATCTATTTATGAATCTAAAAACAAAGTTACAAAATTAAAAATTTAAATGAATGAAAGAAAATATTTAATACTTATCGACTCTTTTCTTAAATTTTAATTTTCTTTAAATTGAAAGATGTTTGCATTCCCTTTTAAAAGAGAAAAGGAATGAGTTTCACTTGTGCATTCCCTTTCAAAAGAGAAGGAATGAGTTTCACTTGTTCAGTATATGTGTTCATGATTCTACCCTTCAAAATTAACCTAATTTCAAATTTATTTAACATAAAAAAAATGTTTTGCAAATGTCATAAATGTTTAACACATCTATTTAACCCTAAATCCTCCTTTGATTCATTTTAGGTTAGAAAATAAAATATTCTTTCTCTCTTAACCCAAGGCACTGAATTACTTAATTATGTTGTGTGCAATATGCAGTAAATGTTGCAAAGTGAATGCTCAAGGCGAGGTATTGATAGTAGAATGAAGTTTGAACCCACAAGTGCAATACCCACGTGGCGGGTCCTAAATATGCCTAATTTAATTCTAACCAACTAAATGCAACACTTGTATTTGCATTATTTTCATCAATCAACATCGACCTTGTGTAGGCAAGGGGGAAGGTGGGTAGATAGGTAATAATATGAATGACATAAACATGTAAGGGGTGGGTGCCTAGTTGGGTGGTGAGTGGAGGGTGAATCTAATAGATGAGTAAGGGGGACTTGATTCTTAGTTGGTAGGTAAGGCCAAAAAGGCAAAGTATATTGTAGTTAGGTAGGTGAGGTCAAAGTTGGGAAAAAAGCAACCAATAGAAAAAAAAAAACCTAAGAAAAGTTCAACGCCAAAAAGGTGAACAATGGTCAACCCACATTTCGTGCCTAATGAGAAATCCCTCCCCGGCCAATGTACAAAACTACCAATTGGTGCATTGGTGGCTGCTAGTTCATGTTGGCCCATGGGCATTAATGCCCATATCATAATAACTAATACATCCAAAAATTGTGTATTGAATCATGCATTCACCTTGCTACCATGTACATATCATGATTCAACATTATATTATATAGAAAGAATGTTAAGTTACCTTAACCTAAAAAAAACAAATTGTGTACCATTGAAGGGGTGCGGATGTCAAAGTTGTTATGTTGCCAATGCATTATGGTGGCGACAACGACTACAACCATGCCACACAAACTCAATAATATACTACTCAAGGAAATCCCAAACATTGCACCAGGAAAAAAAACACAAATCACAAATACAAGAAGAACCATGCAAATTTAAAATTGTTAAAGATGCTTGTCTAGGAATTAAAATCATTGAAACTACTTGCAAGATAAGAGCAAGCAAAAAGAAAACGGGTCCCATTGCATTCAACCCACCTTCTCTCAACACTTGCCATTCTACAACTATTGTTGATGCCACCACCACGCTTCCCACGATTGTGAACCCTATGAGTGCCATCCTCCAACCTGCAATGATGTCATTGCTTGCCCATGAGTAGAATTTCATTCACGCAACATTTCTTCTTTTTGCTCAGGGTTTAGATATATGAGAAGCGAATGATGACTTACACGTCCAACAACATGTGTAATGGAATGAAAAATGACAAAGATGCTAAAAGCAAACCCTATACCTGATAGGACTCACTGCCAAACCGTTTGCAACTCTAATCACAGCAGCTGTAATGTACCCTATTGGTTGGATAGCAACTATGATTGCAGTTAGACTACTTTTGCCTTCCAAAAATTGTAGTTATTCATAGTCTGGAAGGATATTACTACTCAATAAAGCGTCTTTCCCTGCTTCACTTAATAACAGAATGCACATATTTTGATGCACCTTTTGGCCTGTGGTGAAAGCCCTCACCATACCTTCCTCCGTAGGTGTGTAGCCCATCTTAATATGTGTATTTGGCAATTTGGTTGATGTTCTTACTCCTATCACTTCTTGTGTTCCGAATATGACACTTATAGTCTTAAAAGCAAGTGATTGATTGGTTCTGTACCACATAACAATGGTGTCCCCTATGAGTTTTCTTATTCTGGACACAAAATCTAGAGTGAGATTAGGGTTAAATATGGAGCTTGACCTTCGACTTAGGATTTGTGTGAATCGCAAGCTCATGAACATATTCATAAAATTTGGAAAGATGCCCACTAGTGGAACAGTTGGTCCTCATAGAAGCGTCACACACATCCTAGTGGACCAAGAAGAAGAGCTCATACCCGCTGCGTCTATGGCTGTGGAAGCGCCACATGCATCCGCCATCAGGCTGAAGAAAGCGAAAGCGCCACCCCATAGTGTGGCCGCCAGCGGTCACGAACAGAAGCGTGGTGGTGATGATGATGCAGGGGGTTGTGACGGCTCAGGTGCTTGATGAGCAGCCACCACAGTCAACAACAGAAAACTTGTAGCTACAATATTGACGCCTTGGATCAGCAGCACTCTTAACTCCACATTCGACATCATGACGCGGGATGTGTACAAATCCGAAGTCATCTCTAAAAAACCAGCAGGGTTTCTTGACAAACACATAGAGCGAGCTGATCAGGATTCTTGTGGGCTGTGACCACAGAAAGATTGAAACAAATACCCAGCAATAAATTAACACTCCCAAGACTTCGTGCTCATCACTCTCTTTCTCGCACACAAACCGCGTTTCTTGGCTTGAACCAAACACAAAGAAGCGAGTACAGGAGTGTTCTCGGAGTTAAGCACGGGAAAACGAACACCCAACGATAAACACTAGTGCTGAGCTTCTTCCCCCCCAACTCAGAGACGGATTTCGACCGAAGACGTTCTCTTCCGGGAATTCGAACCAGGAGAGAGTCGAGACTAGATCCTCAACCGACAATGAAGGAAGGAAGGAACCAGGGGGTTGCGGACGAACACTCGACGTGTTTCAGAAGGCGTGCCGAAGGTGCAAACACTGCGACATTGTTGCGGGGCAGTGGGCGTAAGTGTGTTGTTTCGCAAATTTGTGAGGTAGGTGGGTTGTCGATCATCCACAAGAGAACTTAACCAAATTTGGCTACATGTCAGAGAGGCCCAGTGATCTTTTTTGGTAGCCAATTTTCAGAGTTTTGCTTTAAAAGAATAGTCCTGAGCAACAGATTCAAGAGAACTTTGAAAAATTTCCAAAACAATCACCATATTTCCAGGTTTTTTGTTTTGAAATTGCCAAGTTTTTTCCAGGTTTTTTGTTTTGAAGTGTTATAGGATTCCTAGAATTTCTATTTGTAAATTTTTCTTGCAGACAGATTTGGGTAAATACTCTTGTGACTGATCGCCTCTTTTGAAGCAACATGAGAAAATTGTGAAAAAAAACACATGGAGAGACCCCTAGAAATGTTTAGTTTTCATGCTATAGCCTATAAAAGGTTGGCAACATGCTACAACCTATAAGCTACTCATAGCAGCACTATGTGACCCCCAAAAAATATTTCTCACATCCAAGTTTAGTTATTTACGTTTTCCCAACCTGTTACCTTACCCAAAGACCTAAAACTCAAAAAACGTCAGAGGCTACTAGAGTTATCTGTGAAGTGAGAAAAACACAGCACCAGAACCCTTGAGTTTGGTCATGCACAGGGTGAAGTTTAAAGAAACGTGCAAAAAAGTACATTAACATTCAAGGCGGGATGAAACTCCGAAAACCATCAACTCTATTATGATTGGCGAATCAGAGACAAGGAGCAGCTGTCAGATCCTATTTATTACACTCTTCTGAAGCAGGTGCACAGCTTTACTGTGCGTTTTACTAGTCTCAGCAAATGCTGGGCCAAACTCCTTTTCTGCAGTTCTTTGTTCCAGAAACTCCCCCCATGACCTGAGGAACGATAGGAACGAATTCCAGAAAAGAAATACACACACATACACACACGCGAACAACATGTATTACGATGCCGAAGAAGAAAGGGAAATAGGGGGAATCGAAGGGACCAGTCAAGTTATTTGTAGGGAGGTTGGAGGTAGAAGAAGGCAGCATGGTCCAAGGTCCATCATCATCACAACCACGAGACGTTCAATATCGATCTTTGCTCGCTTTTCTTCATTTCAAACTCCGTTTTTTTGGATCCCCGAGATTGCAAATCGCTGTTGATAATATTTGAACAACTGCGCAACAACAAAAGGGCAGCACAAGAACACCAAAGATTTTAACCAAGCTCTCTGTTTGTCTTTGTCTCTCTCCCTCCTGCACCAGACCTTTGCACCACAGTGGGAAATTTACATTACCCTCTCCCTAATCCTCTTACTAACTAATCTCTCATAATATTTACCAAACACACTCCCTTCTCCCTAATCCTCTTACTAATCTCTTGCTAATACTTACAACTCAATGCTCTCCCCTTTTGCTAATCTACGTACTAATCTCTCACTAATACTTAAGACTCAACACACTTCCTTTTTGCTAATCCTCTTACTAATCTCTCACTAATACTTAAGACTCAACACACTCCCCTTTTGGTAATTCTCTTACTAAGCTCTCACTAATACTTAAAACTCAACACTATCCCCTTTTGCTAATCCTCTTACTAATCTCTCATGAATAATTAAGACCCAACACACTCCCCTTTTGTTAATCCTCTTACTAATCTCTCACTAATACTTAGGACCCAACACACTCCCCTTTTGCTAATCCTCCTTTCTTCCACTAATCTATTGCTAAAGGGATAGATAGTAAAAAAAAGTCCAATTAATTATATGCGATTAAACTGTATTATTCATAATGCCCAGGCATAAGTAGATCTAGGACACATTTGAGGAGAGGCCTTCAATTTGGAACTTTTTGAGATTTTGGGGATATCACATTTTGGACTAGAATTTACAAGTTTTACAGTAAGTTTTAAGTGCCATCCATATTAGTATATTTTTTTGTTAGGACTGATAATATGTGTGGGCGGTTATGTATTTGGGTGCTAAGCTTTAGAAGCAAGTGCGATTAAAAGCCTTGTTGGTTAGCCATGTGAATGGATATTGCCAAGTTTTTGCAGATCTTGGCTACATTCTTGATTTGAAACATAATTTGTAGCCAATGCTTTTCTATTAAATTTGAAATAATCGACCTTTGAATAGTTGCAAATTTTCCAAAATAAATTGCATTTTTTGGTCTACTTTACAAAACAAGAGAAAATTTCCAAAATTTTCCAAAAGGTTATCAACAAGTGGTGAAAATTCACAATACAATAAATCATTGGTCCACCCCACTTTGGCTACACATTAGAATGGCATTCAATGGTGGCAAAGATATTACATTATTAGGCCCACTACATTTTCTGGGGGATTTCTAAACTTTATTTTTTAACCATGCCTAAATATATAATTATACCTAAACTAGAATATGTACAATAATCCCCATAAAACCTCAATAATTAAACTACACCATGGGACCTAAAGTCAGAATTTATGTATAATCATGATGCCTCACCACACAACAAACCCCATGTCGAAACCATTTGATATAAGAGATTATCATCAATACACCAATAATATTGGCAAACATTTCTTATTTGACCTAAAACCCTACATTTAAACAATCACAAACCTAATAAAACAATTTTTATTCCAAAAACGTTCCATCGACTTAAAAAGAAAGAAACATAAACTTCAACCACATTAATCATTGTGCGCAAAACAATTTGTAATTTATCGCATATAAATAGCTGATAGGAAATTACCCAAAAAACACATCTTGCACCAAACGATTGTCATACATGTCGAAGCATTCAAGAACAATGATTTGACAAACCCAATAAGAAATAGGTAAAATTTGACAAACCCAATTTGACAACTATCCTGCCTAGAGGACCAAAATTTTCATAGCTCCAACAACCGTGGAGCCAATGTCATGCAAAATCACCTCTTACTGTGAAGGAGGATAGGACACCCATCACTGAAAGCATTGCAACTAAAAACCTTCTACAGCCTCTCAAGATCCGGATGATAGAATTCTGTTTGTACCAGAATCTTAAAGCTTATGTTTTGGAACCAAAAAACCTTCTACAGCCTGCCAGGAACCTCATCATCATAGAATTCTGTTTTTACCAGAATCTTGAAGTGGATGTTCCGCAAAAGCATCCACTATTTTAAAGCAATGGTTCCCATGTCAGAAATTTGAGTTTTTTTGCTTCACAATGATGGTACTTTTTTCAGTGTCCCATGATTTTGAGTTGAGCACAACTTTGCATTGAGTACAAACTATCAGCTCCTCCCTTTTCGCAGTCGGTTCCTTGTATTGTAGGCTGGTGGAGGAAGATCTTGCTCTCCGTTGGGTGGAACAGAACGATCTGAAAGCCTTTCAATGACATCATATTCTGGTTCATCTTCATCTATCACCCTGGCACGTGATCCTGCCCGTCTCAAGGTTGGAGCAGGTGGATACAGAGCTGGCCCAGCAGCTGTTCCTGAGCCTGCAGGGGCATCCACCACCGGAGCACCCCCTGAACCAGGTCGAGAATGACCTGGAGGAGGAGGTGGAGGTGATGGATGAGCATCATTACCTCCCTGCATAAAGATGTGAAATGCTGCAGTTTAGAAAAGAAAGCAACAAGATTTCAAAGACCAAAGGAGAAAAAACTCTCCACCATCCAATAACAATTCCAAAAGCATATCTTCATATGTATGATTGAAGTCAACCTGAATAGAATGGAAGAGGGCCCAATAGACAAATAACCTGCAATTACCTGACTCCACAGTTCCAATATAGCATTCCTGAATAGTGAGGCAGTGTGAGACACACACCTGTGGAGGGACCCGCTTGGGCACCTGGTTAGACTCACGAGGGGGAGCCTGTGGGGGATTCTGAGGAGGATGCTGAGGGCGAATTGGAGGTGCAATTGTAGATTGAGGTCTGTTTGACTGTGATGCTACATATTGAAGGAGCTCATAGAAGCGGGCTTGTGCATAGACAGACCCACGTTGCCACCACACGAGAGCCACATCACCAGCTCTGATTCTCAGCTCATTTAGATTCCGGTCAATGTCTGGTTCATGCTGAGCCACAAAGGGTCGCAAGAAGGTTGCATAGACATATGTTGTTCCCTGCATCCAGGCATTATCAAACACCAAAACCATGTGCTGCTCTTAGAAACAACAAAAGTGGGCTTTTGTGCCCATGAGGCTATGTGCAATGGCAACATTCAGGAGCTCAATCCAATGGAGGAAGAGATGGGGCACAGAGCTAGCAGGACTGAAGGTAGGAGAGAAGAAATACAACAGTAAGGCATAAGCACTGAACAAATTTGGTCAGAAGCATACCTTGGTCTTAGGGTACCAAAGATAGATGATGAATGCAAGTTTCGCCTCACTATACATCGGTACCCTGAAGAAGAAACAGGACACAAATTTTTAGGCAATGATACTTTGCTAATATAAAATGTTCATCCCACTGCCACTGATCACAGAGTATCAGTAAAGAATTAAATCTCCTTGATACAGATCCAACAATGACCAGTAAAACTTCACCCACCAGCCACTTGGATCAATACAGTCTTGCAATTTAGCATCTGTCTGGTTTATTTTCACAATCCATCTTATATGCTGCAATACTGGTGGTACCACTTCCATTTTTGACTAGAAAGGTGCAGGTCAACTGAACCTGTATTTTTTACCCTGCACATGTCCTCAATACATTATAGAAGGCAACAAGCCACCAACAGTAAGAACATAAAGCTGTAGAGATTTGCTGCCAAGTAAATGGGACATACCATGATACAAGTATGTCTCCTACCCTTTCCAACACAGTTAACACTGCAATTATTATCCTGCAGCAGACATGTCCAGGTCCCTCTCATCAGTTTCAAACCAACAACCCAGAGATTGAATTTCTGCAAAACAAGATCAATCATGCATCATGAGCCACCAGAATAGGAACAGCAAAACAAATTGTAGAACATCCAGAATTGCTTGCATGAAAAGGGCAAACAGAAGCATTCAAATACTGAACACAGCAAGAATAGAAAAATGCCTAGGAAAGTTGGGCTGACAATAATATCAGGGGGACACCTGCCTGATGCTGACTAACTTCTCTGCACCTGAAGAGGTTTAAGCTCATTTCAACTGCATGCAAGCGAGCCTCACTTATTGACACACTAACGGAGGATCTATAACTATGTTCTTAGGGCTTGTGAGGGAAGGCTTGTGGTCGAGGCTATGGGCAGCAAAATCAGCAAATCAAGCAAAAAATTGGAACCCCAAACCTGCCAAAGTGCTTTCCATCAGTGGAAGCAAAGCTGTTGCATGAGCAAAGAAGCTTATTTGTATTAAACTACTAGAGAATTGTATTCTCTGTGACAGAGAGTAATGCAATAATCTCCAGTTCATTGTCCACAGATCAGACCAACTGACTTACTGACTTCAAACCTAAATATTGTCTGCACAAAAATTTGATGGTATTGAATATATAATACCAGTATTGGCACCAAAAGCGCAAGTGCTCCAATTCTGGCTTCTTCCTCTCCACGATCTTGAAACACTCATATGCTGGGTAAACATAGCCCAGCAACATGCTGCAAACAAAATTCCCCCAGCCCACACCCCGCAATACATCAGTACCCCGGATCCAAATACCATCACTGCATTCTTCAATCAAACTACAGAAGAGTGAAAAGAAGCTGCATCATCAACATCATCATGATGCAAGATCAAGTCAAAACCAGAATGCAAAACATGAACATCAAAGAGCAGAAAATGGCCAGAAAATGATCCTTACATGATTCCTCTGGTAAGAAAGGAACCCATCATCTTCAACAAGGCCCTTCCTTTCCTTCCTTTCTACCCTTGTGTTTTGGGCTCCAGAGAAATATGGTGATAACAGATTGAATGCTGAAGCTACAACTTCCACCTCTGCTCACTTGGGTATTTCTCTGTTCTTCTGTACAACGAACGCGCACAAAAAGCAGGACAACAACAAAAACCCAACCTCAGAACTCCTCAGAAAGGATCACCTCTGGATGGAAGGGATGGATGTCCAAGGAGAAGACAAAGCAGAATCAGAATCATCAAAATCACAAGAACAAGAACAAGCACATCAATAAGTGTTTGATGCCAAATCCATTTGCCTTGTTTCTTCTTCTTCTTCGTCTTCTTCTTCTTCCATCACCAAGCATCACCAGCAGGAGGAGGTTGCGGTTCCATTACTGAAAAGCAGGTTACACACTTGCTGGCATTGTAACTGATGGGGTTGATGCTTCAGGAATAAAGAAATGCATGCTGCATCATGTGCCGTCGTTTAGAAGCATGGTTGACCTCACCACAACCACATGGAATGCAATGCAATGCAATGCAATGGCATGCAAGGGAAGCAATGTGAGAGATTAGGGTTTGGGGGATGGGAGAGGAAAAGGCGCGCACAATGAGCTTAACCAGTAATTAGAACGCTCTAACCCAGATTTAGATCCTTAATCCACTCAACAAAATTTGCAAAACCCCATCGAAATTTCAAACAAATAGGGTATCAAAATCCATCCTTTCTTTTCTTCTCTTGTACTTACTACTAATCCAGAAATTTTGCAAAACCCACATTTTGAAAGTTCAAACAATTAAGCTACCTAGTGGAATATGTCCTTTCAAAATCACCATAATCAATAGATAATCATCATCTTGGGAGTGATTGGGTTTAATCCTTTGCACTAATCCCTAGTTTAATTGATGCACTAATCCTAGGTTAATTGTTGCACTAATCCATCCGTAGTTGAATGCTTACACAAATCCCTAGTTTAATTGATGCACTAATCCTAGGTTAATTAATCCATCCGTAGTTGAATGCTTACACAAATCCCTAGTTTAATTATTGGAGTAATCCTAGGTTAATTGTTTTCACTAATCCTTGGTACAAATCCCGAGTTTAATTGTTGTACTAATCCTGGGTTAATTCTCGTACCTAATCCTAGGTGAGAGTAGTTGAATAGTGAGCCTAGTTAAATCTCTGAACTAATCCTATGTTAATCCTGGAGGTAATGTTTAGTTAATCATGGCATTAATTTCAGTCCATTTCTGACACTAATCCTAGTTTTGGGAGCTTTTAATTTGTTGTCAAATTAAACCCACTTTCAAAAAAATCTCAAAACGTTTGGACAATGGATTTTGGATATATAAGTTATTATTGTACATAATGATTTTTAATTTTAAAAAAAATTCATAGTTACTTTATCAGGATTTGGTAAAGATCCAAAAATTGTGAATTTAATTTGGATTAGGTAACAAAAAGAAAATTTAATAATTTTTTTAGAAAATTAAAATTTTAATAATTTTTTTAGAAAATTAAAAATTAAATAATTTTTAAAAATTTAAAAATATAGAAATAAAAATGTAAATATATGGTTACATATAATGGGGCAGAGCCAGAGGGATTTTTGTTGATGGTGAAATTTTGCCATTTGGGGAAGAATATTTTGGAACAATAATACTCTATCAAAAATTCTGTATTAAATAAAAATCCCTTCAACATCAATTATAATTTTTTTAATAGCCAAAATAACCACAATTTGCCTATAATAATATGAAAGGGTAATTAAGATTTTATATTTCATGGTTTGAAAATCACCAAAATTAGCTAAATTTTCTTATGGATGATCACCACTTGAGCAACATCAAAAAAAAATTGGAGAAAAGAAAACGCAGACTCAATCAAGGCATTTGTTTGTTTGAAGGCATGGGAAAGGGGGGATTGGTAACCAACCCTATTGGTATATGACCCAATTTTAGGTACCCTTCTTCTCATAATGCCCTTGACCCTAGGGCCTTACCTCATCGAAGGTGTTTTTAGTATTATTTTAGAAAAATATTGATATATGTTATTAGATGTAATGAAAAACATCAAAAAGGACATCATCGGTGTTAAAAAAACATTAGTGTTTTAGTAGGTGAAAATGAAAATAATTTCATGGGCAATCTATATATTCATGGATTACCAATTTTTGGTAACCAATTATCTCTTAAATGAATTTAAATCTATTCATATTTTGGCATTATGTCAGTTGATCGTCACCAATAGTGTGAAGCAACGCAACGCCTAAGTATTAATATGTATATGTTATTAACATGCTAGTTTGAGTGTTTGTGATGTACAAAGGCATTGAATGGCGATGCCAAAATTTCATGTTTGAATTGCCATTGCAAAAGCCTTATGTTTACTAAAACCATGTTTGAATCTACATTTAAATATGCACTTGTGGGCACAATAATAAAAATCGACCTCGGGATCTAATACATGTTTAGAAACAAGAGAACTATTTATGGCCCTCCCCACCCCCATATTGTCTTGTCTAAACATCTCAAAAGATTCTGACCCAAAAGGCTGTTTACAACAAGCTACCATTCATTGGGGTTGCAATGAATAAAGAAACGCTAAACCCTAAACCCTAAAGTGGAACGAGCAAAGCAAGTGAAATGAACAAACCACCCACAAGAGGAATATTTTGACCTAAATCAATAGACTGAGGCGCTCAAGATTAATATACAACATACCTTGCAGTACCTGAAAATCCTGTAACAAATTACCACAAATTTCACGTGCACCATATCACCACCATATCACCGAGCAGCGATCTCCTTCGTAGGGCACAATCCAGTGTGCAATACACAAAGTGCCGTGTTGAACGAGGGAAAAGAAAGTGAGAAATGCAGGGTCAAGAGAGAGCTGGCGCCAACTGAAAGCACTCAGACCCTGGGATGCGATTTCCATCAAAAGGACTTAACTGTTCACTTTTTCTTTGCTTCATATTCTCAAGTGAGATGGCAAAGACAAAAACGCCATGCTGCAGATTTGAGACTGAAGGATGGATGCGGTGCTGCTGGTTAGCCCAGCGTTGTTTGCAACAGGCTCCCTTGCTCATTAGATTCATATGTGGAATAAAGAGACGCATATCGCCCACCTTTTGCTATTAAAGACAAATGGGTCCCCTCTTCCAGTAACTTCCCTCCATCCAATAGAATGATTCGGTCTGCCTGTTGCACTGTCTCTAGCCGATGTGCAATAACAAACACCTGCATCATCCAAAGAATGAGATGGTTCAAGTTGTTTGCAAGTTTAGGGTTTAGGGTTACCAATAAGGGGCACCTAATAGCTGTTAGTTTGCATGATGTTTTAAGAATGCCATGGTTTCAGTTGATGGGCTATATCGCCTTCAAATCTGAACAATTTGCAACATTAAACTATTTCATTTGGTTATCTCTGACAAGGTGACAAATACAGATATAAGAGTCTTGGTTGCTTGGCTCAGGGTGTAGTGTCCTAGCCTTGGAAATGGGTTTCAGAAATTAGCACATCAACTTACATTTCATCTAGTGTAGCAAGAAGTAGATGCTCCAAGGGTTTAGGGGATTTAGGGCTGGGTTTACACTTTACAGTTTACATGCTCCAAGGAAGGTTGCTCTCTGAGTGTTTTGGGCTTATAGAGAAAAGTTGTTACACTTACAGTGTGGCCAACCATGAGGTGCTCTAATGCCTCCCTTACAAGCTTTTCAGAATTGTTATCCAATGCAGATGTGGCCTCATCCAGTATAAGAATCGATGCCTTCTGATAAATTGCTCTGGCAATTGCTAATCTGCCCATACCAAATAAACCAACAAAAAAACAGTCATACAAAAACACCCCTATGTGATACCAGAAATGAAATCACCACTAGGTTCACAAAAAGCCCACAAGGGAGGGCAATGAGAATCACCTTTGGCGCTGTCCTCCACTCAGAGAGGAGGCACGGTCACCAAGATTTGTATGAAACCCATTTGGTAGCTTCAGAATAAATTCTTCCGAGTTAGAAAGTTGTGCTGCTCGTTCAATCTCCATCATGTCTACCTCTGAATCCATGTCCCCATATGCGATATTCTCCGCCACAGTTCCAGTAAATAATGTCTGTAATACCCATTACTAGTGTTGCATTAGACTAGTGCTCCATTTTTTGAGAGCAAAGAGGATGAGTGTAGAAAGTATAAACAGGAAAAAGGAGAGAGCACCGTTTCTTGAGGTACAATTGCCACTTGCTGCCTAAGACTTTTGAGGCTACATTCACGGATGTCATGCCCGTCAATTTTTATCGACCCTGTATTCTCCACACCAGACAAACAATCAGTCTCAACACAATGAACAAAGATTAATAAAAAGCATTTCAAAGAACTTATCTTCATGTGCTGGTGCAAGGTGGTCATTTCTCCTAATTGTGTAAAATCAGATACTGAGCCTAGGGCTCTTCCACAAAACAGAGGAGGGAGCAGGGACGTTAGGGTTTTACCCTGGACAGGGTCGTAGAGGCGGAGGAGCAACTTTGCCAAGGTTGTCTTCCCACCCCCTGACGGTCCAACCAGGGCCACTGTCTGACCAGCATGAACTTGTAGGGAGATGTCCTTGAGCACCCACGACACTGACCCCTTATAACGGAATGATACATCACAGAGCTCCACATCCCCTGCCACTGTCTTTAATGCCACTGTTCCCTGTTTTTCCAACACCTGCAGACCCCCCCAAAAAAAATGTGCTTGGCCGAAAACACAAGGCTTGAATGCAGCAGGACATGAAAGATAGTCCAAGAAATTGACAAAATGGTGAGAAACTCCACCTTTGGACTGAATCTTGTCAGCTCAAAAAGCCGCTCAATTGCTGGCTCTCCTTGTTTCAACTCGTTGTATGCTTTTCCCATTGCCTGCTCAAAACCACCGAGAGATGAAAACTATATTTTCTGTCAAGCACCCATTTTTTCTATCAAGGTCAAGAAGGCCTTCCTGGTGTGGAGAAGTGTATAAAGAGTTGAGTCACAGACCCATGGCCAGGACATTCTCTCTACCTGGATCGGCTCAATAAGAAGAACCAATGATGTCACAAATGACACCATGCCTGCTCCATTGAAGCTCCCCTGAGAAATGACCCATGTGCCCACCCCAAACAGAATGATTGATGTGGCAGCATAGACAGCTGTGATCACTTCGGGAATCAAAGCCTTCATCCTCCTTTTCCCAAGATGTGCATGGCAGTCTGCCAGTGCAAGCCTCTCAAAGCGGCACTGTTCAAATGCCTCAGCCGCATGGGCTTTCACAACAAACATTGATGGCAAGACCTGTGAATGCCACAAATCGCACAATACATTTCCAACAAACCAATCAAAGCTCAATGCACTAACCATCCATTGGTATTAGGGTTTAGGGTTTATACTAAATGAAACCACAACTCCATTAGTCTGAGCTTCATAGCTACAAAACATGTCATGCTCAGGAACTTCTTCTTCACACCAAATGCCAAAACAGAGTAGGATTATGTCTTCCCAAGAATCTGCCAACCCTATGCAGAACCACGAAAATGGGACGTTTCTATTTTACTGCCAATATTCTGATGCACAAAATTGGTTCCAAAAGAAAAACCCACCTCATTGAGATATGCTGAAATTCCAGCAACACTGGCTTGCCCTTTCCTAGCAAGCTCTCGCAGCTTCTCTCCAAGCATTGCAATCACTATAGACATCACCGGCACCACCTGAAACCAACCCCTCAAGTTTATCAAGCCATGTGAACAGACAAGAACCATGCCCAAATTGTAACACTTCAAGAGTTCATTGCAATGCTTGAGAGTTCATTGCAATACTTGAGAGATCATTCAATGCAACCCTAAACCCTAACCATCCAGAATCTACTGCTAGAAGTCAGTGCTGATTGTTCCACCTCAAACAAAATGCACAGTTGTTGTGAAATAGCAGTGAAAAGAATTGAGAGTAGTATGAAAATCGAGGAAAAATGTGTTTGAGGATTGAGAGTGCTTACTGAAATGGTGGCAAAGGACAAAACAGGACTCAGGCTGATCATGCGGGCAGCCATGGCAACCAATTGCAGAAAGCTTGGGACCAGCGTCTGTAACACATTTCTCAATTGACACCAGGAAGAAGGTTTTCAATCTTGCTTTCAGGTCCTGCATCCTACATCAAAATGGAACTGCCCTTGAAGGATTGGATTGCAGCAGCAAGGGAATTACTTTCTGTTGGAAGAGGCAAATGTCTCTCAAGGTTGAAGGAAAGGAAACAATGGTACGAAAATCTTATACAACAGCAAGCTTGAGACATTGGAACGACTGCAAGAATTGAGGTTTAGGGTTGAAGGAAAGGAGATGACAGTAATGAAACTTCCAGAACTGCAATCGTGAGACATTGGAACAACTGCAACAATTGAGGTTTAGGGTTTAGGGGACGATGGTAATCAAAATCTTACAGAACTGCAATCTTGAGACATTGGAACAACTGCAAAAATTGAGGTTTAGGGTTTAGGGGACAATGGTAATCAAAATCTTACACAACTGCAATCTTCAGACATTGCAATGCCAAAGATTGAGGATTAGGGTTGAAGGAAAGGAGAGAACAAAATCTTCAACTGCAATCTTGAGACATTGGAACAACCGCAAGAATTGAGGTTTAGGGTTGGAGGAAAGGAGGTGATGGTATGAGAATCTTACAACTGCAATCTTGAGACATTGGAACAATTGCAAGCATTGAGGTTTAGGGTTGAAGGAAAGGAGACAACAGTATGGAAATCTTACACAACTGCAATCTTGAGACATTGGAACAATTGTGGATTAGGGTTGAAGGAAAGGAGAGGATGGGGTTATGGAAGAAATCCTCTTACATGAAGGAGGGCATGGACAGTGTCACCAGTATCTTCAGCTTCAGCAGTCAAGCGATAAGCGATATCACCAGCAGCAGCACCGCCTTCACCCTCGAAATACTCCATGTCTCGATTCAACACATGCTGGTACACGAATCCCCGCAGCTTGCAAGTGATGTTAAGAGCTGCTTCCCACAGCAATGCTTGTTGCCAGAACTGTGCCACTGATCGCACTGCAACCAGTACCAACACTTTGCCAGCCTTCTGCCCCAATCTCTTGACATCACCCTGACTCAAGAGATGTGAAAGCTCCCCGATCTCTGGCACAAACATGAATAAAGCTCCCACTGCCACCACAGTACAGAGCCAACCCTTCACTATCAGTGGCAGTTCCGCCAACATGAAAGGCTGAATCAAAGGAAAACTCTGGCTCATTGGTACTGTCAGCAACAGATTTCGTGAACTGGAATTGCCTCCTCTGGATTGTCTTCTTGCTGCTTGATCTTGGGGACTGCAATCTTCTGAGACAGCATATCCTTCAAGTGCACATGCACAAGGCACAGCGGCGACAACCCATGCAAACCCATTCTCCACTACCCTGTTGCAACAACTCCTCCTCTTAAATCTTCTTGCAGCAGCAGCTCTTGTGCACAATGGGTTCCAAAATTGAGATGCAAGAAGATGATGAGAAAAAATTGAAGGAGGAGGAGAAGGAGGAGGAGGAGGAGTTGCTTTTGTTACAATTGAGTGATTACTGTTTCTTCTTCTTCTACTAGAATGTTGGTCCTTCCTTGACAACAAAAAGCAGTGACCAGCAGCAGCAACAGCTACACCATTATTTCTTGCAACAACAGGAAGCATACTACTCCTCCCATTACTCAAGAATTTGATTCTAATTTCTACAACATGAGCAGCAGCAGCAGCAGAAGAAGAAGAAGAAGAAGAAGAAGAAGCCATGCTGCTGCTGCTGATGGGTATCATGATTCCCAGCTGAAAAGACTGTAGGCTGACTTCAAAGCTTCTGACTCAGAATTCACAGTTTCTGACTGAGTATTCAGAGCAAATTTGTGCAGAAGAAACACTAGCAAATTGGTTTTGGGTTTTCTCTGGATGGAGAAGAAGAGCAGCACAAGACTGATCAGTGAGAATGGAGTGCACCCAAAACCCAGAAATTCATGCACAGCACTTGTGTTCCAATTTCTGAGAATGTTGCTGTTGGCTGCAAAGTTTGTGACTGAGAATTCAGAACAAAATCTGTGGGGAAAAACACTGGCAAAGTGTTTCTGAATGCAGAAGGAGAGCACAAGACTGAGAATGGAATGGCACCCAAAACCCTAAAATTCATTCACAGCAATTTTGTTCCAATTCCTGAGACTGTTGCTGTTGGCTGCAAAGTTTGTGACTGAGAATTCAGAACAAAATCTGTGGGGAAAAAAACTGGCAAAGCATTTCTGAATGCAGAAGAAGAAGAGCACAAGACTGAAATGGAGTGGCACCCAAAACCCTAAAATTCATTCACAGCAATTTTGTTCCAATTCCTGAGATTGTTGCTGTTGGCTGCAAAGTTTCTGATTGAGAATTCAGAGCACAATCTTTGGTAAAAACACTGGCAAAATCTTTGGTGAAAACACTGGCAAAATGTTTTTGGTTTTCTGGGTGTAGAAGAAGAAGAGCACAAGACTGAGGATGGAGTGCACCCAAAACCCTAAAATTCGTTCACAGCAATTTTGTTCCAATTTCTGAGAGTGTTGTTTTTGGCTGCAAAGTTTGTGATTGAGAATTCAGAGTAAAATCTGTGTGGGAAAACACTGGCAAAGTGTTTTGGCTTTTCTGAATGCAGAAGAAGAAGAGCACAAGACTGGAAATGGAGTGGCACCCAAAACCCTAAAATTCATTAACAGCAGTTTTGTTCCAGTTCCTGAGATTGTTGCTGTTGGCTGCAAAGTTTGTAACTGAGGATTCAGAGCAAAGTTTGCGAGGAAAAACACTGGCTAAGTGTTTTTGGATTTTGTGAATGCAGAAGAAGAAGAGCACAAGACTGGGAATGGAGTGGCACCCAAATCCCATTTCTGAGAATGTTGTTGATACTTGAATGAGATCAAAATTTGTATGAACAAATCTTTCATGTAGATCATCTCCATTATCATCAATCTTCTTCCATCAATTCTTCAATCTTCTTCCACTAATTCTTCAATCTTCTTATTCTTCTTGTTGAACCTTTTGTATGAAATTTATTATGGTAGCAATTTGAGTTCAACTATTACTTTTTTTAAAAATTGAGAGTAAAAAAAAATTATATTATGAAAATTAAAGGGCCCCTTGTGAAAGTAATGTTGTTGAATGAAGTTGTTAAAAGTTTTTTATATAAATGAAAACATGAAACTGAAATATTTTGTGATTTAATTAAATTTTTCATCATTCACATTATTCAATAAGCACAACTTTTCACGATTCGCATGCTATTAAAGTGCCACTACATAAATAAATGTAACAAAAATTGTAGAATAATTAATATTTTTATATCAATTTTAGCTCGTTTGAATTTATCCGCACCCCTTAAATTAATGATTATAGTGATGTGTGTTTTGTGCAAAGAGAAGATTTTTATTTATATGGGTTTCCTTTTGTTGTTGTTGCGGGGTTGCTTGTTAGCAAAACTTTTTTGAAACTTCATTGCAAAGCTACTTATCTACGTACTTGTCACTAATACAAAAAGAGTTCAGAATGTGATGGTTTCTTCCCAGTCTAGGATGTGATGAGTCAAGTGTGTCCAAGTGCCCATGACTTGTCCCAACACCCAACATTGTAAGTGTTATTACTAAGGGGTTTGAAAGTTGATTATGGTATAGTTATTTGTAAAGTTGGGGGTGATCCAAGGACGAGAACCCTCACTTTGGTTGCTAAAATGCAACTTGAGATTGATAAGTCGAGTTAAAAAATTCATGGATATCTAATTGAGCTTAAAAACACTGAAATTGGTGATCCTAAGTAGTGTTTTTTTGGGGTGAAATTTCACCATTTTGGAATTTATTGGTTTTTTAAGTGTAAATTTGAGTAATTTACTATTTTAAAAAAATCATCAAATTTTTAATCTAAAAAAATGAAAAAAAAACCATTGTTTCCCAAACTTTTAACTCAAGTTTCACTATTCTTACTAAACTATCCAAAAAAATCTTTCAAATCATGTGCAAATCATGTGTAATAATATAAATTTTGCTAATTTTGTTAAGGATTTTGTGATGTAGCCAAATTGATGATCATCCAAAAAATAATTTAGCCAAGTCTGGCTACATATTATATATAAAAGTAAAAAATAAACATAAGCTTTCTATATTCTTGACTACTTATTGGAACTCATCATACAAATTGACGATTTGGATTTATTTTTGTTCTTCAAATTTTTGCAAATTTGGACCATTTTTTTTTTATGAAAAATCTTTTGTATATGTCAAAATCATAATTTTTCACATTAAAATTTGGTGAAATTTTGTCAATAAAAGAAAAACACTATACACAACCTTTGAAAGTGAAAGAAAGGCCCAAGGATAAGATTACTTTGCAAATAGTTGTATGTTTTTTCATATGATTTTGAATGATTTGAACATCAATTATATTATATCAAGGTTAAAGATACGAATACCTTTATGACTTATCCCAAGATGATTTTGTTGATTCTTATAAGTCAAAATATTTTCACAATGAAAAGTTATGTTTATGAACATTTAGAATGACGAAGTGCAAACATTCATTGTCATAAAACAAACCATATTCTTACTTTATAAAGACCATCTACCTCAATGGTGAGAGAGTTTTCAATTAACTACATATACTTATAATAGTCATGTATAAGAATGACTACAACTAAATCAACCTTTGAACATTTTTAATTTCTCTATTTTATTTTATTTTTGTTTTTTCAATTTTTTTGGTGATTTGTTCATAAGAAATTAAATTCAAAGGTGTGATTATCATCTTGTTTTTTCATGAAATTTTATTTTTAAAAAAATTGATTGAAAAATAATGATTGGTGATGGTTTTCCTTGCATTTCAAAAAGGGCTTTATTGTCACAATTTTCACTCCATTCTCTACCTCTTGAGTCGTGTGGACACATGCATGGAAATGTACACATGCAATCCAATGTAACAATATGCTTCAATGTTTCTCCATTCTTCATATAAAACAATGTTCGACTTTTGAATTTTTTACTTCATTCATTTGCATGAACATGCTTCAATTCTTTAGTTTTCTACTTTGTTTGTTTGCTTCATCATGTATCCATTGCTTTTACAACATGTTCATTCATTTTGTTGATTGTTTTTGTATCCATCATGAATGTTGCCAATGACAAATTGTCATCTTGGTAGAGTTCCTTGTGCTCATAATCAACACACTTCAAATTTTTGAAAGTATATTCACATCCCCCTAATGTCTTTTTGGATGTTCTAGCAACAAACAATTTGCAACTTTTGGAGAACGTCCTAGATCTTTAGAACATAATTGAACCTTAAACTATTTGTTGGATTTAGACGTTTCTTTATGTGTTGATGCATACCTTTTCTAATGAAGAGAACAAGTGCCCACATTTTAAAAACTAAAACTTAACATTTGAGTTATCATAAGGAAAATTTTAGATCCGATTCCATTTGATGGGAAATAATTGATTAAATTTTCTTCTTAGAAATATGTTCATTGTTCATTCTTTGACAATTTTTAAAAGGCTTTGAGTTGACAAATGCTTTTCTACCATCACAAACCCACCATGACAAAAAAAGAAAAGAAAAAAAAGGATGTTTTTTTAAAGCCTAGGAACAAGAGCTTGAAAAGGAAAGGATCTTGGGGGGAGGTGGGGTGGGTGAGACAATAGGAATATAGGAGATAATTATTATCCCAATGACAAGCACTTAATCACCATTGTATATTGTGTTTCAATTCTAAATGGGTACATGCCCTAGTTCAATTTTGCAAGAATGGGTAATGGTGATTCATATCATATTAAAATTGTCATCCAATCCCAAACTTTGCCTACACAACCTTTTTCACCTTTTTTTTTAATGTTATTAAAAGAGTAATATTTGGAGAGATGATATGTTGTAGGGTAATAGAAAACTAAACCCTTTTCACCTTTTTTTTAATGTTATTTAAAGAGTAGTATTTGGAGAGATGACATGTTGTAGGGTGATAGAAAACTAAGGCAAAACAAAAAGCTCAAATACTTAAACCCTCTACAAAGCTCAAGAAGCCTAAAAGTTGCAATTCTTGGAATTTTCACTTGATCTAGCAAGCATAAGTGGAATTCTAAATTCCAGCTTGTTTTGTTGGTCCATGTGGAGTGTGGTTGAAAGCTTCAAGTGGAATGCTAATCCGAGAATTTCACGTTAATTAATGTTTGATAATGGCTTGGGCAAAATTTGTCGACCTTCAAATGGTGTCATTCAATATGTTAGATTTTGTTGTCCGTCAAACCATTGAACCCCAAATCTTTATCACAACTCACAGACAATCTTCACTTCAAATTTAAGGGGGAGGTTAATTTTTCTAGATTTTCGTAGGTTTCCACAATCTATGTGGTGAGAGTGTTAGATAGCCCTCTAAGAGGCTCCGGGCGCCTAGGGGTTAATAATGGATATATTAGTGATGATTTTGTAACTATGTTAAATTCATGAAAAAAGGTGAATGGATGCTGAAATAATTGTTTTCTGTTGGCCCACAATCGGCCCTTTTTTCCTTCTGGAAAACAGGTCCAAATTTTTTGACTTCCAAAGAAAAGAGAAATATTAAAGTTACCCGAAAAGTCAGGCGATTAGGGGGCGAGAACGGCCAGTTTCGGAATAATACGCCATCAAATGCGTGACTGGGAATGAAATTTTACAAAACGAAATAACTGGGACCCAAACTAGTTTTTCCACCACCACCACCACTTTTGGTGGTAGTTCAGTTTCATCCCCTCTTTCCTTTTTCCTGACCGCCTCCCCCTGCTGCTACATTATTTCACACTGCTCTACCTGTACAACTACTATAATTACTCTCGAACCTTGTGCATTAAATGCTGGAGTTTCAGCATTTTATACTGAGATTTCACAAAGTTTCCTTACTTTGTGGATACCACTGAAAGAGGGGATAGGGGATGAAAGCAGAGAGGATAGGGGGTGAAAAAGAGAGGGTGACTTGACAGATAACTTTAATATATTGTGGATTCTTGGGGGCCAACTTTGAACATTTTTGGGTTACAAAGTGGCCCCAAGGGTTGCAAATTGGCCTCCCAAATTTGATGGTATCCTTTTTTTTTTCTCCATTGGGGCCAATAGAAGGCCAATAATGTTCAGCACGTAGTACTAACTTTGGGCAGATTGAAAAGTTTTTTTTTCTATGTCAACCTTGACTCCCTAGTGTAAAGGCCTTGGGGCTAATTTCAACTTTTTGCACCAATAGGAATGCTGGATTTGGGTTGAACATTGGCCCCGAGTCCTAGTGTAAAGTGGGCCTTAGTTATGTGCTTGAAAGAAAAAGTAAAAAAAAGTTGGAGGAGTAAAGCTAGTGGGAGGTTTGAAGGAAAAATTAATTGATTTGCCATCGGAGAAAATTTTGTGTGTTATGTATGGAAGAAATTCAGATTTTGGATTAGATTTGA
Source organism: Sphagnum contortum (assembly GCA_963920785.1). NCBI lineage: Eukaryota > Viridiplantae > Streptophyta > Sphagnopsida > Sphagnales > Sphagnaceae > Sphagnum > Sphagnum contortum. The sequence continues at coordinate 11,841,030 of OY987293.1, read as the reverse complement.
GAATCATTGTCCATGCAATGTTCTTAATACAATTGATGATTAAAAAACCAAATTATTGATAAAAAAATTGAACGACATTGGAGAATGTGGAAACAACACAAATGGCTAATCCGACTTTCAATGGATACATTAATTTTGAATACATCCACTTATTTGGATGATAATTTCATAGATTGACACCATACTAATAATTAGCTTTGTTAACATGTGATGACATGTTTGTTTTCTTTGGATGAAAAATATTCCTTTCCATGTAAGGGTGCAATAACCTTCTCCTTTAACGGTTAACCCCCTTCAAAAGGCTTAACTTTAAACATATAGTCTACCAAACAATGCCATCCATAATTTGAAAACTTTGAGACTAAAATGCCCACGGATTGGTTGTTGAACAAATTACTTTGTTTTTTTTTCCAAAGGATACATAATTCGACCTAGTGGGGGGGGGTGTGGGCGGGGAAGGATAAAACATTTTAAAGGCAAGGTACACAACAATGCCATCCATAAGTTCAAAACTTTGAGACTAAATTGGCCCACGGGTTAGTTGTTGAACAAATTACTTTAATATATATGAAAAGGGATGCACAATCCAACCTAGTTGGGGAAGGGGCGGGGAGGCTAAAATATTTCTAAGGCAATGGAACACAAGATACATGTATTTGTGAAGAAGTTGAGATTTTTGAATCCTTCCAATTTACCTACCGTCTTATTTTGTGGGAAGTTGTGTTGTGATTGAGCAAAGGTCTTCATGTTTGTGTTGGGCCCTTAACAACAACACAGCGTGAAAGAATCTCGAAACCAATTTATTTTTTCCTTTTGACGAAAAATAAAATAGACAACTACAAAATTGAAAATCGATTTTATTTTTTTCTTTTGACGAAAAATAAAGTAGACAACTACAAAGTTAATTGAGGATGGACGGTGGACTAACTAACTAAGACAATTCCAAACATTTCTCATTGAGACATATAATCGATGGATGAAAATAATAATAATAAAAAAAACATAAATAAATAAATATGCAAGTTCAATAGCATGGCCATTTTAAGGTGGGGTCACCCTCATGTTTTGTTTTGGGAACATAAAAAATTGTCAAAAATATTCAAAAGAGTTGTTAAAGCTTTATCCGTCTCCTTTTTTTTAATTTTTCTATTGTGCGAGTAAAATGGACCGCCCTTGCACATGACACAAGTTCTTTGAACAACTCATCGAGCATGCATGCCATACACTTGCGGACTTGGTTTTTTTTTAAATTTTTGACGAAAACGTGTGGTAAGAAGGATCTCAAGAGTGTCTCGTCTTCTGTCGTCCCCACCGGAATTTTTGGGGAATTATTGATATTCTCCATCTCGGGACGTTGAAAAAGGTAAAACTCGAAACCAAAAACAAAACAAAGCAAAAGCAAAGTCCCAACATAGAATAGAAACTCGACTAGTGGGGTTCTCCACTTCGAATAAGCAAGCCAAATGATTGACACAAGATAGGCTCTTTTTTGACTCGCAATATTTTATTAATTTTTTGCCGTATGAAAACCTAAAAGTCGATTATGCATAAATCTTTCTCTCCTTTCCATTTTTACACTAGGAAAGCTCAAAAAGATCCAAGGGAAAATGATACAAAAAAAACTCCAAAAAATAAAATGTGTGAAGAAAAAAGGAGAGAAAAGTAGCTCTAGAATCTCGTGCTTTGATTTCCTCCCACTTTCCCCACTTTCATTTCATTGGAGAGAGTAGGAAAGGCGAAGGCGAGGGTTATAAATATATATACCTTAGGCTCTTTATTCTAGAGGGAATAATAAACAAACTCATCATGTAATGGCTCTACCTCTTTTAATGGCAAGTTCAAATGAAAAATTGATTAAAATAACAAAATGTTCTATAAAATTACCCCAAAAAATTGAACTTAAACTAAGAGTTCATATTAACACCTGGTGAACATTCCTCAAAAATGTGGGACCACATGAAAAAAATACTCCGCACTACCTAACCAACTCCATTTGTGAGTTTAGGGTTTAGTGGGTTTAGGGTTTGTTAGGGTTTAGTGGGTCTAGGGTTTGTTAGGGTTTAAGGGTTAGGGTTTGTTTCCACGAAAAGAGATAAAAGAGACATGAAAAAAACAAGAAAAAGTTCCTTTTTGTTTCCCTCTTTCTTTTTGTGTGTCTCTTTTTTGACTTACGGACCCCACAAATATTTATTGTCACAAATGTTGTTGTTGCATAGAGGCTTCCATTCCCATTTGCGAAAGTTATGCATGCCCGTGTGTGTCCGGGATGTATGTTGCCAGGGTGAATGAGTAGTTGTAGTACCCACACTAGCACAAAATATATTGTCACAAATTGTTTCCGAGAATCTTCCTTCCGCCTGTCCGTTGCCAAAATTATGCATGCATTGTCGTTATACATGCTTCCACATCCCGGCTAGGGTGAACTGACCACCCACCTTCCCCCAAACCCCCCTCTCCCACCCAAAAAAGGGGGGAAAAAAAAAGTTAATGTTTTTACAATTAAAAAATTGTTGAACAAATTGTGTATAATTATAGTGGATACCAAGTGGTGGAATTTTTTCTTTTAATGTAATGGTTCTTTCTTTAAATTTTCCCTTCTAAAGTGGGCTATTTCTTTTTAAATTATGTCGATTCCGTGTGTCTTTTGCCTATTGTACGTGCCTATACCTTAGTGTTGTTATATTATTTTGGAGTGTTTTTAAGCCCAAATATATGGATTTTATGGAATAGGCTTGTGCATGGGGATTAAGAAAGAAAGAAAACTTATATGGCCAATCGGATTGTTAGAATTGGAGCTTTGAATTGTTTTGAGGGTTTACATGAAGCTAATACTTTAATTTTATTAAAGGTTGTATCATAACCTTGTCCTTAGGTGCAAACCCAAAAAAAAAAAAAAAAAACAAGTGGCCAATGAATTATAAAAGAAGTGATTTTGAATTTTCTTAGAGAGGTGCCTTAATGAACTCTAGGAACTATTGCATGCAAAAACAACATGCAAATTGCAAAGAGCTTTTACCAAGAATTTTTTGAGTTCTTCGTTGAGTAAAATGAGGTCTTGAATGAGATCTCGAAATTACTCTTGGCCTCATGTTGGTCCTAAGTGAGATCTTAAAAGTCTTTGTCCTTACAAGGTCCTAAATGAGATCTTGAAATTATTATTGTCCTCGAGGTCCTAAATGAGATCTCAAAAGTACTCTTATCCCCAAGCTCCTAAATGAAGAAGACCTCAAAACTACCTAGTCCTCCTCCAAGACCCTACATGAGATCTCGAAAGCACTCTTGCCCCCAAGTTGGTCTAAGTGAGATCTTTAAAAATTCTCTTGCATCGAGGTCCTAAATACAGCCTCCAAATGTACGTACTATTGCCTTGAGGTCCTAATTGAGGTCTCAAAAATACTTTGGCCCTTGTGTCCTGAATGGGATCTCGAAAGTCCTCGTGTCCCTGAGATCCTAAATGGAGATCTTGAAAGTACCTGCTTTTTGCTCCAAGGCCTTATATGAGATTGCAAATGTACTCTCAACCTAAGTTGGTGATTGGTGAGATCTCAAAAGTACTTTGGCCGTAGGTCCTAAAATGAAATTTCAAGAGTACCCCTACTCTTGCTTCAAGGCCCAATATGAGGTCTCGACAGCACTCGTATCTCCAGGTCCTAATTGAGATCTCAAAAGAACTCTTGGTTTGAGGTCCTAACTAGAGGTCTCAAAAGTACTTACTAAAGGTCCTAAACAGAGATCTCGATTGCCTCCAGCAGGAGTCAATTATATGGGTTCTAAAATTTGGCTAACTTTTCCCAAAAAATAGAAGCTTGACTCTATGGTTTCCTTTAGTATTTTTTTGAAAATAAGCAATCTTAACCTTACTTTGATTCTTTATATATATATATAAATTTTTTTAGCAAAATAAGTTGAATTTTACACTAGGAAAAAAAATCCCCCAAAATTTCCCAATTTTTTTATTGAAAAAATATTTCATTGTTCCTGAGGTCATAGTTGAGATCTTGAAAGTACTCTTAGACCGAGGTCCTAAATGAGATCTCGAAAGCAATTTACTATTGCCCTGGCAGCTAAAAAGAAAGGGGTTTAAAAAATCAGAGTCTAATAACAGCATCCCCCAACTGTGCTCAGTATGTGACCCTCCAAAGTAAAATTGCATGAAGAAAAGTCAAAATACGCTGGTTTGGCTCAGGAAAATAGTTTTGGCGCAGCATCACATGCTAAGATCAGGGGAGGTTTCGTAAAAGGCACAGCCTAAAATAAATGAGTACCCCCAGTTCATAATCGGGGTATCAGCCCAGGCCAAAAATGGCGACGAACAGTTTTGGAACATAGAAATTTCATGCAGCCAATGGGAAGGCTCAGTATGCACTCAAAAAGTGCCTTAATTTTTTTCCATTTTTCCTTCGTTCTCAACACGTTCCTTTCAAGTTCTCAATATGTTCTCTAGGTTCCCAACGTGTTCCACCAAGGGTGTTCCCAATAGCACCTCACTTTAATCCCATATGTTTTGCCCAAAGTCCTCCTCCTCTCACCTATATACACGGGCCAATGGAAAAAGCACTTCATTTTTCTGTAAAATTTTCTATTCTTTCTTTCTTTCTTTCTTTTAATTTAACGTCAATACCCGGACCAGAGAGATCCATTTATTCGAGGAGCCTCCATAGTTTCAACTTTTTTTTTGGTAGTGGGCTCAATGCAAAAAAAAAATAAAAATTGACTGGTGAGGCACCCCCAATTAATTACAACATGAACCAGAATAAATGAGTGCCCCCATTATCAAGCCACTTTGAGTGCATGCTGGGCCTTCCCATTGGCTGCATGAAATTTCTATTCCCAAAACTGTTTGTCACCATTTTCAACATGGGCTAATACCCCCCATTATAAACTGGGGTTACTCATCCCACCCAATGGCAGCAGTTCTCACAGTTTCAGAGTTTTTTTGGGTGGATTGCAAAAGAACTAAATAAAGAACTAAACGTGGATGTGAGGAATAATTTTTTCAGGGTCAAGTACATACTGAGCACTCCTGGGGGATGCTCGCTATTTTTCAGGCGGTTGCGGGAAAAAAGAGAATTTTTTTTTAAAAACTTGGATGTGAGAAATATGTTTGCAGGGTCACATACTGAACATTGCTGCGCATGCTGTTGTATAACAATAGCCTGGGTGGAAAGCACTTGCCACTTTCTCTTTCCTTTTGTCTTCTTTCGCGCGTTTTTGTCGTTGAGTGCAGTTCAGAGAAGAAGCAAAGCGCAAAGAGAGAGAGAGGAGAACGACGCGGGCGCTATGGCGGGACCCCCGGCCAAAAACACACAAACACACACACACACACACACACACAGCGATCGATGCCTTTGTACTAGAACTTCATCTCGTGGCCTTTGGAGCTCCAGTTGCAGCAGGAGGGAGAGAGTTGCAACAGGTCTTCTTCGTCTTATTCTTCTTCTTCTTCTTCTGTACAGGTAAATAATCTTTTTTTATTATAATGAAAAAATTGTAATGAAGCACAAGAAAATTAATCAAAATCTATTTCGTTGTTTCTCTCGGATTTGCAAAAATTCTTTTTGCCTTCTCTATTTGCGTGACGACGCCACACGATTCCAAATCTCTTTTTTTTTCTGTTTGTCCTTTTCGTTCTTCACCTCGATCTGTGTGTGTTTTGTATGTGTGTGTGTGTGTGTGTGTGTGTTTCTTTTTGGAGAAGATTTGATGTTCAGTTGTTTGACTTCTTGTTTTTTCTTTCTTTCTTTTGCATTCGCGATGATTTGAATCAATTAGGCTGTATCGCTTCAAATGCTTCAATTGCGTTGATTGCAAATGGCGCTATCTGTTGTGAGCTTGTTACAGGTGCCATAGCCTTTCTTGTTTGTTTGATGGATCCGGATTTCATGCTCTCAACTGGTTTCTTGACGCTGTTTGTTTTTCCCGAGAATTGCGAATTTTTGTAGCAGTAGTCAGCGGATTTGTATATCAGGTGAGCAAATATCGAAACTCTTATCGCGCATTTGACCTTCGAAGAATTCTGTGTTCGATGCACGTAAACTTTGCTGTAATAATCAGCAACAGCAGCCTTCATTGCTCTTCATTAGTCGACAATTGTGTCTTATTGCGATTTGCTAAATTCATAGTTTTGCGCTTCCAGAACTTCGTATTACTCTCTTGCTTTTGTTTTGTTCGTCAATTCCTTTTGTCTGCGATTCTTCACTCTCGTTTTCATCATCCCACCAGCATAGTAGCCAAGCTGCTTGCAGCCGAAGATCGTAACATTTTTCTGTGTGTAAGTAAGTGTTTGAGCAAAAGGCAGCAGCTACAAGATCGTTTGCTTCTTCGATTTTGGATTACTTCTCTTTCCATGTACAACAAATCCGTCTGATTTTGGTGTTCCTCTGCTTTCCTTGTACAACAATTTCATGTCTATCTTTAATTGTCTCCGTTGTGGAAACAACCTGCGGATAGCAAAAGAAGAGTGTTATCGATAACGCCTCTCGTCAATTGCTCTCCAGTTATTAGTCAGAAGGTGCAAATCGGAAGAGCTGTCAAGCCTAGTAGTGCTCATCTTGCAAAGAAAGCCTTGGAATAATTGGGAAGTTTCATTTTTCACAGAAGTGCAGGGGGAGGGGGGAGTCGTAATCTCCCGAAGAGAAGCAGAATCGATCGTTGCGCGTTGAAGTACTTACCAAACCGAGGTCGACTCTGGTTTGCCGTCTGCAATTACGGGAATTGGGTGTGGCGCCGACAATACTATGCTGCTGCTATAGTAAAGCTCTACACAACCACAATAGGTCATCAACAAGTGGCGGAAATCGTAATGAAGCCCTTGTGTCTGATCTGCTGTGCGACAACAGTCGTCCTGTTCTGCAGTTTCCAAACAGCAGGTGAGAACAACCAACAAAAATAAAATCTCCTAAATTTTGTTCTCACAAAGCCTATTCTTTGTAGCATAATAATACTTCTATTCTATTCTTTTTTCTGGAGTTTCGAGGGTTGTTGTTGATGACATATGAGAGAAGAGTTCATTCCAATGCTTATCAGCTTGCAAACCTTGTTTGTTCCCAGAGGCCTTTGACTCCTTGGATCCAAATGGAAACATCACAGTCAAGTGGGATATCATGTCATGGACAGCAGATGGCTACATGGTAAGATTCTCTTGAACTTTGTGATGTGATTGTGTAGTGCATTGTCTTCAGAGCAGCAAGGTGTGGTTTTCAATCTTCTTTTCAATCCCCACAGGAGACATACAGTTCAGGGATCAATGACATCATGGACAATTGCAGTTCTAGTTTACAGACCAACCCATTATAGAATTTGAGGGGGAAAAAAAAAGTTTTTTTGGGACTCATGAAACAATCTGACTTTCAGGAGCACCAGTTTCTTTGTTTATTGTAAGTATGAAGAGTTGGGCATTTGTCACAATGGTTGTCCACTTTGAGGAGCTCTCTCACACTACAAAATATGGTTGGTTGTGTTTTTTTTTCCTACACAGGCAACGGTTACGATCTTTAACTGGCAACAATACCGGCATATTTCAGGTCCTCCTGGTTGGAAACTGAGCTGGAGCTGGGCCAAGAAAGAGATTATATGGACCATGCTTGGGGCAGAAGCAATCAGCCAAGGTGATTGCTCAGCGTTCACCACCGACCCTTTACCACACAGCTGTGCTAGGACCCCTCAGATTGTCGATCTGCTGCCTACCAGTATCCCTTACAGTGAGCAGATTGCCAACTGTTGCAAAGGAGGAATGCTACCATCTTTTTTGCAGAATCCGGTCAATAATTCTGCTGTTTTCCAGATGAAAGTTGGTTTAGCAGGGACTTCGAACAAAACTGTTCAGCTTCCTCAGAATTTCACTCTCAAGAGCCCAGGCCCTGGGTACACCTGTGGACCAGCAGTGAAGGTGCCTCCCAGCCTGTTTACAACAGATGGAATGAGATATACTGAAGCATTCAGTAAGTTTCCTTTGTTACTGTCAAAGCAATTTATCTGTGTGTTGTTAAACTATTGTTTCTAAAGCATAATATAGTCATCTACCTCTTTTTCTCACTCCATTCTTTCCATTTCACTTGTTATGTTGCAGTGACATGGAATGTTACATGCACCTACTCACAGTACTTAGCGCAAAAAACACCATCATGTTGTGTTTCTTTTTCAACATTTTACAACTCAAGCCTCCCACCGTGTGCTCAATGTGCCTGTGCGTGTGCACCAAACATTTCAGCGTTGACAACTGCACCAGGCAGCTTTCAGACAAATGCAATGACCAATACCATAACTGATACACAAGCCAGTGTGCAGACCTGCATTGATCCGTAAGTTCTCTGCCTTGAATTGATGTCACATTTACAGCTTTCTATATGAGCAGAATTTCTAGAATTGGCAGTTATTGAAGAATGGGGTTGATCTGGATTATGGTTCATTTAGGGACAACATAGTGAACCAACAGATGATGCAATTCGGCTTTCATTTGTGCTCTATTGTGGAAATCTACATTTGTTAGTACCAACCTGTGTATCCAACATGTAGTTACACTTGAGCTTCAGAATATTCTCAATCTGCCAAGGCACTGCACTCAATGTGCTCTTGCAACTTAGGGTACATGAACAAATCAGGGTATTGATTTGGACAATTCAGACCCAGGTAATTTTATTCAGAAAGAGTTATTTCCATTTAGAGTGGAGAAAGGAAGTTTGCTTTGCTTGATGCTTTCATTGACACGATAGTGCATGTTGTCATTTGACCTCAGGAACACACCGTATTCAGACCTTCCACTTGTTCTACCAACAACAGCAGTGACTGATCAGCCTGATGTTTTATACTGCACCACTGATATGTGCCCTATCAAAATTCATTGGCATGTGAAGGCTAACTATGAGGAATACTGGCGGGCAAAGGTCACCATCATAAATCGGGACTTCTCAAGAAACTTCACAGACTGGACTTTGGTGATTCAGCACCCAAATTTCAATAACTTCACAGAGTCTTTTAGCTTCAACTATAAGCCCTTGAACCCCTTTGGGATATACAATAGTAAGTACACATAGCTTATACAATTTAGATCATATCTCTCTTGATTGCTACAAGTGATACATTGGCATGTTGGCAGGCAAAAATGGTATTCGAAATTGATTCAGGATAGCATGATTTCATCTCTTGTGGGAAGCAGATGCTTAATATTAATCAGAAATTTACCATGGCCAACTTGACATGAAACTAAGTAGGGTACAGAAGGGACTGATTAATTATGCACAAGAAAACTAACTTTTCTTTTTGGTGCAGATGACTCTGCTGTTTTCTGGGGTCTTCAATACTACAACGAGTATCTTATGCAAGCAGGTGAAGATGGAAACGTTCAATCTGAAATGCTGTTCAGAAAGGATAGCTCCTTCACATTTGCTAGTGGATGGACCTTTCCTCACCGTGTCCTTTTCAATGGGGATGAGTGTGTGCTTCCGGATCCTCAAGATTATCCTTCTCTACCAAATAGCAGTCCTAGGCTAACAGCAACTGCATCTACTTTATCGTCAATGTATATTGCTGCTATTGTAGCATACTTGACCATAGTTTTGTTTTTGTAGTAGGTAAGAACTTGGGGGCTCTCTGAATTGCACATTCTGGACCCCAAAGAATTGGCAACCCTTCACCAGTGTTTGAGATCTTTGGTGAGGGTTGAAAGTAAACAGGCAAGAAAAGAAACTGGTGAGTGTCAGCTAAATGAGGCTTTTCATTTTTTTTGTCGTTGCATACAAGGGAGGGTGCCTAACCTGGCTTGTACAGTTACATGCCCCAGTAGCCAGAAACCCTGCATTATTAAACTGATTTGCAGTTCAGCTAGTGAAGACATTGAAACACCCTTTGTGACACTGAAGAAAAAAGTGATGTGCAGTCACATCAGCTTGATGGGCAGACCTGCAAACAGCTCAGGTCCAACTGAGCCAGCTATGGAGCAGAACTTGGACAAACTTTTTCCTGGACTTTTGCCTCTGCATTTGTGGATTGACAGTCTCGCTATCAATAGGGTTTAGTACATTGTGGAGTGTGCAGTACACAAGTTGTATTACAGATTATGCATGACAATTTGTGCATCTAGAAATAAAAGCTACATGTTAATGACCATTTGATAGTTGCTTCACTCTGCTAGGATCACCATTTCTGGTTGCCACGCTTGTTTGAGTCCTGTAGACTGCAATTTGTCATTTCAAATGTTGAATACTGATTTCATATCTTACTGTGTTTCTTTTAGGTGTTCTATAGTGGAATATGCTTTAACCTGATGGCGTGTGTAAGTTACACTTTTGATTGTCTTGCAGCACACATGTTCAACTCAGGGGGGGGGGGAAGGGAGGAAACTATGGAGCTGAGCTGTGCCTTCCCAAGTCTTGGTAAGGTTAAAATCTATTATAACAACCCCAGTTCAAATCAATGTGGTAGCTTGTTCTATGTGCCCTTTGTCATCTTCTCAAAACCAGAATTTTTGGTATCTTGTCAAACAGGGGTCCTTTCTCCTACATGAGTTGCTGTGCACCCTCAAGGTTCTTGGTATGTAGTGATTGAGCCCTCCCATCAACAAGCACAATTTTGACACTTTCTCTGACTAGTCAAGGTAGCATTCACCTCCCTATGCCAGTCTATTTTACATTTTGCTGACGATCTTTCCTTGTTGTGCTCTAAGTTAACCATATTCAATTTTTCTTGGATAGGTGAGCAGATGATCAAGAGGGTATTGCAGTTAAATAAGCCTTGCATACCTGCTCTGGTGAGCTCGCCCAATCTGGTTCATCCTCAACCTCCTCAAAACTCATCTCCTTGAATTTTCCAGGCTTCCTACAACACCTTGCAAGTCTTTTTGTTCCAGTGAAAATCATTTGTTCGCGTGACCCTTTAGTATTGTTGTTCCCAGTGTTGCTTCCACCAAAAAGAGTGCCATTGAATTTGCCACATGGAGCAAGAGCAAATTTCATGGGTTCTTTCTTTTGTTTGAAATCAAGCTACTAACAACAGAATTAGTTATGTCATCTTCAACAATGGTTCAAGCTCAAAGGGGAGACTTTTGGTATAAGAAAAATGTGTTTTGAGGTTTAAAAAGGGGGTGTTAGTCTTCAATGCATTCAGAAACAGATTTAGGTATTAAAAAAAAAACACTGATAAGTTGATGTGGCAAACTGGGATTGGTTTTTCATTATTCTTTTCTCATTGGTTATAATGTTTAAATTGCATTCAAATGGTCGCAATGCTTAAAACATGCTTTTGAATACTCTATATTCATTTAAAATGCATTGAAGAGCATTACACTTTTCGAAAGTGATAATGAGTCTGCAATGCATTTCTAAGCATATTTAGGTAGTTCTTAAAAAGTACTAACAAATTCATATTACAAACTTCGATTGATAGTTCTCAAGTTAAGGGTAAGGTTGTACCAAGGAGCATTTGTGCCCCAGAATGCACCAATGATCAGCACCCCTCTTTCCTTCATTGCTCTGTATTCTGTGATAACTTCTCAGCATTTGAAGTTTTTGCAGAGTAAAACTTCTGATACATTTGATCACATAATTCTAACAGTGATTTGTGCTGCGAAAAATCTTTGCAGAACAAAAGATCGATGAAGTTGCAGAGAAATCTCCACAACAACAATTAAAGGTAACACGACAATGAGTGCAGTCATAACCTCATGAGAGTCGCTCACAAAGTGACAGACCATCACCTTCATCACGAACGGCAGTGACGAGCTGCCATGACTACCCACTGAGTTCATCAGCTCCCAACAGTGGGTGTAGATAAGCATATAATAATCTTCCCAAAAACTTGGGCAAACCATTATACACAATCTGCGTCCTGAGTTTCTGTTGCCTTTCCGGAAGCAATGGGAAGACTCAGACGTGATGCTGGCTAGCACTCAAGAGACATTGCAGAACAAAATATCACTTGGACAACAGCAATATCAAATACTTTTCAAATTGTTACAAACAGTCAGTGGCAAGTGTTGAAGAAACACACACAAAGCTTAAATGGTATGTGAAAAAAACCTAGATCCATCCATAGTCCTAAAGCTAATTTTCATACCAAAAATTCCTAAATGAAGTCAGTCATCTCATACCTTTGAAAGATTTCCAGGTTTCTAATCAAATGTCAAATCAGAAAAATTAAGGGTTTCTTATGCCTCCATACTTTCATGTTAAGTACTAACTCATGGAAGTTACTGTCGCAGCCAATCATCCTGTACAACTGCATTTTGCAAAAACTCTAGCAATTTACAGAATTACAAGGCTAAATTCACCGACCTCTGGGAGAGTTTTTATACCCAACCATCACATTCTTTCTTTGAGAACCTCACACCCAAGTCATTTTAGTATTGGTTGAAAGATGCTCATGAAGATTGGTGGTACTGGATCAGACTGACAAACTGAGGAGGGGAGAAAGTCATGGTGGGCGAAAGATTGTTGCCAACCCTCTTTTGACTGACACTTCAATCGTGGGACCATACACCATGGGATCCTTGCTCCCGTCACCAAAGGAACCACAACCTCGTGCAAGAACCTCACCATCCAGGTCAATATATCCCCCTTGTGTGTCACTAGCATATCGTCCAGCCGGAGTCAGCTGAAATGCCTTCACCTGCACCCAGGTAAAAGCATCCACAAAAACAGCAAATCTCTAAATTATGAAACTCCCATGTGTCAAAGGGGTTTAGGGTTTTTAGGGTAGATAATAATTCTAGACAATTCTGGAAACTTGTAGATAGCACAGTCGCAATGTAACTCTGTTTTTTTTTGGAAACAAAGGGATCAACAAATTGTGACTTCTTATGGTAAAAAGAGAGCCTTAGCTTCATAATTGATTGAACACACATACATGGATGATTACATTTTTTGTTTTCCACAGTGATGATGAGATTTTTTGCTACCTTTAAGTACTCAACATATTTGGATTTGATGTGTCGTCCACTACGGATCTTGAGAAGAAGTTGGAAAAGGTCCCATCGTGGGCATTCTTTCATTATAACCAAATCCAAACACCCGTCCGAGAACTGTTGCACAATCAAAGAAAACAGAAAGAAAGAAGTTCCTAAGTTATAATAATTTGACTTAAATGTCATATGATTTTTGAGTTACTAAATGAAAAGAAGGAAAGTTGGGGCAGGAGCTTAAAAGCTTGCAACCCTAAAAAGTCTCTCATCAACTACCTATCTCTTCTGAAGAGGTTTGGACTGCTGATTTTGATTGGCCTCTTTCCTTTAGGAAAACTTGCAAGTGACTTGGGTACTATGACTTTTGTCTTTGGAATTGCTTTTGTGAAAAAATAATTGTACACTGACGGGTGTTTTTCTCCAACAGAATGTTACCTTTGCTAGAGGGGCTGGCATGACATACTCGCCAGCGAAAGGCACATTATTAAGCCAAATGAGAAGGAATGCACCATCCACAGCTCGCCATTCAGAGGCAGCAGCAGGCGCTTGCTTAGGAGAAGGAGGAGGACCCAAGTAACCACCATTCTTCAGCAATCCCTGTTTGCTGTCGGTTTCTGCACCTTGTAGTAAGGTATCTCGCATATCTGTCTCCCGAGGCCTGGTTCCATCCATTCCTGCACCAGGGATGTATGCAAAGCTGCCATTGTATCTCCGCAAGTTGACAACTCTGATTATTGTCTGTCAAAACAACAGAGTTGTGGAGTAATTAAAAAGCCAGGCCCTTGGCCTTTCTTAGACTGTAAACAAATCATAGAGTGAGGTTTGGCACTCGTAAAGCACCAGTTTTGTCTGGCAGCATGTTTTGCAGGTTAGATTATTACATTTAGTAGCAGAATTTTTAGACCATGCTAGAAACCACCCATGATACATTTTCCTTAATCTTCCTACATGATTTAATAGCCGTTATCAACATTAATATTGGACACAACTAGCAAAGACAAACCAAATGTATATTACCTGGATATCTAAGCGAAACCTACCCATCCACCTATACCTTTCCGATTCAAAATCCACATCAGCCACAAATCCTGCCATCACCACCCCCCGTCCCACATGACACACAACTTGATTTGAACTTCACGATCAAAAACATTCACTCAAGATCACCTGGCATACAAAAGCCGAAAAATCCAAAAATCTCAAGGTTTGTAATTAAATTATGGAGATCTTTTTTTTAAAATCCAAAATCTAAAGGTTTTTAATTAATTTATGAAGAAACAAATAGCGCAACAACAATTCCAACTCCATCAACCAACCGAGGATATTAGATTTTCAAAAGGTTGTTATTTCAATGGGGACGTATCTAAAATTTTCAGAGATCAATCAACCCATAGTGCTCACTAGAAATTATAGAGTTTGCAGCTTTCTTGGTTAAGAGTTGCAGGGGTGATGATTCCAGTAATTGGGTTCCTATCAATACCTAACCAACGATCACTATATACTCTAGCTAGTTCATAGCACCAAAGTAAGATAGTACTTGCATTTGCTATTTTCAATGTATGAAGTTGCAAAAGTTTTACCCCAAGAAAGCATGAGAATGCTGTGGTATGTGACTTGCCCTTGCACCACAGTGGCAACATCTAGCGCTTGCTTATGCCCTGCCAAAACAAAGAGTTTTCTTACTACCAGGAAAAAGCATTCAACAGACTGAACAAAAAGATGCAACAAGATATGTACCCCAGTTTTACTACCTCATATGCAATTGATGCTTGAACTGGCTGAAGATCCTGGTGTTCATTATTATTACCTTGCCAATACCCAACTCTAGTGTCTGTGAGATGATAGGTTTCAATACCCACAAAGCTAACCTATTCAGTTTTCTTATCTGGGATGGCTCAAATTCTCTGTGTGTGTGTACTTTTTTTGGGCAAATTTTTGCACTGTGACAACAAAGAAAAATGGGAAATTTTTGTTTTTCTTCGAATAATTGCAAAAGAAATTGCTAAATATTTGGAAAATTTCACCAAACTTTCAAAAGCACAAAATTTCAAGTAGAAAAAAAAACCCTGCTCAGAATGTCATGTTACCTCGAATTATTGCAAATGTAGCAGTGGCAGCATCACAAGCCTCACCAGACAAATCCAAAACTGACTTTGCCATTCCATTCCCAGTTCCTGTTTCACCAAACATATAGTACTATAAGATGATGCATAATAGACATGGCAGTTGAAAGTTTAAAATAGGTAAGGCTGCAGGCAAGCAAGTTGTGAGGCAGAATCCTGTTTCCAGCCACAATTGGGCATTTCAGTGACATGTAATAATTTCCCAATCTTGTGTGCACTAATAATACTGACAGCAGAACACATTCAGAAATTGTTGCGACAAACAACAGGCTGCTACAAATTTTGAACATACTAAATTCTTTTTGCAAACAAAGTCAGAAAAAATTGAGTACCAGCTGGTATGATGCCAAGTGGCAGTTTGATGGCAGACTCCGAATCCCCTCTGTCGAGCAACCCATTCAACACCTATTTGGAACACCATATTTTTCCAGTTTTGTGTGCCATTCTCATCTCTACTGAAGGCAGCTCTCACCACCAGTAGTATTTTTTTTTTCGCCATAGTAAAACGAGTGAAACATTAATGGTCACGAGTGGGTGGGTGGGTGAACTTCTTCCCCCAATATGCCCAAACCAAGAGATTTGTTTTCTATTGCCACTGCAATAGAAAACAAATATGACCTGCAACAAATATATCATGAATCAAAATTTCCTTGGGAAGAATTGGGACATACCTCAACCAGAACTCCATCACCACTCACACAAACGATGCCATCTATTTCAGAGAGATTGAATGACTTGGCCAAATCTTTTGCATGCCCTTGAGACTGTGTTTCTGTTGCCAGAAGAAAAATATTTCATACCCAAAATTGAAAATCCAAAGATTAAAATAACTGCAGTTTTACAGCCCACTGAACCCACTTCTTCTTTTGCAAGTAAGTCAGGTGGAAATCATGTTGGGCAAGAATTCAAAATACCCACATAGCAAGCATAAGATTATCAGAGATAATTATATATTAATTTCCAACATAAAATTGCACTCGGTGGTTTTGGTATACAAAATATAGGTACGAGCTCAGATTGAGTCTTTACCTTGCATTGTGATGGTGACACCTGCAGCTTTCAGCAGTGGTTCCACCGTTCGTGCAAAGACTTTCTTCCCAATACCATCTCCACCGAATGGATTCACAATCACAAAAAGCCTCTTTGGCCTCCCTGCAATAAGGAATCCAATCAAAAATTCAATTTAAAAAAAAATCACTCTGAAGCTACACACTTGCAAAACCACAGACAAAGAAGAACTCTCTCCCTCTCTCTCCAATGTGTGATACTACCCATATGAAAACCATGCATACATACATACCAGATATGTCTAGAAACTGTTGGATCTTGTCACAGAAAATCTTCTGAGATGCAGGATTGGTGAATTTGATGAGGATGTCTTTGCGGACCCGATTTGCACCACTGCTGCGGTGTGGGCTGTACAATTTTTTGTTACCAGAGGAGGAGAGCCGAGGGAAAGAGTATAAATTGACACTTGATTCTTGTTGCTTGAAGCCGATGAGATCCCCTGGAACAGTCAAACTGCCATTCCTTTTGCCACTCCATTGAAGCAAACCACCATGATTGAGCTTAATTGTCACCCCTCTTGCTCCATCCAGCTGCACTTCTTCCTTGAATAAGTGCTCCTCCGCCATCAAATGTACAAAATTTCCCAAATGACCGACTGCCGAAGAAGAAGAAGAAGAAGAAGTAGAACAGCAGCAGCTAAAAAACTTCTCCCCCTGGGTGGTTGCAAGAATTTTGTATCAGAGCTCAGATCTCTCAAATTAGACTAGAAAGAATTAATATCTGCATCATCCACAGCTACATCAAAGTGGATGATGATGATGATGTCCTTTGAAAGGGTTTGTTTGCTGGTGGAGAAGCTCATAAAACCCTTGCAAATCCCCTTGAACCCAACAGACCTCTTTATTTGTCACTCCTTCAACAAGGAGGAGAGGGGACCTACAAGAACAAACACAACACATAACTTCTTCAATTGGAAAACAAGCTTTTCTTCAATTGGAGAACAAACCTTTTTCTTCAATTGGAAATCAAACTTTTGTTCAATTGAAAATGGAGCTTTTCTTCCATTGAAAACACACTATTCTTCAATCCAAAACAGAGTTTTTCTTCTTCTAAGAAAAGTCTGGAGTCTGGACGTCTGGACCCACATGGATATGATGAAATCCACTGCAGTTTCTGTTTTTTTTCACAGTGTGTGTTTTTTCCCAAGTAGGCGCACAGAGGCATTCTCTTTTGATACAGAGGATCCTCCTTACTCTCCTCTACACGCAAACTTCTACACGCGAACTACACAACAAGTAAGTCTTGTAGCAGCTCTCTGGCCTACCACAACACACACATAAACCTAAATCGAGCTTTAAGAGGGAAAAAAAAAAGGAAAGACAGAAACAAAAACAAACAACCATTTGCATTCCTTCCTCAAGACACACTGTCACGCAAAAACTCACGCTTACGCTAATGCAATAAAAAAATGAGAAAATGCATAACAAACAAATGCACCAATTCTTTCTTTCTGGCATACAAAGCAAGAAATTCAAGGATCAAAAACCCCACCTCCCTCTTTCTTTCTTTCTTTCTTTATTTCTTTTTGCTGCAGATCTTTTTAATTTTTATTATGGATTCCCCCAATTCCTTTAGACGAGTACCCCTACACAAAGAGTGTAAGCATTTGCTTCCCAAAGAGGAAGACGTACCAAAACACGCAAGAAGAACAAGAACAAGACGGCATGAACCCAAAACCCAAACCTGTACCATGCATCCGCAAACTGGATTTTTTTTTTTCAAAGACACGCCAACAAATTTCAGTCCCGATCCTTACCTCACGCTACCGCATTCTTCAAGATTCAGGAGATTTTGCCACTTCCCTTCCAAATCACGCTTCTCCTCTCTCTCTCTCAACACACACACACTCTCTCTCTCTCTCTCGTCACACCCTCAAAACTTTCAGAGACTCTCAAATCTCTTTCTCTCTCCAACACTCTCAAAACTGTCAGAAGAGACTCTGAACAACAACACTCTCCTACTCTCTCTCTCTTTTTTTTTTTCTCTCTCTCTCTCTCTCTCGTCGAAAACTTTCTTTTTCACTGCATGATTTGCGGATTTTGCGAATTCCTTTCGAGGTTTGGTTGACAACCCAAGAAGATTTACAGCTCGATTGGAGAACCAAACAAACAAAACTCGCGACAATTTCAAAGAAAAGTTGCTCAAAAAATTGCGGAAGATCCCGCAAATGTTTGTTTTTCTAGCGCTCCTGTTCCTCTTCTTCCTGAAAGGAACCTTGGGCCGGGGGGAGGTCGATAGTACGAGGGCGATAAGTAAAAGAAAGCATGATAAGTAAAAGAAATGGCTTGACACTGCTTCCTATCACGACACTCTTTTTATCACGTATACCAAAAAAATTAGGGCCACGTGTAACAAAACGTGTACAAAAGAAATTACTGCGTATTTGTCCTATCCCGTAGGGTGATAAGCGCAGTGACAAAAAAATAGCTTACGTGTCCGTTTTCCATTTGTTGATTCTGGAGGTAGCGTTCTTTTCCTTCTGACTTGGCAAGTTTCTATTGGTAGGATTTGCCTTGTGTGTGTTTCCTTGTCATTGCTTGCATGTTTAGTGGCAAGTCTCCATTGGTTAAATTGGTAATTAATTTAAATTTTTTTGGTAACTTTTTTTCTTCTTATTATTATTTTCTTAATCTTTTTTCACTAGCCCTCACCCACCTCCTTTTCCTTCTACCAACTCCCTGACACCCCCCCCCCCTGAAAGAAATTGGAAAATATTCACACAACACACTTTTTGGGGGTTGGTAGGCCTTCTTCTTTCCTTTTAAGGATTTATTTATTTTTTTGGTGGGTGGGGTGGACTTTTTCCCCTTTTTTTTTGGATATAACTACTTCTCTCTTTTTTTAAAAAAAATTAAGGAAAAACCACTCCATTTTGTTATTCCTAGAAGAAATTTCCTTTTATTTACATTTAATAAATTGAAGAAAATAATAGAATAATAATAAATAATAATAATGATGTTGTTGTTGTTGTTATTTTTAACTAGCTCCTTATTATGAAAGCTTAGCAAATGGATGTGTTTTTTCATTCATCTTCTATGAAATTCTTCTCATCTCTTTGACAAAATTTTTTCATTCCGGCATTCTATTGAGAACAACTTACCCAAGGACAACATGCCATGGCCTCAGTCGACCACTTCCGTTCCCCCGCCCCCCCCCCACCAATTTTTATTTTTTTTTGTTGCTTTTGCACAAAGGTGATTATAAGTCTCACCAACAACTCATCCAAATATACGAAAATGTACTGAATGAATGGCGTTGACTAGGTGCATTTAGCCCACCCGCCCGCCTGCCCGCTCCCCACTCCTCACAACTCGGTGAGACTATGACCGCACAAGTTATCCCCAGAAATATGACCGAGGAGAAGGACAGATTGACAAATTGCTCGAGAACCCAACTAACTAACCAACCAACCCACCCCACCCAACAAATGCTTCTTCCTCGATGGGCCATGTAAGTAAGCGTTGGCAACCGATGGGATTTATGTAAATTGATAATCGATTTTCAAGTTTTGGGCCCGAGTTTCATTTTTTGTTGCGTTGGACCAATGAAAATACAAGCAACTTACAAGAAAATTGCACTTTTGTAGTTAATTATGTCATCGAAGGACCCCTCCCTCCTTTAGGTGGCAATTTTAGGAACACCGTCATTCGTCAAAAGACACATGTATATAACTAACCTTAAACTAATGCACGCACTTTTGGTATTGATTAATTTAACAATTTCAAACAATTTATTTTTTAAAAATTTAATAAAAAATCTACAAAAGAAATTAAGAGTGTTATAACCCAAAAATTATCACTATATATTTGGCAAATTTAAAACATAAAAAAATAGAACCCTAAAACTTGCTTAACCAATAAATGTCAAAAAGAAAAAATTTGTGTTTTGGAATTCGAGTAGCAAATTCACAAGCCAAATACAACATGTTGTTAACCAAGCCAATATTTAGTCTCTTCGAAAACTTGGATTCTCAAACACATTATTAACTAATGAATTTCCCATGTGTTATAATTTTAAATGGGGAGTGTTTCTTCAAATTAAAATTAAGTTGTTTTCTTTGGCTTTTTATTTTAATTTTTTTGCTTATATCCTTTTCTTTTGAAGTGAAAAAAAAAAAGGGTTTTGTTTTGTTGGGGTGGGTTTTTTTTTTCTGTTTTGTTTTTTAATTTAAATTTTAATGTGGTGGTAAAAAGCCCAATTATGAAATTTGTCCTTTTATTCGGACAAAATGATAAGTTAGACCTAAGTTTCACATACCCTTTGGTCCTTTTGGTCCTTTGGTCCTTTGGTTTTTTTTGTTTTTTGCAAACCTGCCATGAAGTTGACAAACACAAGTGAGTACCATACTAGCCTAGAATGGTACTCCACATTGACAAACAAAATAATTATTATTTCTTCAAAAATTAAATTTCTTTTGTTGATTTGAAAATTTATTATGAAACAAACCCCAACTTACAATTATTGACAAATTTAGTTTTTAGATTTGGGATCATTATTATATTAAAACCAAATTATTATCACTTTTCATATTAAGATTTGGGATCATCTATAATACAAACCAAATAATTATTGTATCTCATTGAAAAATTATTTTTTCTATTTAGTTTTGGAATTTTCTTGATCTTTTGTGATCTATATGATAAATAATATCAATATAAGTAACAACATTATTCATATTATGGCTTGTCAAAATTACGACAATTTTCAATACCTCAATGTCATATTTTCACTATAGCCAATATTAAAATAAATTATTCAAATAAAAATAAAATAAGCAGAAGCTAGCGTTGTGAAGTATCAAACTCCCATAATGCGCAACTTTGACACCATTTTTTCACAAAATCCTTTGTATGAGTTGTAATGGAAATTTAAAAAACACCCAAAACAAAAAGCGCTAACCCTAAAAAACAATTGCATGAACATAGAGAGAGATTGCCCCCAACACCTAATGAGCTTGGCTAACACTTAACCCTAAAAAACAATTGCATGAACAGAGAGAGATTGACCCAAACACCTAATGAACTTGGCGTTGTCAATATTATCCAATACCTGGCTGAATGCCGCTGACTGTCAGAGTTGGAATCTGATAAAACCTTGTGAGATATCTGGATCTCTTTGCGTATTAACCTTCTGACACTTCTGCCATTGATGCCAACAACAAACTTACAAGGTGAAACCATCAGTGAGCTGTTAGCTTTTTTGTCTAATCAAAAGTACACACAAGTCTTGTGATAGTATATTAATTTTTTGCAGCTGCGCCTGATGCACAACTGCCACACAACTAGGTATAAAATCTTGTTCCCTTTGAGGACTAATGCAATCCCTCCTCTTACATGCGAGAAATTTTGAATTATTGCAATATTTGGAAGTAGTCCACGGTTACCATGTTCTGCTGTGAATAACCTGTTTGTTAATCTTCAACAGATCCACCAAACCTAACCTAGAGTACACTCACTAAGCAGCCCAAAAAAAATTAAAAAGGCTTCTATCAGGTGCCAATGATTGACAACAAGATGTTACCTAAAAATTACTCATCATGCTAGTATTCACACATAGCTCAAGACAATTATAATCTACCTCCAGAGATCAATACTAGACTTGTAAGCACAATGGGTATGCACAATAATGAAAACGTCTGAATACTCTCTAACATCGTCTCGGTGGTGGTTCACTGGAGGCAGTGAATACTATACACTGAGCACCAGTGGAAGGTGGTGAATATAAGAGAGAGGTGGGTGAGTCTGGATGGGAGCAAAGCAAGTCCACGACATGGAGCCAATCCGAAAAGGCCAAACGTGTGCTGTATTGAAGTGAAATGCACTCTCGACCCCGTTTCCTCAAGTAGTAGCTCCTCCAAAAGTCGAGTAGTGCCCGGAAGGTGCATAGAACATGATGGTCAGATGCTCTCAATGCTTGCAAGTAGTGCTGCAACTCTCCATCCCGCTCCGCAAAGATGAACAATATGAGCACCGTATTCAAGACACATATGTTGTCCTGGAGAGTAAGCACACCACAAACCCACCAATCATCGTAAACTTGTAACCCTAAAACCCATCAATCATCCCAAACTCTTAACCCTAAAACCCATAGTGACTGAGGGAAAAAAGACAAACAAAACAAGATCTCATCATGACTTTGACACATGTACATTACCTGATTGATATCACTGAGACGTACAGCACACATGAGATCCCGAAGAAGTCGCAAAGTGTTATGGAACACAAATGCAGTAACCTTGCAGAATTCTGCGTCATAACTGGCCGATGCACTATCATTGACTTGGTAGTCATCATTTCTCATATTTGCTCGCCTTTTGGGTGCAGAAATGACAGCCAATCTTGCACTGATGGAGGCCGACCCTGACCACTGATGTCTGCGGAAGTAGTCCAGCGACAGCACCACAGAGCGGACAAATACATTTGAGTCCACCAAATTTGTAACCAGGACCTGTGAATGCAGAGCTTCAGAAATTAGTCATAACTAGACACAGCACATTCCCAAACTCCAAATGGCAACAAGACTTTTACTGCAAGAAAGGGCCCGCAAATGAATAGAGCAAATGTTTCAGAGGACAGACCTCCACAAACCGGTCAAACTTCTCCCCCACTAACAATCTGTTAAGCCTTTGGAACAAGTTTTTGTTGAATTTGATGAGCTCCCCAAGAAGATCAAAATTGATCTGCCAACTCACACAACACACAAAAAGTGTGAGGAGGGTCTTATGTCTCATCAGCTAAATGAAACAAAACTGTCGACCAGCAAAAGACAGGGTTTAGATTTAGGGTTTAGGGTTTGCACTAAGTCTGCAATCGAACCATGACTGAACTCTAACTGCTATAACAGGGGATCAGGCAACACATCTTCACCAAGATTCGACCTTTAACATGGTCAGAAATAGACCTGCAATGAAGTGGCACACCGAAAGCCCCCTTTCAGAATCTCAGCCACAAGATGCTCCATAAGGCCTGTTGACGCCACAAATTCCTGGAAGCCAAAACTCAGCATTAGAGAGAGGTTTGCCAAACGCACCCTTACAGATTTTGGGCTAAACATACAAAGTGACAAAACACTTTCATATAATTTTGAATTTGAAAGAAAGAAGATAAGGTTTAGGGTTTAGAGACAGGCACAATTCTAAGTAAGAAAACTGAATACTTAGATTGTCAAATCAATTTAATTGACCCAAATCTTTCAAACAGGTCTGACCTGCACATCTCATTCCCAGCTGCAAAGTTCATCTTTTGTGGACTGAGTTTTACAGCACCTAGAGCTTTTTTTCTGGTGGAACTGGGCTACAGGCATACCTGATTTTTCGGATCTGCACCTCCCAAAAAGGCTTCCACACATGAGGCCAGCCAGAACCTACCAGTGCCCAACACACCTCCATTGTGTTAAGAGAGACCAGATCCTGGAGTGACTAAAGCTTCAGAGGTTGGTTTTATAAGGTCTCCATGACCCTCCCCAAGTTGCAATGAGCAAAGAATGACACAAGTCACTGGAAACATATTTTTGCAAAACTGGGGAAGGTAAAAATACAGAACATAAATTGATAGTGACAGACCGGTAGAGAGAGTCCGCTGGCTCATTGATAAGAATTTTGAGTATTTTGAACATTAGGCCTTCATCCTTCATGTCTCCTGTTGGTTTGGATAACCAACTGCTCTCCTGCTCCCCACCCCAAACCTAGAAATATCAGCAATGCCCCCATAGACATGAAATTGTAGGTCATTTCAACCATCTGTGAATTAACATTGTTAAACATGCAGTGCTGAGAGATATGCATTGAATTGCCTGATGACAACTTGGAGTAAGAGTTCTTTCCAAGACCACCCAGGGGGGTAGAAAAAGGGTGGGGGAGAACCATCCTACCTTGAAGGGGGCTGGGAGTAAGAGGAGGTCCTTGTTCGCCTGATTGCAACTATCACGGTCACAAAAATTGTGTATCAACCTCAGGTACTGAATCTTGAGGGCCTGAAAAGAACGAAAAAAAAAAAAAAACCATATGAGGATGTTACTACTTTTTCCAACAGTGAACATCCATAAGTAGCACAAAAAATGAAGCATGAAATATGTGCCTTTTTCGTGCACACTCTAATCATGATATTGATTCACTATACCCAACTTACTGATTTAGGGTTGCATGCACAGCCTATGCCATGGATACCACGTGAGCTCGATCGAGGCTGTGATGCCTTCCAGTCCAACTTATCAAACATATGGGTCAGCACACCCACTAGCCCTAATTTCGCCAATTGATTTTGCACCTGCTCCCGTTTCTTACCACCACACAGAGCGCAAAGAACAAATAGAACCTCCACGTGATGCTGCCATGTCCCACCATTACCACAGTTTGCACACGGTTTGTCAGATGGATCCGATGTTATATCTAGTGCAAAGGTACAGAGTATGACAGTGTAAGAGCAACTCTTGGAAAACCTAATGGAGCTTACAGTGGCCAGATGTATTACACCCGTAGACAGGCCTGTGCGGTCCAAGAGCATGATGTTCCAATCAACAACTCCGTCATCCATCAAACTTGTGCCTGCCACCCTTTGTTGCGATGCCAAGTCCATTATCACACGCATTTCTGGTCGAGTGTTGTTAGCTTGGATGTCTTCTAAAGAAGGCCCTCGAAAGTCACTGACTGTGTTGTATAAGCTCTCTAGTGCACTGCCATTGACTGACATTGTCGTAGCAAACTCAGAAACCTCTGATGAGTGAAAAGCCTGCACATCTTGAATCACACATCTCAGTGCACTAAACAAAGTTAAACATGTACTTGAACCACCAAAGAAAACCCTGAAACAAAGACTCTGTAAGAAGGGATTGATGCCACAAAAATGTGTCCTGTGACCAGTAACTAGGCTATCAAATTAGTGATAATCCTTTGGAGAACCAATCTCTGAGACTCTATCATGTAGCAAGGACTTTTGCTCACCTGACCCACCTCACGACTGAAGGATACTTTGTCAAACATGAGCAGTTTAACCAGGCGAGAAAGAATGTCAGGAATGAGGAGAATGGCATCATGGTTCCTATCTGCCACTGTCCACTCCTGCTCCTCCAGCGTCAGTTTTGATGCCCCTGTCTCAGCATTACTCTGGTTTAGCCCCACTTCCACCTCTCCAATCCAATTTCCTGCCTTGGGTCCATCCATCAGCACAACCAACACACTCTGGCAATAAGCCAAAGAAAGAAAGCATACACAAGAAAGTGCATGACATCATCACTGATTCAAAAGCATCATGCTACGAAAAAACCTTGATAGTCAAGATAGACTTCAGGGCTCTCAATGGAGAAGAGGATAAAGCAGAGAATCACAGTTCATTATGGAAGGTTGTTATGGTATTGAGAAGGTTCTCTCAACCCTAAATTCTCTCACACTGCTACTTCTTTGTTCTCAAAGCATTTTGGCAAGAAAGTACACAGCTCTCAATTTGAAGTGATGAAATAAATTGGCAGAGTTCTACCTCAGGTTCAAAAACAACCATCGCAAGGACACGGCAAAACGAGGCAAGCTGACGAGATGAAAATTTGTGGATGAGGCTTGCAAAGTTTGGAATGTCCTGCACTCTCAAGGTGTCATCTCTCACAGCCAGCACCTCCTCCGCAAGCCCCACCGCTGCCACCACCACAGATGATGCAACAACATCCAAAACCCTAAAAAAACATTCAGATACTGAGAAAGTTACAGACATTTTTCTATTGTGGGAGTTTCTGAGACCAGCAGATTGATTTCCTGGCAGGAAATCTGCAGAACAAAGGTAGTTAGCATTGGACTACTTAAAGCTTCTTTGTACACAAAAACTGTATTGTCATCTGCTTCTAGGAAATGCAATTTCAAGGGGAAAAACATCAAATGATGAACAAGGGTAGAGATATCCAAACCCTAAATGGGAGAGAAAAAAATTAAGTCATGGGAACTGTGCAGAAATTGCAGATGGAACTTAAAAGCTTTCTTTGTACACGGAAACTGGGTTGTCGACTGCTTCTTGGAAACCCAATTTCAAGGAAAAACATCAAATAACAAGCTAGGGGAGATGTCCAAACCCTAAATTGGAGAGAACAAAATTAGGTCATAGGCACTTTGCAGAAGTTGCAGATTGGACTTAAAAGCTTTCTTTGTACACAAAAACCATGTTGTCATCCGCTTCTGGGAAAACCAATTTCAAGGAAAAAAACATCAAAAGATGAACTAGAGGAGATACCCAAACCCTAAATTAGAGAGAGAATAAAATTAGGTCATGGGTACTATGCAGAAATTGCAGTAGCAATCACACAAAATGTATTATGCTGGTGCATACTGAAAGAAAATATGAACTAGGAGATACCCAAACCCTAAATTGGAGAGAACAAAATTAGGTCATGGGCACTGTGCAGAAATTGCAGATTGGACTTAAAAGCTTTCTTTGTGCACAAGAACTGTGTTATCATCTGCTTTCTGGGAAACCCAATTTCAAGGAAAAAAACATCAAACGATGAACTAGGGCAGATACCCAAACCCTAAATGGGAGAGAATTCAATTAGGTCATGGTAATGTGCAGAAATTGCAGTGACGATGAAAGAAACCCATATTTAAAGAAACAGCTCTAGAATCTATCTCATTCCTCTTCAGGCTCAAAAGCTCAAACCTAAGGCACTGCACATATGGAATTGTGGAATGCAAAGAGATGAAAATTAGGGCACAGCCGGGAAGAAGAAGTAGAAGAAGAAGCAAACGGTGAAGAAGAAGAAGAAGAAAGGAGAACTGAAGAACGACAAATGTGTTACCATTTTCAAAAGTACTGTAGAAACCCATCAAGCCAAACAGATTGATGACGAAATCAGCGTGAGCTGCGAGCGATTCCGTGAAATGGGTCACGGTGAAACACAACTCGCGGAGGATATTGAGGCACTCCTTCTGCAGAGAAAGCAATTTGATGGAGCCCAAGTAATGATCGGGACCGCCGTCGTCACGTTCTTCTTCATCTTCATTAGCAGCAGCAGGAGCAACAGCAGAAAACTGACAAAACAGACATCGCAACAGCAGTACATCGCCACGGAAAAGTACGAATCCTTCGCGGTTGAGCTGATGCTGTGGGCTGTTAAGCTCACATATACTGTGTGAAACGGTAGCCAACACGCGAGCACAAACTTCTCCTTGGTTTTCGATCAGCGCAGCTTCCAACTCCATGCACAACGGTGCCATCGCTTGCGCAGAAGGCTGCATCGATCGCAGCAACGCTCGTGGTAGCTGTCGCAACGACTTGCATCCATTGCCGCTGATCTGCGCCCAGTTCACACAACTCAGTACAGACCTCTGTTGTTGGGTGGGCGTAAACTGCCATTCAACTGACGACCCACTTGGCTGCTTGTGGCCCCTCGCCATCGCCCAATAACCCACGACAACAAGGAACAACGACAACGGGCGCGCCCACAAAACACAAACCACAGAAAACAAAGGCACAAACAGAGATACGCACTTTGTACAAATACGCATACTTCGATGGCGTATCCGTACTTTGTACAAATACTTCCAATGAATATACGTACCTGTAAACATGGACATATGAATGCATTTTTGTTCACACAAATACACATACGCACATTGTACAAATACACGTACCTTGTACCCATATTCTGTACAAATACGAAACCAATAAATATACGTACCTATGAATATGGAATACTTTTAATGAAAACATTAAAAAACCAAACAAGCAAATCAAGAAGAATTAAAATTTCAGCTACACAATTTTGTAAACTTGTTAATGGGAAAATTGTCAAAATATGTGGTTGGTATTTTATTACTTATTATGATAGTTCAATAATTTTGCATTATCTGTAGTAATAATTGTAGTAGGTAGGTAGGAGTGGTTAGAAATATATTATTATTAATATTTTAGAAAGTAAGCTAGTATTTCCACCATTTTAATTCATGTTCTAAAAAGACAAAATTAATGGCGAGAGTTTTAGCCATTGAAATAGAATCTAAGGATTGTTAAAAGGATTGTTAAGAGGTTTAGGGTTTAAGGTTTAAGTGTCATTTTTGTAATAGTAAAATGTAGATACCTAAACCCTAAACCCAAAAAAAGGACTCATTATTGCATAACTTCAATACAAGTAGTCTTTTGTTACCATAATCATTTACCTAGGTATAACTCAATCATATTATTTTGGCATTGAATTATTTTTTTGGTAATATTACATTTGACCTAGGCTATCTCATTATTGCAAATCACCATTTCTTGATATTGTTGACTCATTAGATGTTCATTCCTTATTTGTATTATTTGACTCATAATTTGTTCATTTCCTTACTAGTCTTTCACTATTGTAATCATGTTGTCTAGAGCCGACATTTGGTCATAATAAATTTGAATCCAATGTTGATCTTTTGCAATAAGTTTGTGCTTAGGTTGTTCAATTATTGCAACTCATCTTTCCTTGAGTTTGTTAACGAGTAGTTTTTGTTTTCTTGGATGCACAATTAATAATGTTTTTGTTATTGGATTGGTTTATTTATACAAAAATTGAAAAAATAATTCGAATTTTAACCCATAAATCTCAAGGTGGACCAAATTTGTTTGCCTCAACTTCACATGGTTGGACTCTCAAAGGTGACCAAAAAACTATGATGCACAAAATCCATTACAAACCTATAATGCATATATATCATGAGAAGTTGTTAATTTACAAGCATATGAACTTCTCATTAGTGAAGGGAACAAAAAATAAAGAAGCTCCAATCTCTTGCAACATCTTTAAAACTTGAAGAGGTGTTTTAGAACATGTCTAAAACGAAAGAACTAAAGAAAAATCAATTGCATCCTCCTATAATATTCCAATAGCTTTTAATTTTGTTCACTATGTTTCTTTAACTAAAGCATTATTTTTTATGGAAAACGGAGCATGACATTTTTATCTAATTAGGTCTTCAAACACTTGAAATTTTGAAGGTTGCCCAAAATTAAAAACTTTCAACTTTCAACAATGTGATTTTTAAAAATTTTCATCCAAATATAAATTCTTTTTACTAAAACATCCAACTTCAAATCCTTCACAACTCCACAAGTTATATATTTCCAAATTTGGATGTTTTAAGTCAATGATTTATAAGTATGTTTGTGGGAGCTAGTCCCTTTCTTCTAATGTGATAGTTTTGGTCAAATGTTAAAAGGTTAATGTTTTTTTTTATTGTGTGTGAAACTTAATAGGCCATCTACTTATTACTATCATGTTTGTTCAAATTTTTTTTATTCAATAATTTTGTTTCCTAAACTTTAGTGTAAAGAAGTATGCCTATTAAGTCCGTAGGAAAGACATATTTTCCAACCTTTATCATGCAATATAATATAACCTTTTTTCAATGTTAATGATGGTGATGTAATTGACATCAAGAACCTTCAAACCATGATATTTGTCATTTGCCATAATGAAGTTGTAAATGTTAATTTGTTGCATATGCATATTTGATGTAGGGAATCCTCGCCTGTAAAACCTGCTTGAAGAATTTGAAAAGCCAAAAAAAAAAAAAAAAACTTTGTTTATGATCTCATGATGATAATGGGCAGCTCCAATTGAAACCCTAAAAAAATCCCCAAACAAAAAAAAAAAAAACCCATCATTGGTAAAACTCAGTTTCTTTGATTTGAACAAGAACAAGACCCTATCTTCTCAAATATCTAAATGGACCAATCAGGGGAGCGGATGAAACCCCATCCGCTCCTCTAATTGGTCCATATATTTTATTTTACCCGTCTTTCAAATTCATTCCACACACACCAAAACCCAAAATCCAAAAACATAGAAACAAAAATAAAAATAAAAATCATCGCCATTATTTATTAGATAGTGTTTTTTTAAAATAAAAACATTCCTTTCAATTTTAGGGACAAAATTCAATTTTTAACTATATCCTAAATTCAGTCATTTTCTGTTGGGGGTGAATTTTCGCCATTTTGTGAAAAATATTTTCAAAAAAAAGAATAATCCATCAAAAATTCCTTGTTAAAAAGAAGAAGAATTCGCCATAAAAAAATTTAACTAGAAAATGCATGAAATTTGCGAAATTTGCATACAATATTAAAACGGTGCTTCAGATTTTTATACTTTCATATTTCTAATATTGCTTTATTTGGCTAAATATACTTAAGGATTATCGCCACTTGAGCAACATCACAGAATTGGAATTGTTTTTAAAAAAAAACAAAAAAAAAAAACTTATCCTAATTAATATTTTTTCTTTCAACAGTTATAAAAAAGAAAAATGAAGTCAACCAAATTAAAAGGGTTTTTTCTTTGTTTAAAAAAATTCGAAAATTTTGGCGAATTCATGGTTTTCCAAAATTTTATTTATCAACTGTTTTTCCAATTTTCACTGAAAAAAGAAATTTTGCTTGTTGTTTGTTTTTGTTTTTGGTTTTTCCTGAGGCGTCCGATGATACAGATCGTGGATTTTGCACCGTCGATTTCATTATCTTCATCTTCCTTTCCGTCTCTCTCTCCGTTGTCGTCGTCGTCTCCGACTGCGCTGCTCGTTTCCTCGCACGTTTGTGGTGACAGCAATTCCGCTCCATTGCGGATTCTTTTGTTCGTCTTTCTGCTTGAGTGTGCTCGGTTGCGGTTCCTATTTTTCTTTTTGAAGAAAACTGGCTTTTGCTCGACCTTTTCGCAGCCGCTTGATTGTGGTTGGCAAGTAAGTATTACCATAATAACAGAATCCCTTTGAGTATTTGAAGCAACAGTAGCGGCAGAGAGGATTGCATAAGAGAGTCGCATGCGAGTTTCATCAGGTTGTTCTTTTCTGTGCAAAATCTGAATTTTTCGAACGGTTATGTTTTGAGGGTTTTTTTTTTTGGTTTTTGGACAGGGACTTGTTTTTCTTTCCATTTATTGTGGAGCATTTGAGTTTCTCTTGGACATTTTTTTTCTCCGTGTGTTCAGATGCTTGGACTTGCTCTCCTCCTTGTTTGAATCTAAACTCTAAATTTTTGAATTCTTGGACATCTGTTGGTTTTTTTGCTGCAAGAATTTCCATTTTAGGGTTTGGTGCTTGTTACTGTCTCTGATGAGACTCATGTCAGTTTCTTCTTCTTACCTTTTTAGCGTTTTTTGCACAGAATCTGACGGGAAACAATTTGGGGTTGTTGTTGGTTTGATGCGAGAATTTCCATTTTAGGGTTGGTGCTTTGTTACCGTCTCTGATGAGACTCATATCAGTTTCTTCTTCTTCTTCTTCATCTTCCTTTTTTCGTGTTTTTCTCACAGGATCTAACAACAAACAATTCGGGGTTTTTGTCAGTTTGCTGCCATAATTTCCATTTTAGGGTTTGGTGCTTATGACTGCCTTTGATGAGACTCATGTCAGTTTCTTCTTCTTTATCATCATCTTCCCCTTTTTGTGTTTTTTCACAGGACCTGACCAAAAAAACAATTTGGGGTCTTTTGGTGCAGTTTCCCAGACTGAAGAAAGTTTTGGTTTCTTGGTGGAATAATAATGGTTAATGGGAATAGTAGTAACAACAACAGCTCTGTTCCGCCGCCCTGGAGGCAGCCAGCTCCAGCAAAGAAGAAGGACAAGTATGAGCACTTGAAAATGAGAGCAACAAAGGAGCCAGGGCGGGGATCCACCATGTATGCACCCCCTGTTCAGAAGAGGGGATTACCTGACCTCTCTGAGCCAGCAAGTGACAACATGTTTGATTTTGATGAAGATCTACAACTGGCATTCCAAAGGAACTTTCAGGTACACCTCTCCCTAATTCCCTTGCTCAAAGCTACTACTCAATTTTGAACTTTTGTCTATGTGAATGCCATTCAGGACCTTTTCACTTTCACAACTGGATCTGTTCCCGATGGTTAAGAGCATTATTGCTATCTATCTGTTGTTCTTGTGGGATTTTTGTATCCTGTGGCAATTGTTCTTTGGGTTCTGCTGGAGAACTAGGTTGAACTGGATCAAGTGATTCCAGTAACTCTTTAATGGTGAATGCAAGCCTCTAATTTGTCATGAAGAGGTCTATACTTATACGATTGTCATGTAATCATGATTCATTTTTCACTGCAGTTTCTAAGAAGGGCATTCAGCTTTGACACCTTGCTCAAACCTCTTCCACCCCAATTAGGGCAAAGCATTGCTCGCAATTTGGGATTCTTCACTCGCATCTTCACCCAATTTTTTGGTAATTCACAATATTCTCTCTCTGTGCTCCTTGCATTGTGGTTAATCTAGAAGGCTCCAATCATTACCCTTTATGTATGCCTCTCTATGCCTTAGGCTTAGATGCTTGCTTGTACAGTGGCAAGCTAAAAGCAAATCATCTCACGGTCACAAGCTTGTTGGAGCATGAATGAATGACAATACTGTTGACCTTGTTCCTTAGCTTTGGCTCCTGAAACCTTGTCAACATCATGACCAAGTTCTCCCTCCTATATGTTTTCCAGTTCCATCTGGCATCTGGCCCAGAACATGTGGTTGTTACAGGTCCTCCTCCACAATAGCAGTATCATTTCATAAATCCATTTTGAGACCTAAATGCATAAGACCAGTTCTGGCACTAGAAAGAGGTGATTGTGATACTGAATTTTGCAAAATAATGTTGCCGTCTCTGAAGTAGGCATTTCTATGACCAAAAACTAAACATCATTTTGGTGCTCCTAGAGGCTGAAATGTTTTGCATGTGTTGACATACTCACTCTTGGGCAGATGAAAATGTCAACCATTTTTTAGGGGGTGGAACTCACTGATGCAATAACTTGTTGCAGAAAGGCATTTCCTTCTCTACATTGGTAGTGTCGAGCACCTTTGATCTCATGGGCACACTTACTTCCAGACTTGACAGTTGTGTTTTTGATTTGATCTGATTTGTAGACCCAAAAGGCATCCAAAATGCAAGACAGTCAATTGGGCTTGGGCAGGAAGAAGGGCGCAGGCGCGTGAAGTAGTCTCTAAGAGCCATTGCTTCGTTTCTTGCTGGTGCTTGGAGCATGCATGTAGACTATGGGATCATGTATGTAAGCAGGCAATGATCATTCATTTCTTGCTGGTCTAGTAGTTGTGTTGCACATGCTCACCTGTAGCAAGGACGCTCTGTTTAGCGTTGATTCAAATGAGAAGTGAGAAATTATGTTGTCTTTTCTTAGATGAGTGCAAATTTGTCTGATTGTGCAACAGATACATGAGAGCAGTTATGAATCTTGAGTGTAATGTAGTTCTACAACATTTCTGGCTATCTCACTCATGTATCAGCACTCTCCTCACCTTGACATCTGCTTTGTTCTCTGCTATTTTCATCTTCAAAATGATTTTTTCAAGGGCTTCATCCTCATTAGGAAGCCTTGCAAAGGCCAGTTTGCCCTCAAAGATAATGCCCTTTCTTTGTTATCTGTCTTTTTCTTCCTCTTTTCTTGTTTGGGGGGTTTTTTTTCCCTGCTTGGTTCTTCTGCTTCTCTTTTAGGTTTTGTTGGGCTAGCCAGCATTTTGGGGAGTCTCTTCCCATTACTGATGGTTTTGTGGCAGAAACTCAGTATGTTGGATAGTATGTGATGTTTCCAGCATGGCCGGGAGCTGATGGAGTCAGTGGGCATGTTGCTTTAGGTTGCCACGAGTTATTGATGGTCTTGTGCATGTGACTGTCACTCTGTTGTTCAAACCATTCCTCAGTTTTGTTTCTATTTTCTGTGTTCTTAAGGGTTGGATTTCCTCTATTTCCTATTTGTTGAGAGGTTGTCAGATTTGCAACATCTATAACCTTATTATCAGGTCTATCTCTGAATTTTATTCAGGTTGTAAGTATGGAGATGTTCTCAGTACTCATGAAGAGATATTTGCAATCTCCAATTCTTCCCTGTCTTCCTTTCTTCAATTCATTCATCTATATTCTATTCCAGGTTTGCCCTACACATTGAAACATGTGATTGCAAACTGAGAGAGTCCACCATTTGAGCTGTTGCTTGTCCCCTTCCTTCAGTTATACTATGTGCTAACCTCAATGATTCTCCACTCCTGAACTGTCTATCTGATGTCTGTCAAAAACTCAGTGCATCTGGTGGAGAACCTGAGCATGCGAATGCAAATTGCACAAATTCATTTATTGATGCAAAGTTATTTGGTGAGTTTCCAGTATAATTTTCAAGTAATTTGTCCCATTCACATTCTGAGATGTTTCTGCACAGAAGACAACTCAATTGCTATTTGGTGCTCATTCAAGTGCAGCAGAGTGAAATATGATTTGACTCATTTAAGGCGGTATTCAGTGTTTGGGCCACTATAGAACAGTGGGGCAGCAAGTGAGGACCACCGTCATCAACTCATGGTATTCTTTCTCCTCTTTGAATTTGGATCCTTCTGGCAGTAAATTTCTAGCATGGAAGTGGATTCTGTAGTATATAGTACAATGGAAATGAATGCGTTTTCATGATATTTGTGGGGCAGTGCTGACTGACCAGCATCATCATCAACTCTTGGTATTCTTGTCCTCTTCAAATTTGGAGCCTTTCTCCAGTAGGTTTTCAGCTTGAAAGTGGATTCTGTAGTGTAGTACAATGGAAATGCATGGAGGCAGGACATGGTTGAAGGATTGGGTCACGAACATAATGGAGGCAAGCAGTATCATTCAGCCATGGAAACCAATGGAGGATTGATTGGGTCATAAACATCATCATGGTGAAAGCAGCAGTACTGTCAGCCATGGAAACCATTTCAGCTGTACTGGCTGCCAGAGAAGGGCAAAAGTCGTTTGCATTAGATGTTGAGACAGTGACTGATGAGTGGAGACCAGTCAGTTGCTGTTCCTGGTGGGTCTATTTCTCGATGCTATAAGTAGGTATATTATGGGCAACCTTAGCATTTGGGATGCATCTGTCATGCAAACCTCAAGGACAATAGTATGGGTTGAACGTCAGAGGGCTTATACAAGCAGCTGATGACTAGTCTTTGTCATGTCATCTCTGCTCTAGATGTTGTGAATGTTGTCTTGTGTTACAAATGTGGCTCAGCAGTCTGAATATGAGCTTGGGCTTTTTTAGCATGAGCTTGTTGGAAAATTATTGCTGTTGTTGTCTGTGTGATTGCTGTTGTTGTTCATTTGGTTGCTATTGTTGTACATTTGATGATATTGTGGCAAGGATTGAAGGAGTGCTTCTCACAGGAATAGTTCCATCATTGCCAACAATCACCCTGTACTTATCCTTGTGTGAGATTTGTGCATTGGAATCCCAAGGTGGCTGCAAGAATCCTGTGTGTAATTTGCAAAATCATTTGGCAACTTTCCAGCAGCACATGTGAGCCCTCTTGGCAGTGGTGTGAGGAAGCTGATCTCATGTACAGGTCTCGGGTTCATGAAGAAGAAAAAGGATCCATGCATTTGCATCCTGTGCCAGTGGTGCCATGGAATATGGAATTTCTGTTATTCATGGCTACAGGAATGATTTGATCTGTAAACTCTGCAAAGAGTGATGAGAAGCATAGCGCAAATGGTTCACAGCAAGTGGTACCTTCCAGACAGATTGCGAAAT
Source organism: Sphagnum contortum (assembly GCA_963920785.1). Classification (NCBI taxonomy): domain Eukaryota; kingdom Viridiplantae; phylum Streptophyta; class Sphagnopsida; order Sphagnales; family Sphagnaceae; genus Sphagnum; species Sphagnum contortum. Next base: position 11,805,450 of record OY987293.1, on the reverse strand, counting down.
CTCCTTCTGCTAGAAGCTTGTGAGTGTTGGTAGCATCTTGCTCTCTGTTGCATGTGAGTGCCACATTCTTGAATGGGGATACCTCTCCGAGAATTGAGAAATGGAGTAGGTCACTGCTGTGATGCAAAAACCCAATGCAACTGAAAGAAAGATGGGATCCAATAATGTTCTGTGAGAACAAATGAATAGAACTCCTGCCACTGCTGCAAGTTTGTTGTTGTTCTTGTCAAGTATCAGCTGCAAGGGGCCTGCTGACGGCCTTCCCTCAATCATCACTTGCATGCCAAGGGAAGCGATGAGGAAATATCCCCAACTCATAGGAAGAATCCCTGCTGCTATGCAAAGGACAGCGAGCACAAAGCCCAGGGACAAACAGAGGAGGGTTATGACCACAAGCAGCAAAGTCAGATACTGTACAAGACGTCCATTGTGAAACACTATTGTCTTTGTGAGCTTGTCCATTCTGAGAGGCTCCACACTTGATTTTGCAGAGACAATATAACCCTCCTGGATCACACACACATATGGAACAGATTGATCACAGTTCATCATTTCTTGCCCTCTTTTGCATCTACAAGGCAACTTGTTGCTTAATCTCAGTTCATGATTTCTTGCCCCCTAGCAACTACAAGGAAAATGTTTCTGAGGGTTGATTGAAAGCCATCAATGATTCCAGACCTTCTACCACTGCAAAGTTAACTACTTTAACTATTTTTTTTCATATTCGGGTTGTGACAACCTCTAAGTTAACTATTTTTTTTCATATTCGGGTTGTGACAACCTCTAAGTTAACTATTTTTTTTCATCCTCGGGTTGTGACAACCTCTAAGTTAACTATTTTTTTTCATCCTCAGGTTGTGACAACCTCTAAGTTAACTATTTTTTTTCATCCTCGGGTTGTGACAACCTCTAAGTTAACTATTTTTTTTCATCCTCAGGTTGTGACAACCTCTAAGTTAACTATTTTTTTTCATCCTCGGGTTGTGACAACCTCTAAGTTAACTATTTTTTTTCATCCTCAGGTTGTGACAACCTCTAAGTTAACTATTTTTTTTCATCCTCTAGTGGTGACCCAAGGTTGTCACCACTAGTTAGTGGCATTTTAGTGGGTTTAGATTTTTAGTGGTAGAAGGTCTGAAAGGTTTTTCACTACTGTAGTACCTTTTATACTGCAGTTTTGATACATATCTGTCAAGTAATTAATTAATTTTATTATTTTCATTTCAACAAATAAAAAATTCTCAAAGATTCAATATTTCCCTTCAAAAATGTTTGTTATTTGAATTCTTATTTGGAAAATTAAACATTTCTGGAAATAGTATACCGTAGTGGCATTCCCATTCGCACTAAAAATAATTATTTCTGGCCGCTGCAAAGAAAAAAACTAATTTTGTACAGCCCTGTCAGCGAAAAATACCAAAAATGTCGAAAAATACCAAAAATGTCTTTCAGAAAGAAAAAATTGCACAGTTGCAGCTGCTGGTGGCTAGATGACTGCAGCCCGCGATTTGCAGCTGCTGGAGTTCAAGCTACAGCTGAATACGTCTACTGCAAGGGCGGGTCATCAGGAGTGCTCGACTCTCAATCCTCATGACCACAATGGTGCAGGTGCAGCGGATTCTAATAGTGCTCTGACATCAGAGCACTTCCAGTATCTGCAGGCCGTGGATCACGAGTCAAGTCTTGGCTCCAGGTACTCGAGCTGCAAGTCTGACGATGAAGTTGTTGACACCAGCAACTTAACTCTAGACGATTCTGCAGCAGCTGCTGCTCATGACCCAGCTTCAACATTGCTCTTAACTACGTCTAGTGTTCCGGTTCCTCATGCACTAGGTTCAGATCTGGATCCAGCTCGTACAGGTTCAGTACTAGGATATGATTCAGATGGAGACTGAATGCAGCTGGGAATCAGTCGATCCTGCACATCAAAACCCTCCGCATTAGCAGAGATGCATAACTTAGGCAGAATAACCCTGCAGCAGCCGCCAAAGTTGCAAGGTGTTCCAAATGCTGCAGGACCCCGAAGATCAACTGCGCTCGGATCGAAAGAACAAGCCCAATCAGTCATGTATAGGTGGTCTCTTGAACGTTTGGAGAGCACAGCTGGACTACAAGGAGTAACTGATTTCTCTCAGACTTCGCCGCAGATCAAAGGCCAAGTTCCACTGCTCAAAAGACCAGCTGCAGCAGGTGCCCAGCTACAGGCTGTGAATGATCTTTGGTTGACCATGGAAAGCAGCAACATATCATATCTGGGTCGTGGGTGTTGTATCCAACGGTTCAGATTGAACGAATTTACCAAAATGAAAAGGTGATGCTCATCTCAAATTATACGCCCAGTGCAATACTTTGAAGGAGAAAAAGTATGCAATACGAACCAGATCATAAGTGAGATAGACTGCATTGAGCTGCCTTCAATTCTCCTGGCATCTTCCACCTGTGGATTCTAGATGTAATTTCACGTCACAGCTCACACTAAATTCATATGTCCATCCATGCTGATTAAACCACTCAATATTTAGCTTGCACATGATGATTTGATGGAACCCATTTTCTTCCCCTTGTCACTTAGACAAATCTGTAAATAGTCTGTCTACTTATCCTTGTAGATGAAAGCAAGAAGCATCAAGGAATTCCAAGTTAATATTCAGACTCTGGACTTGAAACTTTCTCTATTGTAAACTCAGGTACAAGTACTCTCAGATGTTGGTCTAGTATATACGAGCTTGCTCCTGTTATCAACCCAGGTATAGCAAGGACCTGACCAGTCTGGTATCAGCTGAGGCAATATCAGGCTTTTTATACCAGTACCAGCCTGGTAGGACTAAGAGAGTCAAGGACCTGAGGTAATACCAACCTTAACCTTTGTAGCTTGTAGATTCAGAGACAATGCAATGACTCATGGCATCAATGACAGCCGTACTCGAGTAGCAGAGCTTTGGATTCACAGTGAAAAGCTGGTCCAAAGTCCAGTCTGCTAGTCATGATTCTTCTTCAGAGGAGGAGGAGGATCCAATCAGTCAAGATGATGCAGACTTTACGCAGTATAATTTCTTGTTGAAGATCATGAGAGGAGGAAATAGTCAATTGCCAATAGCTACTACTAGCATGATCCTGAACACGAATGCATTTAGTTCCAAAACTCATGAAACCATAATGGCTCCCACAAGTGCTTCAGGATCTGCAGTAGGGTTCAAAGAGCCCAAATTCTCCTCCAAGAGATGCAGTCCACGGTTCTGCAGAAACCTCAACCTTGTCATAAAGGAGTAGGAACAGAATACAGATCAGAGTGAGGGTATAGTTCACTACCAAGTTGGAGCTCAAACAGAGTGTGAAGATTTTGCAACTGGAATGGAATCTCAAATGGAACGCGCGATGACTAAAAACAGAAGCTCATCTTCGTGTGAACGCACCTTGACCAGGAAGTGGTCATCTTCCACAGACCAGATTGACATTTGCATGGCTACTGTAGCATCTGCTGAAGTGTTGAGTTCTAAGGAAGCGATTGCTACTGGCTTCCCACAGCATTCTGCACATGAAGTATCCATCCCTCCATGTGTGAAGATGCCTATGGCTGCAAACACAGAAGTCAAAGATTTTACAAAGGAGTTAGAAGTTAAAGAACCTGCTACTATAGCCATCTCAGGTGAGGCTGGAAGTGTTCATGAACAAGGGTTGCCAACAAAAAATCTTCTTCACGACATTGACAGCAGTTGAACAAAGCCAATTTATGGTAGTGAGCAGGAAAGACAAGAGAACTGATGTGACATCCACAACCCCCAGCATCTCTTCAGAGAGGAGAATTGTCATCGTGAGTGTCTTCTTCTTCCTTCTCTTCTTCTTCGCCTCCATCATATAGTGCCATTACTGGCCGCTTTGGAATGTTGTTTTCCCAACTCAAATTCATTTTCTTGTCAAGCAGGGCCACCTCGGTCGGGTTCGTCGGGATGAGGTGCTTGTTGATCTTGAGGAACATATTGATCTCTACCAAGCCGGCACGCAACGACGATCGTTTTGGAGCCAGGACGTCTGACAGGCTGCCTAAGTCGCATTCGAATCCACCCGAGGATGGTTTGTTGGCCAGGATCGCCAGAGCAGCCTACATGAGACATGGCATGCTTGTTTGACGAGCCCACCACTTGCATAGCTCGGTTGATTCCGGCCACAACTCGATATTGGTTTCATCACCAATTCCTTTGAGGATTTGAACTTCGGCGTTCACCATCTGTGTCGTCATCTCGAAGCACTCGCCACTCCCATTAACGTCCTTCTTGTCATCATCAACCACAATATCAAGAGCTGCTGACAACAATTCTAATGTCTTGACGCGCTTTGCCGGTCTCTCAAGTCACCCAGCTGGGGTACTCCCTGCCATTTGCTTCTTCTTGAGCACAATCGGCACTGCAACAGTCTCCGCTAAACATTTGATTTTGTTCCATATGAACTGGTTCACGAACACAAAGTGTTGCTTTTGTAGGCTCTCTTGTGTCCAACCAACAGGAATATCAAGCCTATCAATGTTAGTCGCATTGATCAACTTCGCTAGGATCTTTCCAGACGTCATTGGCGGGTACAACATACTCTGTGCGTCGATCAAGTACGAGAACTTGAAATCGGTTTCTTCCAACACGTTCTTCTGTAGCATGGGCCGCCCAAGGTTGTTGCCGTAGATCTTCTTGGGCTGATGAAGCGCCGATATCGGATGGTACCGTTTGAAATAACGTTTAGACATTGCCTTGCCAAGAAACTTCCGTGCTTCACGAGTGGCCGGTTGCAGTAAGTCATGTGATCGTGACATTGGATAGGGGTCTTCAGAGCCGAGTTGACGATGTACCGGTATTATCAACTCGAGTGGCTTGCTTACATCGAGGACAGTTGTGTACAAAGAGTATAACATGACGTACACATCAACAATGACAAATGTTTGCATAGCCTGTGCCTTGATTTGAACGGCCCGAACCGGCTCAATCAGTGAATAAAACTCAATGCACAGTGTGCGGTCCATGTCGACCAGTGGAATTGGTCGATTGAATTTACGGTACGCCTGCAAGAGAGGTTCCCAAGCTATTAGAATTCGCTCCAGTACAAGCGCTATGGATGACCATCGGTGCTGCGGCGAGTTAAGTAGTTTAAGGTACGTCTCCAAGAGTTCAAGCATGGCTTCCTCAAAGGCTCCCTGCAGGTACTCAGACTTGTTCACAGCTTCAATGACCTTCTTGATCCTCTAGAAAAAGCAGCGCGCGTCCACATTCTTACTATTGTTAGGGTCGATCGAAGTGCCAAACGCTTCCGTGAGTGCCAAGTGGATTAGATGTGATATACACCATTCCCACCAAGCATCGATCAGAATGTCTAAGGTACGTTTTACATCAGATCCCGAATCTGAAGTGCTTGTCAACACATCGAGCATCACCTTAATGCCGAACTCCTCGAGGACGCCTAAAGACCATTCGTGCAAGATTGTAGACAACTGTTCCGCTTGACGCTCATTGATAGTCGGTGCAAATCGGCGGACGGCGAGATTGTAGTCAATATTGAACCTAGTCGACGTATTGAAGCACACTCGCAATGCCAAGTACTTTTGGTTGCTCATCTTGTTCTTTATCAGGTCCAGGTACAATGACAGGTATTTGATCGTAAAGAATGAACGCGCCTCAGCGAGTGACATGATGATGATCTTCTTGCACGTGGTGTACAGCTCGACGTGAAGCTTGCGGATGTTGATTGACTTCATTCCACCTTCCCCGACAAGTAGCTGACGACCGATCAGTTGCCATCTACAGGTCGTGAATGCATTGTACGAGATCGAGTGCTCAGCGGACCAAGCTCCCAACTACACTTCAAACCAGCGCTTTGGGTCTTTTTTGAAAGCCGGGTCGGATAAATCGAGCTGCTTCTTGATATGTGCTAGCTTCTTGTTAGTTGCCACTGTCTTGGATGAGGTTATGCAGTGTTTCTTGTCGAGGTGGGTGCAAGCGTTCGACGCTCCCGTCTTTGTGCACTTAATGACAACTGGTTTCTTGACATTGAAGCACGGGTCTAGCAAGCAGATGAACCACTCGACAGTATCCTTGTCAATCAGGCGCACACCGCATTGATTAAGGAAAGACGTCGTCTTTTTGAGATCCTTAATCACGGCGCCCTTGATGATAGTAGGGAAAATGCCAGCGTTGATGAAGTTTTTGATCCGAAATGCCACAATGTCTCCACGCTCAACATCATCAACCTCAAGTTGCGCCTCTTCGTCAACCTCAAGTTACACCTCTTCGTCAACCTCAAGTTGCGCCTCTTCATCATCGAACTCGACAAGTATGGAAGATGCCACTTCACCTTCAGCAATGATGCTTCTGGATTCGACGACATGATTTTTGGACCAAGCCATGATGTGCATTCCAGCACCACCTTTTATTGCCACACTATTGAGCCCGAGATTCCTCATAAAATCTTCCAACAAAATGGAGGACTACACAGACTAAAGAAAGTTCAGAATAGAATTCCACACAGATAAAAAAATATTCAGTAGTTGAGAAGTTCAGGAAGGTGAATATCTTGACAGAAGACAATAAAAAATGAAACTTGGAGAATCCTGTTACATACAAATCTAAAGCCCATTGGCTTCAAGACTCCTGGAGTCTACATCAATGTCTCTATTAGGAATGAGCTTTAAGTATTGTTACCAGGTGTAGTAGTACTGGGAAGTCATGTGGTAGCTTTACTGGTGGAGGTGGTCGGTGTGCTAGCTGCCACATTGAGCATGTGCACTACCAGAAGAAGAGATCCTCACCACAAGGCTAGTAGTGCTAGGAAACGCGACACCGGCACGCAGCAGACAGATTATGAGCTGAACGGTCGGCTCAACATAACGGCGCCGACGGGACTGCAGGCTCATCTGGAAATGGGACTGATGGCTGGGGTTCTGGAGGCGGACATCACGAAAGAGGATCAGCAGCTGCATATGATGATGATGATGTTGTAGCTGGATCAAGAGGATCAGCTGATTACGATGGAAGTCTTGATGGAGGCAATGGATCCGGAAGAGGAGGAGCTGCTGGAGTACCGTTGCAGACCTTCTACCACTAAAAAATTCAAGCAGATTCGAAGTAGCCTAACTAAATTGTTAAGTGGTAGTAAATGGTGTGCTTATTTCAAGTGGTGATTTTCATGTGAGCTCAGAGATTTCTTCACCGCCGGCGGCTGTTGTGTACTAATCCATGAAATTAAATGTATAAACAGCTCGGCTGTTGTGTAGTAATCCATGGAATTAAATGTATAAACAGCTCGATTCACGATGCGTTTGTGATTGTGGTATTGTGAGGGACGTGGATGTGGATGAACTGCAGACCTTCTACCACTAAGTTAACTATTTTTTTTCATCCTCGGGTTGTGACAACCTCTAAGTTAAACTTTTTTTTTTCATCCTCGGGTTGTGACAACCTCTAAGTTAACTATTTTTTTTCATCCTCGGGTTGTGACAACCTCTAAGTTAACTATTTTTTTTCATCTTCAGATTGTGACAACCTCTAAGTTAACTATTTTTTTTCATCCTCGGGTTGTGACAACCTCTAAGTTGACTATTTTTTTCATCCTCGGATTGTGACAACCTCTAAGTTAACTATTTTTTTTCATCCTCGGGTTGTGACAACCTCTAAGTTAACTATTTTTTTTCATCCTCTAGTGGTGACCCGAGGTTGTCACCACTAGAGGTAGTTAGTGGCGTTTTAGTGGGTTTAGATTTTTAGTGGTAGAAGGTCTGAATGATTCTGGATGTTTTCTCTATCACATGGCAAGAGCATGGAGCTGCAAATGTTATCTCTGTCATGATATCATGTGGTGAGAGCATGGGCCTGCAAAGGATTCCTTAGAAAAATCGAAACTTGGTCTATTTGGAAATGGGGTCCAATTCTACCTAGAACATAGCTCAAGATTTGAGGAGTATTGGAGGTTGGGCAGTATTGGTGTTGTATGAACTACAAACTGTTAAAATTGAACCCTTGTCTAAAACTATATAACCTGGACTAGGACATTTCCAAATATGTAAACTTGACTCCATCAAAACTGAAACTTATTATTGTAATTACTTGCAATCTATGATTGGAGTATTAGCCCAGGCCCAAAAAAGGTAAGCCATAGTTTTAGATAACAAGAATTACTTATGACGAATAGATAGGCCGGCCACTGAGCATGCATGGGGGCCTAACTGTTTTGTTTTTCAATTTATTTATAAAAACATTTGTTGTATGTGGACAATGGAAAGGATAGAGTGCCCCCTTGTGAGCTATTATTTACTTAATCTTATATTGTTTGCCCAAAGTTCTCCCTGCTCACTTACCTAACTGGACAAAGGGAAGAAACATTACCTTTTAAATTACACCTTTATTTTTGGGGAGCTTTCCAAGTTTCTGTTTTTTTGTTGATGGGTTAATCAAATTGGTTCATTGCAAAATACAACTTTCAACCTGGGAGGCACCCCATCTAAGTAATGGAAAGCACAGTAAATAAATAACAATAGTATACATTAGCAATATATGTTAAATCATACCCATGCTCTTAGAAAGGCTAATAGTTGATGTCAAAATCAAGTGACCGACAGTTTTCAAAATAAAGAGTACATGCAACCAATAAGAAGGCGTATCATGCATGTAAGTGCCCCAACTATTTTTCTTTTGAGTTGAGGGGGGTGCCAGAAGACTTTTTCATTTTCCCCTTTGCTCTCAATGTGTTCCCATTAAGTTCCCAATGAACTCCCATTAAGTTTCCCAAGTTTCCAACATCCTCCCCAACACATTCCTAGTAGCACCTCACTTCCATCCCATATGTTTTGGCAAATGTTGTCCTCCTTTCACCTATACTAGAGTGTCCGGTGCCATTGGCCCAAGTGTGAACGGATTGCATAATAAGGAAATTCAACATGCGACATTGTTTTGCAAGGTATATATCCAATTTTCGAAGAGTTAAATATGAAAGGAAGTCATACTTGAATTGAATGGTAGACCTGGAAGTGTGACCATGTTTTCAACTGATCTTTCCATCCAAATTTGCCTGGCTTTTTGTAATTTATTTGAATTTTGAGATAAAAATTATTCAATTTTCAATATCTCTCACATTCTAAGTCCAGAGCTTATGAAATAAATTCCATTAAATCCTGCTCATCAAGATCTTTCCAACAACATCAAAGGCACATCCCAATTCCTCTGAAATTATTAGTTATGATGTAACTTAATTTTTAGTGAGAAAATCATTCAAGATGTAAAAATTGTTACATTGCAAGTCCAAGTGCTATGAAACCAAGCCAGTGCACCCCTACTTGTGGAGAGCTTTTCAAAAGTATCATAGCTACGACTGATGTTCGACACTTCTTTGTGCAATATTTATTTATTTTAGAAAATGGGGTTTGACAATTTCAATTTTAATTTTCCAAATTTTCAACAATTGAGGAATAAGTATGCAAAGTACATTTTGTGTGTGTATTTGTAATAGTAACCTGATGGGAGTTTGATTTTCAACAATTTGAACAAATATCAAGAAAATTTTCTCTTTCTTACACACCTTTTGCAATTTTTTTTGTGTCCAACATAAGTGGTAGGTAAAGTATGAAGAATGCAATCTGAAGTGCCCCAGTTTGGGAGATCTCATCATGACAAAACATAACACAACACCTCCTTCATAGATGAGTCAAACTAGAGGAACTTTGTATTTAAAATACAACCTCCTACTTTGGGGAGCCTTCATAGTTTCAGTTTTTCCTTTTGCAAAAAAGAATTGAACTTGGGAGAAACCCCATATAATTAATGCAAATCACAATATACCATCTGGGGATGTGATGTTAAGATCCAGCAATGTTTCAGTCACATTTCCATTTCTTAAAAAGAATTCATATGAATAAATGCTAATTCAGTTTCACTAATTAGTTCATAGTAATTAAGTATATTACATATTTCACAAGCCTTAATGATTTTATATTTCTACTTATAAATTTATTTTTCTTTTAAATTGGATTTAGAATAGACTACTTTTTATTCTACTTTACCATACTTTTGCATGGTCACATGGTTTTAAATTGTAGGATCACATTAAGTTGCATTCATTGAACCCTTGAAGATTTTCCTTCATTTCTAAGTTGATAACCCCCTAGTGGCCACCATGTCATATTTATCAATATAATGCCTATTGAGGAAATTACCTTCCACAAGTGTCTGTATATATATCAATATACATATGTTTATGTGTGTATATATGTATATGTGTGTAAGTGTGTATGTATGTGCATATACATGTATGTTTGTAACATTTGCACCAATGAATTGAATGACATTATTTTTTACATACAACAATGAAATGTTGTTGGTTTCATGCAAAAAAATATTTCTAAATGCACATATTTGCACAAGATGTGGAGACAGGCAAAAGTCTTTACACAATCTAACCTGGATTGGAGTTGTCACAATTGATTGGTCATTAATATATGATTAACAATGTTACTAATTTCGATCCAGATCATGTGAGTTAATAACTCACAACTTTTCACAAGTTCACAATTCTAATTTTGTATTTATGAGTGGGGCTTGGGATAAGTAAATCAATAATAATGGAGTGGAAAATAAGGTGCATGCATAAATACCCAATATGGATGGAGTTGTTGTTAGCTTGTGCATAACCCCTAAAAGCATATGGGGGTACAATGTTTTCTTATATGTGTTAAGGAAAGATATTTTTCATACCTTTTGGAAATGCATTTCCAAAGACAATTTATGAAGCATAACATATGGATGACATCCACATGGTTGAAAATTGAAACATTATTTTTTATTTTTTAAAATTAGAAGCATTAAAATTCAGAAATTAATTATAAAATGCATATTTTGGTTTATAGTAATGAAATTGGCTCAAATAAGCGTAACATACAATGGTGGAAAGATGAGGGAAAAAAAAACACTAGAAGTGGCCCAATTATCAAAATAACAAATTTTCTAACCAAGGAAAATGTTTGGGATCTTAACACTTGAGAACATGCTAAAGAAAAACAGTGGTACTCTTTATTCATTTTCTTTTTGGAGGTAGTAGATAACTTTAGTAACTACCTTTGAGAAAAAGCAATATAAAAAATCATCTCTTTTAAACGGACATTTGCCACCCAATAAACAAGCAAGTTATGCCATCTCTCTCCCGACTTTTTTTAATCCAAATATCATGACGAAATTCCACTTTAAAATATAGAGTGTTACTTTGTCTTCCACTGGTAATAGTTGATTGAAATTGTGAAAACGGATGAAAACGTCCAATTAGGCCTTTAAGGGTTAATGACCACTTGATACAAATAAGTGTGGCCCATGACCATGAAAATTCTTAATAGTCCTTGAAATGGTTTGAAAGGAAATTTCAATAATTGGCAAGAACTGCTGTCATTTTCACTGTGTGGTCAAAGTAAACACCTTATAAGCGTGATTTAAGTTCCCAAATGATTTGTGGGCCATATAATATTAACGGCTACAAGTTATAAGCATGTTTTATCTCATTATAATATCATTAGTATGGCAACAATTATAGGAGTTAAGTACTTCATAGTTTATTGTGATGCCATGGTCATTCAATGTAATCCTACTTTTTTAATAATAGTTTTTTTTCTATTTTTTCTCATGCAATATGAATAAGACAAAAATTTGTAACTTATTCCCATAATTATGGCTATAATTATAGGAGTTAAATATTCCATGGATTATTGTGATGCCAACTTCATTCAATGCATTATAATTCTTTTGTTTATAATTTGTTTTTTTCAAGTATTTTTCATGCAATTTGAGCAAAACTAATATTTGTAACCATTCCCATAATTATGGCTACAATTATAGGAGTTAAGCACTCCATGGATTATTGTGATACCATTGTCATCCCATGCACTACTTGTTTTTGGACAACTTTTTATCATGCAATTTGAACATAATTAAAAATTTTAGTTCAATATAATAATTATGGTAGCAACACATCCTCTATTGTATTCTTCCTAATCTGTACTTGGATGATTATCTATTGCTACAATAGTTGTCCTTACCTTTGGTACTAATGAACCAACTCATTTTTCTATGGTTGTTTTATTTAGATTTTGAACTTTTTCTAGTTTTAGTATCTGCAAAAAGAAGACATCTTTTTAACTCAACGGTTATTTAAACAATTGTTCGAACTTCAAAATATAACTTGTTTCTAGCATTTGTTTACCAATGTTTAGAAAAATCTCTTTTATTGTGATTAATTTTTCTTGTGAATTCACTACCTCTTTAGATTTCTATGTTTCCAAAGGAATAGTATTTGCCATACCTAGCCAAGTTGTGTTCCATCCCTCCATAGATGTGGATGGCCCTTTTGTATGGGTTTGTGTTTTTTGAATATGTTGAATTGTTTCCACCATTGACTTCTTCAACTATTTTTCTTTCTCCCAGTTAGTAACATTTTTTATTTTCCTTGGTTCTTTATCCTTGAATACCTATTTTTTAGTTGTTTTACTTCTTGTTGTAACATTAACATCCACCACATTCACATCTATAATGATTGTTTGTGTTTTCGTAATAGGTTGAACCTTTGCTATTGTCACAAATTTCCCATGAAACATTTTCTTCATCTTAATAAACTTTGGATAGTTGGTCATTTTATGTCCATTCAAACCATAGATGTGATAAGTATACAAAGATATCTTTTGTGGTTTTTTATTTGATTGGGTTGCTTTTATAGCTACCATTGTAGTCTAATCCTTCTTTCTACATGTCTCCACATGGTGATTAATCATTCCATAATTTGTGCAAAACTTGTCAATTTTCCTTCATTTACTCTATGTTTTTGGTGGTGCTACTTGTTTTGTATTATGTGGTACTTATAGTGCACTTTTTGCTTATGCAATAATCATCTTTTTTTGACACAACATTGTTGCCTCTTTATGATGTTGGGGTGTCGACCACTTCATCCCTATAGTCACAATTCTGATGTATGAATTCGAACTTGCTCTAAACACAATAATTAGGAAACTATCTGTGGTTGGTATTTATAAACCATTATTTAGCTTTTGAATCCACTCATAGTAAACCTCCACCCTCTTAGTCTCCTCCTACTTCATGTTCTTTGGACTCCATGTATATTTGTTTGTCATTTTAAATTTTCCAATGATGTTTGCAAAATGCATGTGTAAGTTCTAAAATAGTACAATCAAGAAATTTTAACATGTAACTATGGCACTAGTTCAATGTCATGTCTTTTAGCATATAGTTAAATGTATAAATGATGTATTATTTAAAAGTTTTTACATTTACTTTCATTATAGAATTAAACATTTTTACATGAACATCTTTTTAAATATCAAGATATTTAAAAGCTACCCTATTTGGCCTCATAAAATGGCCATTTTTGTGGTCAAGATTTCCTTGAATTATGACAAATGCGTCTCGGTGCCTTCTTTTTGGATCATCAACATATGTACTTTTGTACCTTCTAAAAGGTGGTCGGTCTATGGTTTTGTGTACATGAATAGTCTTATTAGATTAATAAACACCATTTGTGGTGTTCTCACAACTTTACTATTTACTATTGGTAATTTTGAACTCCTATTCAAGTTTTTTGTCACCACAAATTCGCTTGATCCATGATTCACATTTATTGCAGATCTAATAACCTTTCCCCTTCTAACAACATTTGTGTTGAGTGCAACAACCATTTCCATTCATGTGGTTGTTATGATCACATTAAGTGATTAAGTAACTTCTATCCTAGTAGGTTGTTTCATGATTTCAACAACTACCACTTCTAATACTTTTGGTGAAGTTGTGTTGATTGGAATGCGACAATGTTCCATTTTGTGGTTACCCATTAGTAGTTTTTGTGGTGCAAAATGTGGATGTGAATACATCTTTGGTTTTTTGCTCCTAAACTGAATGGATGGACAAATGTATCGAGTCTATGGTCCCAATTGGCTTCCCAATTCCATGCCTCTAAATATGTTTTAAAATATAATAATTCCTGGTTCCTATTCCTATGGTTGATCCATTAATGTTCTTGCCACATTTTATAACTCCACATGTCTATCAATACTTGCTTCAATGTGGAAATGCACAAAAGGACAATCCATAATTGCATGTCCTTCTTCTTCACAAAATCCATAGACTTTTGAAAATAATCTAATTACCTCTGAATCCATAGATTCATGATCCTATGTTTTGACTATGTATCTTGTTTGATCCAACTCTGGATTTCCTTAATGTGAGTATGATTGTGGTATTTCATCCAACACATTGACCTATGCTTCTACGTATTCAAATGATCATAAGTAATTTTCCCCAATCTCTTCAAGGACATTGATATTACTGTTTCTTCCACCTCCTAGTTTTCCACTAGTTCATAGTAATGTGGAAATGTAGACTGATACAAAAACCTGGGCTATATACCTTTTATATTATCACTTCTTCAACTAGTCACCGAACTTTGGACTTGATATTTCTTATGGTTAATCATGTATCACAAAAGTTCTTGCTTTATTTTAACCTCTATGATTTTGAACCATAGATTACAACTGATAAGTATATTGCATTCACTCATTTGGGTAAATAGTCAATTGCATCTTTCTTTGTGGAGATCATCGTTTATAATTATGCCATTTAAAAAAACCCCTGATCCATATTTCATGCCATACCACCTCTTATGGTGGAAACAACCTATGCATTGGAAGTTTTTCCTCTATTTTTAGAATTCGTCTATCCAACATCAAATTTTGATATGGGGTTTCTATAAGCCCTGCACACTCTTTTCCATTTTCAAAATTGTCTTATGTTTGTATTTTAATGATTTAACAATTCTTCCAAGTCTAATTGTTGTTGAAAACTCCAGGTCACCATCTGATTCATCTTGTTTCAGTCTTTTATTTTTAGAGTTTATAGATCACTATGTCGTCTTTATGGCATCAACCATTTAAACTTTTAACACTTTCTAACATTCCTTTTTAAATTTAATATCATAACCTTAACATTGGGTTCATGATTAAATGTGAAGTGCAAGGGCCCATGAGGCCAAAAATGTGTTTAAGTGTGAAAGACATTCTCACAAATGGGGGAGAGTGCAAGGGATGAAGCCCAATGACTCCTAAGTGCATTTTCACTTTGAGAATTGCACTCATGCGAGAGTTGTGAATGTTTGGAACAATGGTTGAAAAAGTAAACAAACATTAAATTGGGATTCCATGACATTATTAAAAAGGTCTTGAAGTGTGATGCTTAAAGTGCCCTTGTATTATTTATTTAGACCTAATTTGCATGAGTTATGATCAAAAGAAAGGGCATGAATCAAATTCTCAATTTGACTCGTGGCCATAAATCCCTTGAAAGCAAACGTCAAATGAATTTCGATTGGGGTGTGTTATACACCATTGGACAAATCTTTGTGATTGTTTTTTCATTTTCAAAATAAATTTGATTTGAAAAAGATATGATCGTTCAAAGTTTTGGGACAATAAGAATTTCAATTTTGAAATTTTCATTTGAAAGTGTCGGGGAAAAGTGACATTTGCATATAATCCCCACGGAAAGGCAAAGTATAATAGGGAGGGGAATGTTGCTTCCTCCTAAAGGTTGCAAGCCATGTAAATCTTGTGCTTAAAATTGGCCCTACTAAATTTGTTACACCACTTCCATTCAATTTGCATTAACCACTTTTTTTTCTTGGTTGTGGATGTTGACTTCATTTTGAACTCTCACTTATGAGTTTATCCTAGTCCCATTTTGGAGCTTTAATACACCTTCCTACCTTCGAAATGTGATGAATTAAGGAGTGTGCCCCAACTCTCTGTTTCTAGTGCTATTTTTATTTTCGAATTCACCTTTGAGTCTCTTGAAAAATTTGGGAGCACATCATTTTGAATTGAAAAACAAAACCATTCATTTGAACAATATCATTTACAACAATATAACATAAATTTTAAAAAACTTTATTCTTAATTTAAAATTTTTTAAAAAAGAATTCTCACAAGATGGTCACTAAATGGTAGAAGTGAATTTAATTAAAATTATTCCACTCGACTATAATAACAAATTTGCATTACAATATGCACATATTTACAATTTCTGCTTTGATTCTAAACACACTTAACACTACAATTCATTAAAACACCAAATTTATAGTAATTTCATATGAAATTTTAAAATACAATGTAAAAAAATCCAAAAACAAGATTAAAATTCACTCATTATATTTTGATACTATAAAAAATTCACAACATTATAGATCTCTAAATTATTACAAAAGTTTGTAATTTCTTTGTTTTAATGAAAACTCAATCACAATTACAACAAAATTCCATGTTCTCTTAAGAGGAAATGAAAACAACAAATAAAATTTGTGATATTTTAAAATAGGATTTAAGGTTTTCTACTACAAAGTACCTATAACTATTCTTACCCTTCCCAAAAAAGTGTGTCTAAAAATGAATCTTTTCCCCCTAGAACTCTTTGGGCATTATAAGGTTTAAAATTGAACTAGACTTTCTTGAAGGCCATGAGTTGTCAAACTTCTTACACAAGTCATCCAATCGATCTGCACCAATGTTCACTACCTTCAAGTTTTTGAGGTAGATCAACGTATCCGGTAAGCTGTTAATCCATGTGCCGTCTAAATTCAATATTCGCAGGTTGGGCATGGCACCATCTTCCACCTCTGGGAACTCAACTAATCCAGAACGCAAACAATTCAATTTTTCCAAACTTGGAAAGGCATCTGATGATGTGAATGAGTTTGGAAGCTTCTTGATCGAACTGCAATCCTTAATGCTTAAAGTTGACAACATCTTCAAAGTGTTCAATGCTGGAAGACTTTCCAAGGAGGACATGTCTGCCAAGTCGAGCACCTTGAGTTTTGAAAACAATGTGATGAATGCTGGTAGAATTCTGATCCGTTCACAATAGCATAAATAAAAACTTTCAAGATTCACCATTGATTGGATGGCATTTGGCAACATTCTCAATTGCTGACACCATCGAATCGTGAACATCTTCAATTTTACCAACTTCAATTGTTGGTCACATTTCTCCACAATTTCACAAGTCGCTCCACATA
Source organism: Sphagnum contortum (assembly GCA_963920785.1). Lineage (NCBI taxonomy): Eukaryota > Viridiplantae > Streptophyta > Sphagnopsida > Sphagnales > Sphagnaceae > Sphagnum > Sphagnum contortum. The sequence continues at coordinate 11,788,374 of OY987293.1, read as the reverse complement.
TTTCAAGTTCTGTAAGAGCAGTCAACTTGCTAATATCAACTGCAAATGCTGATGGACCATAAAGGTAAAGGTATTGAAGGGATCTTAGGTCACCCATTGTAGAAGGGACGTATTTCAGAGCACAACATAAGGCTAGATTAAGCCACTGTAAACTTTGCAGATGGCTCAATGGATCTGGTAGTTTCTCTAAGTGGACACATAATGAAAGGTCAAGATGAATCAGTTGTGTAAATTTCCCAACCATTTCGGGCAAAGATTTTAACTTGTGACAGTGGTGCAAGTGAAGATGGGTTAATTGTGTAAGTTTCCCAATCTCTTTGGGCAAAGATTCCAACCGTCGACACTCGTGAAGGTTAAGATGGGTTAATTGCCTCAGATTCCCAATCTCTCTAGGCAAAGATTTTAGCTTCTCACAATTGCCCAAATCCAAAACCTTCAGATTTTCAATGCCCTTCAAGAATTGTTTTGGCATAGTCTCCAGTTTCGCATTATTGGCAAGAAGTAAAACTTGCAATTTGGGTGCAGAGAAAGTCACACCATTGAGGGTGGTCAAGTCATTCTCTGTAAGTGAAAGGTTGCGAACTTCACAAGGTTGCCACTCACATGTCCGGATCCAATCTGCAGGAAATTGCTCCAACTTTTTGCCTGGTTGATAGAGACAAGTTATCGGTCTTTGGCCTTCTATTATGTGCAGAGCCAAATCTCTCATCACGTCATGAACTTTGTATCTGCATGAAATTGTGTGATTCTCGACGGTCATTTCTTTGTATCTGCGTAAAAGTGTGTGCTCCTCTTGGGTCAGTTCAATCAATGAACGCGCTATCAACAGCCCCACCAAATAGTATGCAGACAGTGTAGGATCATCCCCAAACATTTTTGTAGGATCGTCCAGCAACCCTTGTGCTTTCCACAAGGGAATCAATTCTTCCATGTCCACCACACAATCTTCAGGAAATGCAGCAAAACCAAGAAAACACTCCTTGCATACGGGACTGTCATTATCCAAATTGTCATAGCTGAGTTTGAGACGACCAAACAATTCTTCTTCCTCCTTCTGCTCCGGTAACGCGCGTGACTGCCGTAAACAATTCAGTTGGTATTGCCATTCTTGAGGCATGGTCTTCCCTACCATTGATCCACCAATGACCTTGAGCGCCAAAGGAAGACCTTTACACTCCTCAGCAACCAACTCAGCCACTCCCTGTAGTTGAGAAGGAATGTTTGAAAGTCCCCCAGGGGACGCATGGACACAAAATAGCTTCCAGCTATCCTCCTTTGAAAGGACACCTACCTTCACTTCATCTTTGTCTATCACTCCAGCTTTCTTCAAAACAGGCTGGTTTCTACTGGTCACCAATGTGACACTGCCCCAACCCTTCGCCAAGTCAAGTTGCTCCAAGACTCCTTTGTTCCAAACATCATCTAGAACAAGGAACACCCTCCTCCTCCGAAACTCATTGTAGAGCCTGGTCCTGTACTCTTCCAGTTGTGTGAAACTCATTGGCTTAAGACCCAACTGCCTACAGAAGCTATCATAGAGTCCTTTGATGTTGGGAGTTTGGCTCACCGTGAGCCAAAATCAAGTCGCCTCCTTTAAAGTGCTCGCGCACCTCCCTACTATTGTAGGCAATTTGGGCAAGAAGCGTCTTTCCCGCACCACCCATGCCCCAAACTCCAACACATCGAGGTTCTGCATCAATGCTGATAGAGGTTATGGATTCTTGCAATCTCATAGTAAAATTGTCCAAACCGAACACAGGTTGTGGCACTTGTTGGATGTCTGTCAGTTTGTGGGCATCTTCATTCACTATTAGCTCCCGTGGGCAAGGTGATGACGAAGATGCTCCTGTGTCCAGCCTTGACATATTGTCACCAGGTCCAAGTGACAAATTTTGCAAGAGATTGTGCAATGCAGATTTAATATCACTGGTAATCTCCTGAGCACGACTTGTTGGGTACTCTCGAAGACATTCTTGTGCGACAGTTGCGAATTCAATTCGCAGTGTAGTAGCATGGAGGTCATACATCATCTCATGAATCTCCTGCATCATCTTCTCCAATTTTCGGGCTCGTGAGGATTCCGATAGCGTCACAGCCAACCCGACTAAACCTCCTTGCTGTAAGAGCTTCTTCACACTCTCTGTCACGTCTAGGATTCTCTTACCTGTATTGTATCTGGACATAGGATTGAGGTCCGGCTGTTTCTCGATGCACTTGTTCACTTCCACCGCTGCTCTCTTCAACGTGCCTTCTAATTCATCCAACCAATCATGCACTGCACTCCGAGGTCTCGTAAAAGAGTTGTCAAAATTGCTTTGCGAGATCTGGCGGACGGCATGGTCCACAACGGGCTGCAACTCCTTAAGAAGGGCATGAAGGACCATGCAGCACTTGTTGCAACTTATGGCAATTTTTGTTGCCTCCATCACTTGCTCCAACAGCTTTGAAGCCACCGTGCCGGCAATGGAAACAGCCATGGGCTCTACCATGATGCAATTTTCTCTTCGCAATTGTCTCTACTGGATGTGCGCTTGGGCGTACGTTCCACTTCAGTACGTGCAAGGCTAGATCCAACGGAAGGTTCCCCTGCTCTCTTAACTTTTCTTTGCTGGATTCTCTCCGAGAGACAATCACCGGTCATGTGCAACAACTTGATTCAGCAAATTCGTTATCGAAGTGCTTTAATGCACTTCCCAGTGCATTTGAAAATCTCTTGAGAACGTAAGGTAATCGAGTTAGCTACAATCGAATGTTCTCCATGAGAGCAGCAAAAACCTGTCAAAATTCGAGATTCCACATTCATGGTCAGCAAGTACGTGACTCAAATTGCTGAATGGATGGAACAGTGCAGTGGGCGCAATACTTACAACAAGCTATATCCTAGTCGTTTCTCGCAGTCATTGTCCGAACACCCAAGCTATATCCTAGTCGTTCTCGCAGTCATTGTCCGAACACCCAAGCTATATCCTAGTCGTTCTCGCAGTCATTGTCGGAGCACCCAAGCTAGATCCTAGTGGTTCTCGCATTTGTTGGCGGAGCACCCAAGCTAGATCCTAGTCATTCTCGCATTTATTGTCGGAGCACCCAAGCTAGATCCTAGTCGTTCTCGCATTTATTGTCGGAGCACCCAAGCTAGATCCTAGTCGTTCTCGCAGTCATTGTCGGAACACCGTAGATCCTAATCGTTCTCGTAGTCATTGTCCGAACACCCAAGCTAGAACATGACATGTGTTGCCAGGGCTACTGCTGATGGAAACTAAAAACAAGACATCAAAAATATATTTACCCGATTTGTGAATGTTGTCACAGGGAACTCAAGTGCACTTTTAGCTATCAATCTTGCTCATCGTTGAAGACATAGTTTTTCTACTAGATCACGCTTATTATCAAGTACTGAACCTAATTCTCACAAGTTAAATCAATGGTGTTCAGTAATTCCATTAAAGTCTAAAACCCTCAGACATCTGGGCGCTGAACATTTTATTGACATATTACCTGAATGTGCTTGCAACGATCCTCCCGTTCACGAAATAGCTTTCGATCGCCTTTTCCCCCGCAACTCGCATCCCCCTGTGACTTCATGTTCAGGTTGCTCCACGCCGCGCTCCAAGCCGTGTGCACTTTGCAACCTAATCAGACATGTAACATGTTGACAATCATGTTTCTACAAAAGACAGATTATGCATACCCAAGTACTAAACCTCATACAACTCATAAAACTTTGAGGGTATACGCCGACGACCGACTGGCATCAAAACAAAATGAATAGTAGCGAAGCCCTCCGTAGCCTAAAAAGAACAACTTCACTACTAGAAAAACCCTCCATATCCTGATAAGAACAACTTGAATGAAAACCAGCTTACCAGACACTTGTCGTGACACACTTATCCCTCCTCTTTCAAAGACAGATTGCAGCCTATTCAGTCTATCGTGCACCTTAAATCATGTTGGGCTGCAAACTGTATATTACCAGTTCCCAGTTTGCAACTTCACACTACTCACAAATCTACTAGGACACACAGAGCTATAAAGACATACCCCGAGGACAAACTGGCAACAGAGGAAATGGATTTCGAATAAGCGTTCAGTATGCTGACTTAAAGAAGAACACATGAATGAAAACCTCAATACAGGAAGCGCCTATCGTCAACACTTCTACTTCAGAAGACACTAGATCGCAGTTACAGCATTCAGTAACAAATCATCTGACTAGACGAGAAAATGCTATATTGCCAACACCCCTGGCTACCCAACCTCAAACTGCTCATAGAACTACATAGACATATTACCCAGGTCCTAGACGAGAGACTGGCACCCGAATGAAAAGAAAAAAGTACTATAGTAAGCACTCCGTATTGTGGAAATACTCATTGGAATGAGAATCCCATGAAGCACTTCCCGTTTACACTGAACACTCCACTCCTCCTTCAGGTGACAGGACGCAGAGCTGAAGTCCAAGGAGGAGAAGCAGAGCGCGAGGGGAGTAAAACAGAATAGACTGCCTGGCAGTGTGAATAAGTAGGAAAAGATATAGTGTGCACACCCAAATCTTTGAAGCTTGGAGGAATAGTAAGGTTGTGGAGTAAGTAGACTAAGGGAACTTCGTTGCAGCGTGCAGCAGCGTCCCGCCCTCACACTGCTGCAAAGAGAAGTAAAGGAGAGAAGGGAAGTAGAGTGAAAAGTGAGTAAGAAACGACGTGGTTTCTCCTCTTTAAACTCTACTGTACGCGGATTTCTTTGAAGAGATTTGCTGGGTGGTTTCCTTTCATTGGCAGCCGCTGCCCAGGAAACCACATTTTGCACAAGCATTTCTTCGAAGAGATTTTCTGGGTGGGTTCGTTTCATTGGCAGCCGGTTTCCGGGAAAACACATTTTGCACAAGCAGTGAGAATTGATCATCCTTAGGGTACATAGTGTGATTTCTATGAATTAGAGGGGCTACCTCCCAAGTTCAAATTATTTATTATTATTATCATTGTTTTGTAATGAGCCAACTTGATTGGCCTATCACTGCAAACAAAATCTGAAAGCATGGAGACTCCTCAAAATTGAATGCTATATTTGGAAATATTACAGTTCTCCACTAAATTGGCCCATCTATATAGGTAAAAGGAGGACAACATTTGCCAAATCATATCAGATAAAACTGAGGTGCTATTGGGAACATAGTAGGGAACACATTGAGAACGAGGGAAACTTGCAGTCCCACTCCTCCCCGAGCTGTTGAGTGTGTGTTGTGCCTTCTCATTGGTTGCATGTTGTTTTTAATTTCACCTAGGCTAAATGGCCAGGGCACAAACATACATAATTGATGCTGGTGGACTATTTTTCTTCTGTCTGCCTGGATATCCAAACATTTCTAGCTTCAAAAAGAAAACTGGTATTTAACAAAAACCATCCCTGGTAGTCTTTTGCTGCAGAGATAGAAAATCCGACACAAGATTATCAATTTGAAATATGAAACTACTTTAAAGCCCACCATCAGTTGATATTGGGTTTCAACAGTTTCATTATCTAAAGATAAAAATGAAATATGTCTTTGATTGGTAATGTCTGAACAAATGTATTTTTTGTTTTTCTCAAATTTTCAATTTTTGCGGTTTCATAACTTTTGGCAAAATTTTCCTTTTATGAGGCTTCTTTCTCAAATTTACACAAGAGAAAAGAATATCCGATTTTTTTCCCAAACAAATTCTTAGCCACGCTGCGAAAACTGACCCCAAAAATTAATCACTGGCCTAAACCATTGTTCTCTGGTTTGGGTTCTCATTCAGACAATGGAACCTCCAATGCCATTTCTGATCAGGTTCCTTCGAAGAAACCCAAACTTGGTTCTACTTGGAAATAGGGTCCAATTCTACCTGATACATAGCTCAAGATTGGAGGAGTATTGGAGGTTGTGCAGTATTGGTGTAGTATGAAATACAAACAGTTTAAAATTGAACACTTGTCTAAAACTACATAACCTGGACTAGGACATTTCCAAATCTTTCTTTCTTTCTTTCTTTTAATTTAACGTCAATACCCGGACCAGAGAGGTCCATTTGTCGACAGTTACCTAGTTGGTTTGAGCAAAACGCTCCTGTTGTCTAGGCAAGAAACTAAGTACAAAGCTACCGCTTTTTGATTAGCCGAATGCATCAATTCAGGCAACAAGCTGCACGGAGTCAACCCTGGTTGTTGACCAAACTTGCACCGAATGTCTTGATGGGCTGGGCACACTAATAGTAGGTGGTCTTCATCCTCAACAGCTCCGAGGGAACATGGTCGACAGACCCTATCTCTTCTCGGAACCCTCTCAGGCTTTACATGCCTACCACACTCTACCTCTAGACGACGGTTGGCACATCTGAACCTTGACAAAGATTGCATGAGTTGAACATTTGTGATTGCTTGCAAATACCTCTGATGTGCATATGAGTACCCAGATTTTGTTGTACAGCTCGCATTCATCAGCTGGTATTACGTAATTTGTTATTTCTGGCTCTGGCCTGTTCACCATAAGTGGATTCTAGATAGGAGGCCTGTGCCCTTGCTATAACACACTTGACATCAGTATAGGGAACCCCAACCCCTTGGTCGTCAAGCCACAACTGCACGTTCCAAAGCCAACACTGTTGGTTATCATTGAGTACACTAAGCATCTGGAGTTGGGTCTAATAGGCACAGTACAACAGACGATCTGGTGTGGACTCTCATAGTCTATCATAATATTTGAGAGTTTGTTGCCACCAGAAATACTCCAATGGATACCTTCCAAACTCCCCCAACACAACAAAGGTGCTTGTTGTTTTATTGACCCCTAATATTCCTCTCAGGAACATTCTGTGTACTTGTTCTACTTGTTGGAACCCTTTCACCCCTGTACAACCTGTCCACACTTCGCATGCATAGCTCAGTACTGGGCGTACTAGTGAGTCAAACAACTGGCACATTACTTCCGGAACTATTATGTTCAGGTCATTACATCTACGACGTAATGCAAACAGTGCCTTCTTCCCAGCAGCAGTTAGTTTGTCTATGGCTACTGCCATGCCTCTTGTACTATGTAACTCTAAGCCCAGATATCTGAATGATTGAACCTGCTTGATGGTTGTCCCTCTGTATGTGAATTCTAGCGCTGCACTGCGGCATTTCTCAAACACTACCACCTTGGTCTTGCTCACATTGATGACCAATTGTCGTTCAGCACAAAACTCAGACAAAGCATCTATTTGTTTCTGCAACCCTTGTGGGGTCTCTGACATCAATGCAAAATCATCTGCATACAACAGTAATTTAACTATTATGTCTGCCAGCTGTGGTGGGCCGTCGCCATCAAGTGCATCTAGATGCTTCTTAAGTCCATCCAAGTATAGTCCAAAAAGCAATGGGCTTAGTGGACAACCTTGTTTGACCCCAATGCCACATGAGAACCGGGCTGAAAGCCCTTCTGTTGGATGCATAACTCTGACACTGTCTTGGCTATACATGCTTTGTAGACACTGCATGAAGCAACCCACAATTCCCATCTTAGCCAACACCTGCCATAGCAGATCCCGAGGCACTGTATCAAAAGCTTTACGAAAATCCACAAAACAGCAATACACCTTTTAGCGTTTGTGAACGTTCTGTTTAATGAGCGTTCGCAAAATGTACAAGTTATCTGTGGTGCGGAAGTCTTTCCTAAAGCCAGCCTCTCCCCTAGCCCGTAGGCCCCTCTCTTCTGCCCAGTTGCTCAACCGTGCTTCTAGAATCATGGCAAACACCTTAGCTAGTACAAGACCCACTATGATTCCCCTATAGTTCTCAAATTGCAAGGCATCACCACCTTTGTGCAATGCATGAATGATTCCAGTAGACAAGCTTGCTGAATAACCTTGTTGCAATAACTTGTTGAACACAATCTATAGTGGTACATGCAATATATCGCCAGCATCTAGCAGAAACTCTGCTTTGATGCCATCTAAGCCCGCAGCCTTGTTACGTCTGAGTCTTCTCATCGCTTGCGCAATCTCATTTAAGGTTATGTCACAGTTTAATTTGCTGCAATCATCACTTGCAAAAGGGTGTAATAGGCTTAGGACCACCTGATCTGTAGAGTTGCCATGTCCCCCAGTTGTAATACTTGGGCATTGTCCTTCGAGTAGCTTCTGGAAGCCAACAACCAAGTCTACTTTGCTGATAGCCACAGATCACTCCTTGCTCTTAGAGTACTGCCTCCAAAAGCTAATTGGATCTATCTTTGCTAATGCACAAAGTTGTCGGCCTTGCAGCCTCTTGTATGTGCGTTTCTTACGACGCAATAGCTCCTTAAGTTGTTTCTTTCGTTCGCGTGTTAGATGGTTGTCGGGATGAAGCTTTACATATGCAGATATTTCCTTGTGCTTGCTGCAACATTCAGTATCAAACCATGGTTGATGACGATGTTGTGTTGTACTGGTGCGTGCCGCACGGCAGCCATGCACAGCCGCAACGGCGTTACAAATGCAGTCATGTAACAACTGCACGGCCATGTCAACATTGTCCATGTCACCCATCTGTGCTGTGCATTGGGCGATCTGTTGCTGCAAGTGCTGACAATATTATGTGCACTTGTTGGCGTCATGTTTGAAACGATGGATGTCTGCATGTGATTCTGAGGTTGTTGATGCCACATGTTGCCAAGGTAACTATAAGTTGAGTGAAAGTGGCATGTGGTCGGAATCACCCCCTTTTCTGCAAAATAGAGGGCATTTATGTACAACAAGTGATGTGGCACAATCAAACAAAGCAGGTGATGCGACCATATAGTCCACAAGGCTAGAGCCGCCGTTGGCAAAGCAAGTGCACTCCCCTAATTCATCGCTTGTGATCTTGCCATTGAGAATGAATAGTCCCGAGGAGCGACAAAGGTCTAAGAACTCATTGTGCCAGCCTTTCAACCCCCCCCTTTTCCAAGTTATGTCGCTCAGGCAAAACTTCCGGGAAGTCATGGTCCTTGCATTAAAATCACCAGTTAGTAAAATATTGCCCCCGAAATCCTGAATCATGCCGACCTCTACAGCAATGTTATCAAACAAGCTTTTATTAGCATATGGGGACCCTTTGGGTGGAGCATACACTACAGCCAAAAACAACGGTGCAGCCCGCGAGCCCTGGAACTGCAGCCACAGCCTGGTGCCATCTGTACTCTGTTTCCCTAGGGATACACAGTTTGACCATGCGTCATTCACAAATATTGCAACACCGCCACTATGCTTCACTACTGCTCTGCTTGAGCTCATGTCACATACAGGGCGTGGATTGTGTAAACATTGAAAACCAGGCATATGCAGTGGTGTTTCATCAGGGAACAAGTGTGTTTCAGTTAGTGCAACAACATCTGAGTCATCAAACAGTCTCTATATATGTGAACTGGTACTTAGCTTCGTGTTTGTCCCCCAATGGATGTTGCACAGGGCGACATGTAACACTCTTTAGTCCCAACACCCCTAGTGCTGGGCTATGACTTTGGTGTCATTGATGTAAAGGTTTGTGCCACGCCAGTAAGCTTTCTTCTTTTCCGCTTTGGCCTTCTCAAATAGATGCCATGATGCCTTCTTTTGTTCTTGTTGCTATTTGGTCAAATCCTCTTCCAGGCCCCAACGGGTACCTTTTAGGGCTACACATTTTTGACAAACAGTTTTTCTGTCTTCAGTTGTGGCAAAGTAACAAGTACAGCTCGTGTGCGTACGATCCCAGGCTTGGTCTCCAATTCGTAAACTTGACTCCTTCAAAACTAAAACTTATTATTATAATTACTTGCAATCTATGATTGGAGTATTAGCCCAGGCCCAAAAAAGGTGAGCAATAGTTTTAGATATTAAGAATTACTTATAACCAATAGATAGGCTGGCCGCCAAGCATGCATGGGCGGCCTAACTGTTTTGTTTTGGGTGTGGAGCTTGGCAAGGGGGATTTTTTCAATTTATTTATAAAAACATTTGTTGCATGTGGACAATGGACAAGAATAGAATGCCCCCTTCTGAGCTATTCACTTGATCTTATATTGTTTGCCCAAAGTTCTACCTGCTCAGTTACATAACTGGACAAAGGGAAGAAACATTTCCTTTCAAATTACACCTTTATTTCTGGGGAGCTTGCCAAGTTTCTGTTTTTTTGGTGATGTGGGTTAATCAAATTGGCTCATTGCAAAATACAAATTTAAACCTGGGAGGCACCCCATCTAAGTAATGAAAAGCACAATAAATAAATAGCAATAGTATATATTAACAATATATGTTAATATATACCCATGATCTTAAAAAGGCTAATATTTGACGCCAAAAACAGGTGACCAATGGTTTTTAAAATAAAGAGTACATGCAACCAATGAGAAGGCGTATCATGCATTCAAGTGCCCCAATTATTTTTCTTTTGAGTTGAGGGGGGTGCCAGAAGAGTTTTCCATTTTCCCCTTTGCTCCCAATGTGGTCCCATCAACTTCACAGTGAACTCCCATTAAGTTTCCCAAGTTTTCAACATCTTCTCCAACACATTCCTAGTTGCACCTCACTTCCATCCCACATGTTTCGGCAAATGTTGTCCTCATTTCACCTGTGGTAGAGTGGCCAGTGCCATTGGCCCAAGTGTGAACCGATTGCAAAATAAGGAAACTCAACATACGACATTGTTTTGCAAGGTATATATCCAATTTTGAAGAGTTAAATATGAAAGGAAGTCATAGTTGAATTGAATGATAGACCTGGAAGTGTGACCACGTTTCAACTGATCTTTCCATCCAAATTTACCTGGCTTTTTGTGATTTATTTGAATTTTGAGTGATAAAAATCACTCAAATTTCAATATCTCCCACATTCTAAGTCCAGAACATATGAAATACATTCCATTAAATCCTGCTCATCAAGATCTTTCCAATAACATCAAAGGCACATCCCAATTCATCTGAAATTATTAGTTATGATGTAATTTAATTTTTAGTGAAAAAATCATTCAATATTTAAAGATTCTTACATTGCAAGTCGGAATGCTGTGAAAACCAAGCCAGTGCATCCCTACTTGTGGAGAGCTTTTCAAAAGTATTTTACCTAAGACTGATGTTTGACACTTCTTTGTCCAATATTTATTTATTTTAGAAAATGAGGTTTGTCAATTTCAATTTTAATTTTCTGACATTTCAACAATTGAGGAATAAGTATGCAAAGTACACTTTGTGTGTGAATTTGTAATAGTAACCTGATGGTTTTGTAAAAATTTGTTGAAGTATGGGACTTGTTGTAATGGGATGCATGTGTCTCCATGTCCATCAAATGCCATATGAATATATCAAATAACCACTCTAAGAGAGATTCTAGAGGGATCTAGAATCCCCACAAGTCCACTAAATTATATTAAAGGCAAATCCAATATTAACACCTTATCCTAAGATCTCCTTGGAACATGTCCACGATGCAAAAAAAAAAGGAAGAATCCAATCTTCTATGAACACAAGTGGTGGAAATTTGACTTGGATAATTGTTGCTTGGAAACATAAAAGCTAAAGCATAGATAAAATACTACATCAAGTTTTGGAAAAAAAATTCCTGAAAAATGGGGCTCAATAACCAATTGAACTTTTGTTTAGTCTTTGTCCCAAATCAATGTTGTGTCTGTAACTGCCAATAAGTTTATATACATGTAAATCCTGTGTAAGTGTAAATCATACAACATTTGTAATTATGTTTTGGGGGATATAAGTGTAGAGTGTACATATTAGATATTATATACCCTTAGTGTCTATACTCTACACCTAAATTTCCAATCCAAATTAATTACTTATGGGTGCATCTCAAACCTCTTAGTTTTTTTTTGTTGTAAGGGGTCACTTTGATTTGGCCCCTCGTTTAAAAAATTCTATTACTTGTAATGCTCCCTAGATAAAAGATTTTACTATTCTTCCAGTACTGTAAAAGAGCTTTCCTCTAGCCCACTTATATACAATACAAGCCCATGCTTTTGGACAAAGGTTATGGGGGCAAACAATGATGCTCTTGGAGAATATCTTGGGTGCATATTCTTTGGTGCATCATGGGCAGTGATGTTTTTTTGGAAGAAAATCACCAAAAGAAAACACTTTCTTTTTAAGGGAATATTTTGTTGCAAATTTCTTATTTTGAAAAACAATTCATCAATAAAGGGCCATAAATTGGTTGTTTGAGGAAAATGTAGCCACACTCACACTCATAACTATTGATTACAACTTTTAAGAGGTTTTGAAAATGTATCCCCAGAACAATCTAAAACTGTATGGGAATTCTTTCCACCCTACCGACATCAGGATTTTTTTTTAAAAACATTAATCAAGGGTGCATGTTGCGCCACCTCATTGCTTGAGCAAAATTTCCATTCCTACCGATTTGCATGAGTTTAAGTGCTAATAACAATTCATATTAATTAGTTCATTTAGTCACTGTGCATCCGAAAGCTTTAGTTATTTGATTAGTTTTGCAATAAGCCACTTTAATTGGCCCATCACCAAAATAAATTCCAAAAGAAGGCAACCCCCCACCACCTGCCCCCAAAATAAAGTTGTATGCATTTACATTGTTTTACACAGCTATGTAAAATTGTGTAAGTGTATTAGTTTTACATTTACACTTGCACAATTTTACAAAACATAAAAATGACTTTTTAGGTTTAACAATTATGCTTACATGTCTCAGTTTATAAGTTTACACTTATGTAAGCGGGTGATCCTATACCCTTACACAAAGTCTAAGTTCTAATCCATATTCACATACAACATTGATCCCAACCAAAGACCAGAATTATTGTGGGCATACCTATGGTTTTTAATATTTTAAAAAATCATTCATGGTCTCCATCGGTATGGCTCTTTTCTAATTTGGAAAAAGCATATGGAGCGAAATAGTTCATTGGTACTTTGTTTAATATAGGGATTCATAAGACCTATTTCATAAATTATGCCTCTATTAACAATATGATTCAGAATAACCATTTATCTAGAGAACTAAAATTTTCTTCAACAATTCAATAGTTCAATAATATATTGTTCAATAATTCCAAAAAGAATTCATTCAGAAATGTGAAGTGTTTGAGTTTTCAGACAGGAGGTTTTTGGTAGTGGGTTCTGATTTAGGTTCACGAGGCTACTTGTCCTGAAATTGCCCAGAACCTATCACTGTGGTTTGAACTAATAATTGTGACCGTCATGTATCTAAAGTCGTGTACAACAAATCACTGGAAACTGGCCTGCAATTGGCCCAGCCATCATTAATTTTATGCAAATTACTCCCCCTGCAAACCTGCAAAGTTGGTGGCTCCCCAGTTCCTGCAAGGACGGAGCTATGGCAAAATATTGTCATATGTAGTTAAGCGTATGGCTCCTTCTTTACAATTTCTGCCATGCCCTCTTTCCGTGTTTCACACACACAAAGCTACCAGCCTTTTTTCTTTTATTTTCAGAACACAATGGCAGATCTGACCTTTTAAGCTGTTGGCACCCCCAAGTCAAGCTCCATGGCAGAGGGCCCAGTTCTTTCATCTGCCATGCCCTCTTTCTGTGTTTCACACTCACAAAGCTCCCAGCCTTTTTTCTTTTATTCTCAGAACACAATGGCAGACCTGACCTTTTAAGCTGTTGGGACCTCCAAGTCAAGCTCAATGACAGAGGGCCCAATTACTTTGTCTGCCATGCCCTCTTTCCGCGTTTGACACTCACAAAGCTCCCATGAATTGAGAGGCCCACCAAATATTTACGTGCCTACCTAATCTCCTCCACTAGATGTGGTGGGACCTCTTTAATCCTCTTCACCATGGTTTTCCAAGCTTTCATAATTTTACTCTAGATTCTAAATCCGGGCTTGGAAACCTGGGCGTGGGAAACCAAAACCGCTGCCATTCTTTGTTCCAATTTGTGTGTATTGATGGGTTACACCTGCATTTGAATCCATTGAATAGGTCAAAATTTTGGCAAAAATTCGTCAGTAAAACAAACACTAAGATACATCCATACAAAGATGTAAGAAACCTGACAATCATCCTTAGGAAGATTTAGGCCACATCTGACTGTAAACCAGATATGAAGTCGAAATATTTAATCAAACTTGTATATTTTTGGCTGCACACTGGAAAACACTTCTTTTTTTCTCTCACAATTGAAAACCTACAAAACACTTCATTTTCTAACTATTATTGTTTTAATTTTTCTCTTTGGCAAAATTCGCAAATAAAGTAAAGTCTGCTCATCTATCACCTTCACAGGTACCTTTCCACTGGGTACCTTGATAATCTTGAATGGGGCCTCTGAGTGCCTATATTTTAACATAGAAAATTTTGTATTTGAAATGGAGACCAAACTTTAGTCTTAATCCCCCATATTTGTAATGTTTAGAAGCAATCCAAAAAAATATGGGGTTCTCAGTTCTTACCATGATACCATTATAGGTGCTGGTTGAATTAAGTTGAATTGTCGGTCGTTGGCCTTTCAAAGAAAGGGCACCCAATGTCAATTTTGCAACTGAAGTTAATTGCCAAGAGATGTTCTCTATTCTTGAAGGCTGAAGCGGACTTTCAAACTTTATATGACTTGTACTTGCCTATGTAGTGTGAATATCATCTCACACTAACCTTATAAGTGATACCGATTTTTTTTTGTACTTGATGAGAACTTTAATGACCATGCATAGTTGGTACCAACCATTATGTGCAAAAACGTGTTGAACTGGTCTTATGCGACTAGTCAGAATATGCATAAATAAGGTTCCAACACTCTATGTGATGCTTGTAATAATGACCAATTACTTTGTGAGATCTTAGAGTTAGGATGTGAAAGATATGGAATTTTCCGTGATTTTTGTCACTACAACTTCAAATAAGTCTTTAAAAAATAGGTTTTGGAAGGAGAAACCAGTTGAGAATGTGTTCACACTTGAACCTCTACCATTCAATTCAAGTATGATAATGTTTCATACTTGACTCTTCAAAAATGGGATATACCTTGCAAGCAATGTCATATGTTGATTTCACTCTATATTGTAACATGGGCTCACACTTGGGGCAACAGCACAGACCACACTAGTGTAACTTACTTTTGCTTATGGCTCCTTCCTTACCAGTTCTTCTGTCTGCCATGTCCTCTCTTCCTATTAAAAAGATTTTTACTCCACACCCAGAAAACTCCCAGCTCCTTCAGATTTTTGCAAAGAAAAACTTAACATAGAAAACTGTTAGAATCATTGTTTGAGTCCAAAATCCTTCAGAGGGTTCAATCAATAAAGTGTAAAATACACAAGGGCCATGCCATGGTTTGCCAATGCAAATATTTCAATTGAAAATGTAAACATATATAACAATTCACACATCTAGTGTGGCATGTGCTGCAGGCACAAGTTGAACCCATTACAAAATAGGGCAAACTCAAAATATGAACCTATTTTTGCAAGGTACAAATTCAATTTTTGAGGAGTTAAATATGAAAAAAAATCAGGCTTGAATTGATTGGTAGACCTCCAAGTGTGATCATGTTCTCAGCTGATTTTTCTTTCCATAACCTGGTTTTTTGTAATTTTATTTGAAATTTGAGGGGAAAAATCACTTTAAAATCACTTAAATCTCTTGCATCTTAGGCTCAAAACTTACAAAATAATTTCCATTAGATCTTGCTCATTGAGAGCTTTCCAACAAAACCAAAGGCACATTCAAATTCCTCTAAATTTTTTAGCTTTGGTTTAAATTTAATGGTTAATGAAAAAATCATTCAATATACAATAAACTTTTACATTGTGTTTCCAAACACTATGAAACCAAGCCAATGCACCTTACTCATCAATGGCTTTCCAAAGATACAAAGAATGCAATGCAAAACATCATGATTTTGAAGATCTCATTGACACAAAGCATATCAAACTACCTTACTTAATAATATACATAAATGAGAGAAGAACAACGTTTGCCAAACCATATGGGATAAAAGTGAGATGCTCTTGGGAATGTGTTAGGGAATACAATGGGAACTTGAAGAACATATTGAGAATAGCATGAAAAAACATTGGGAACAGTATGAAAACTTGATGAGAACATAGTGTTAACATCATGGGAACTCATTGAGAACTTACTAAGAACACGTTGTGAACAAGCGGAAAATGAAAAATCCCTCCTTCACCTTCACTCCCTGCAAACCCAAAAAATACATTGGGGCCATGTTGAGCCTTCTCATTTGGCTCAGGTTTACAGCTGAAAGGAGGGCAACATTTGCCAAAGCATATGGGATTAAAGTAAGGTGTTATTGGGAACACATTGGAAACTAAAGGGAAAATGAAACTAAAATGTTTTGAAATAACCTACCTAGCCGGGTACTAAAAAAAGCAGTAACCTGCCAACGCTGGTTTTTACCATGATCCCAATGTGAAGGTGAATTCCCAATGGCCCGCTTTTTCTTGACATTCATCATATGGAAAAGACAGTAACCATTGAAGGTGCACCTGATTGTCAGCAAGTCCTTACAGTGCCCACCGACCAGATCCCGGTACCATTTGCAATGCCGTACCCCCAATTATTTCAGAGTGGTGAGTCCAGACTAGCCGAAGGATAAACAACTGCCCGACAAAAGAAAGGGATAAATCTCATTAGGGGTGAAACAACAGTGGGCACTGGGGTCTGATTTAGATTCACCAGGTTGCTTGCCCTAAAATCACGCAGAACGGCGTTGAGATTCAGCTCAGAACCTGTTACTGTAGTGAACATTGCTTTGAACTAATTTTCAATTAGGTTACTTTGACTTGAACCATAAATGTTTCCATCCATGGCCCATCTCGTACTTGAAATTGGCGAAATGCTAAACACCCATCATCTAACTCTGTCTGGCGCAAATCCTATGCCCTTGTTGGCCCAGTTGTCTCTTCACGTCACAACACCAGGCTTGCCTTTCATCACCGTTTGCAAAACATTCCATTGCCATTGAAGACCTTTCTATCATTTGTTTTGTATTCCACCATTGGCAGTTGACATAAAATGTTTTACATTTAGAAAGTCGTAATTGTTTTACATTTTCAATTTATACACTAAAAATAAACATTGTGCTCGAATAAGGTTTAGGTTACAAGCTCAAACTTGGTTTTGGGGTGTCAGTGCATTAATTGAATGTAACCTCATTCTACAACATTTTGAGTTGTTAATGCACTTAATTCCAAAACGAGTACAAGAAGTACATAGGAATCACATCCATTTTTGTGGTGAATAGACAAGAATCACATTGGTCTTGCAATGAGGAATGTACAAAGAAGTCACATTATTTTTGTACCGAAGGTGAAAGGTGTTTTAACAATTGTAATATTATTTGTAAGTTATTGTTTGCATTATTTAGATTTAAGGTTTACATAATGCAAACACTCATGGAATTGATAGAGACCTGATTAACAAGGAGCCTAATGCAAATACAAGTGATGTTAATCCTAATGTAATATTATTTGTAAGTTATTGTTTGCATTATTGAAATTTAAAGTTTACATAATGTAAACATTCATTGAGCTGATAGAAACTTGTATTAACAAAAAGCCTAATCAAAATCCAAGTGATGTTAGTGCTAATGCATCACCTAATGTCCTCACTATTGAAGCAATTACAAAGGCTCAAGTTTCTACAATAACAGTAGATGTTAAAAAAGAAAATGATTCACAGCCAACAGGAGTTGACGCCAGATAATTTCATGACATTGCATAATTTGAAAGCACAAAAATTATGGTGACATTATGTTTACAAGAGGGGAAGGAGATTGTCATTACTTGCTACCGAAGGCCTTGCCGATGTATGCACAAGAGGACCTTTACATGATCAAAATCCTTGGTCAATAGAAGTATATCAACATTGTCACCAAAGTTGTAGGGTGGATAGATGGAATATGTATTTCATATCCTATTTACCTCCAAATGTAGGGATGTTATTTGGTGAAGGTTGAAACATGAACGTGAACAAGTGAACATGAACAAATATGCAAGACCGAATCTTTTTTGGACTATTTTGTTAACATTGAAAGAATATTTAAAATATATTCTTTGACACATGACATACAATATATCATGATGTGGAGGAATATTTATCATGTGTACATGGATGAAGATAATTATGGATGAAACATAATAAAAGAAGAACAAAATGAATGAACAAAATAAATGGATGAAAAATTCAAATGGATGAACACAACCTACATAACTTTCTCACAATAATGGGAGATATTCTTATGTTTTCGCACAACCTTTCACTAATTAATTTTTTTTAATCTTGCATCTTTTTTTTACCACAAAAATATAATAATGAATGGAAACTTATAATTTTAATTCATAGGAATCACTCAACTAAAAACTTTCCTACATAGAGGTGATATAATTTTATTTTTTTACTGTAAAATGCTTTCTTGCAAAAGGGTATAGAGAATTAAAATTTTCATGCAGCCCTAAAAAGTAATTAATATTGTGAGGGTTCTAATAAGTCATTATGATATGTCAATTCAAAGTTTTTTATTTCTATTTTCTTTTCCAACACCATAGTCATGAACATATACATGTTCAATAAAATTTGAATTCAATGGAATTTGAATTCCATTCAAAGTAATAGTAGTTGGAATATATGTGGTTCTCATCAATGTTACAATTTTTTTAAAAGGGAGAAAAACATCATCATGTGTTGTATGTATGATGATTCCAAATGCTCATCAAGTTTATACCCAATTTTTTCTTTGTCGTTTCACTTTTTCTCAGCACTATATTAATATTTCTAATGATCAGATTATATTAAATTCTTGTTATTTCAATTCTCATTTTGAGTTCATATTTCAAATTTCATGAACATATTGGACTCCTATTGTTTCAATCTCTTATTGAACAATTGTTTCAATTTTTTATTGAATTGATGAAGTTTCAAAAAAAATTTGTTTCAACTTATCATTGAATTGGTGCTTCAATTATCATAACCATATTCAACTGTTGTTCCAATTCTCACATAAAAAACACAAACACAATTCAAAAACTTCATAACATAGATACCACGAACATGAAAAGGCACATAAGATATTGGGTAGGTAGTAGTTAGTCAGACTTGGAATAGGTAAGTATGAACAGCACAAACAAAAAATAATTTTTTATTATATACCTTTGAATTCAATTCAATGTATTTGAATTCAATTTAAGAATTTGAGTACAATTAAATTGAAATTAATTCAAGTTGCATCCCATTTCCCTCAATATTTTCATTCAAATTGGAACTCGATTTTCACAAAATCAATTCATTTTTTTCCCATCAGTTGATTGTCACTGGTAGTGCACAGCAGCACAAAGCCCAAAGTTTGAATTGAATGGGAGGGACAACTCTTGATTCTAATTCTTCTTCAAACACTTGGAACTGGCAATTCTTTGCATGGTCCAAGCCCTTGCCATGATGTCATGTCAGAGAAAATGTTTGCAGATACATGGTCTTCTGGAGAAGAGAGTGCAGGGGGTCTGGAAGATGGAACGTCCCCCGAGTTCCTTGCTAATTTGGGCCCTGGTTTGACCCTCTAGTCCCTGTTTCATCCCCAATTTGAGTGTAACTCAGTGAAATTGGGTATAATTTCACGAAATTGGGTATCAGTTCAGAATATTCGCAAGATCTTATTTTGATGAGGATTGTTTTAGAAGAACAATATGAGTGGCATTGAAGGTGCAGGTACATCCAAAAATAGGGGTGGAATTCTCCCCAGGACCAATTTAGGTGAGAAAACTCATTTGGTTCCCCTTTAAATTTATTTTTTTCCCTACATATTAAATTTATCTATAAAGTCGGTGCCATTGGGGACCAGAATGGCCAATTCAGGCTGGATAAGGGATGAAGTGAACAACAACAAGGGATGAAAACTTTATGAGAGAAAATAATTGGGTGTCAAATTGGTTTTTGCACTAATTTTGATGCAAAAACTAGTTTGATCCCCCAATCGGTGTCTTCTTCACTTGTGATTGCATGAAGGTGTGGAGAGATATAAGCCCAAACCAAGCTTGAGCTCTCTCTCAAGTGTTTCCATTTTTCTCAACATTTTTTTTTCCAAATGCAATGCAAGTTGGCACAAAGCCATTTTGAGGCCTTCTTGAGTGTGAATAAAGTTGCAATGAATTGTTCAAGCCTTTTTCAAACTGTCAATCAATAAGCTTTCGTAAAAAAAAATTCAAGCTATTTAAGCTTTCTTCAACCATGGTCTTCAAGTTTTTGAAAGATGTCTTATTCATGAACATATTTGTGAACTTATTTTTTTTTAATTTGTTTATTGTTTAACACAAAGTCATTGTGAGAACTAAGTAGTTGTGACCACGACTCCAATGTCAAGAATTGCACTTTGCACAAGGTGTCAATGGATGGAGAGGTTGCAATAAAAAAAATTGCTTGTCACAATCAAGGTGCATTAACTTATTGATTAAAGCAATGAAATTGTTGTGGCTTCCAACACTAAGAGATTGCGCCTTCTAGAAATCAATTTCAAGAAAGCATTTGATAATTTAAAGGGGGAAATTAAGGTTTTAAAAATAAGTTCTTCAATCTCTAATTGTTGCGAGGAGTATGGTGTTAGTAAACACCTTTTTAGAGGACGATTTTTTAATTTATTGTTACAATGAAAAGCTTAGCTCATGGCAAACTTAATTCTTGTTGTTAATGTGGTTATTTGCCACTTGTTGTGTTAAAGTGCCTCAACTTGTTCAAGCCTTAACTAGGACATGGCTAGCCCATTATGGCAACCGTCATTTTTCAATCCCTCAACCAAAGATTGTAGCCCAACCCAGCTAACTAAATTGCATTGCACCATAACCCAAAAATCTCATTTCAATTATAGTTTTTTTTGTGATCATTAAGGTTATTTAGCTATGATATTATAATTATGTGATACCAAATTATATTTGTCAACTTCATTACAAGGCTCCAATGTTCAATATTTCCAATATAAATTGGAATTATACATATTGTTATTCCTAGTGTTTCGTGAGCTTTGGAACATTGCAATTAATTAAATTGTCTATAATGCAAAATCTTACTAAATTTGAACCTTTTAGTCAATAATAATCAATATTTTTAAACACTCTAGTTGATACTAGAAAATAGTTCCTAGATGTTTTCTTTCCATTCTGTTTGTCATTTTATGTATATTCACAACATATGTGCAACACATACTCACACAACACTACACATTTTCCACTAGTATAAAATCAACCATTATCGTTATCAATCCAACATAGGGTCATTCTTTGCATATTCATATTTATCGTGTCAGATCAGTCATTGTTAATGGGTTTTTCTATTCCCATTAAGGTTGTTCAACTTCTGATTTTTTCTAGCAACAAGCTGCTAAAACAACAAATAGGTACATTAAACTAACAAAATTAAAACTATTTACAATTCTTAAATTAACATGTACTCAATTTGCACATAGTTTCAAAAAAGCTATTGCTGAAAGACAAAAATGCTTTCATGTTTTCAATGAAAGAAAAACACAAAATCAAAATAATCAAAAGTCTTCTACTTGATGCAAATCTCCTTTCCAAAATTCTGAACAAGTACAAACTACTCAACACTAACATGTATTCCAACTTGTAATGAAAATATAAATTGTATTAAGAAATCAAAGTTTGTACACGAAAGATTTTTAAAAGTAAGTATGGAAAGTAGAGATCTAATGTTTCTTATGTTTTACCCTTCCTCTTTATACTTTAAATTTGAACTTTGAAATGCCTCATACAAATTACCTAAATAATAACTAACTAATAAAATCCCTTATTTTAATCAACTAGTAAAAACTATTTAGTAAAATTGTAATAAACAATCATAATTTTCAAACCCTACTACTTGTTTTGTTAACTACCTTCTATCAACTATAGGTTTTGTAGATTACTTGTTTTGTCAACTACCTATTTTGTCAACTATAGGTTTTGCAGATTACCTGTTCTGCCAACTATTTATTCTATTAACTATAGGTTTTGTAGATTACATGTTCAACGTTCAACGAGTGTCATCAATTCAACATATGTCACTGGTTTAGTTAATATCGGTTATACCATCACTACTAGTTCAACATGTGTCACCGATTTAGTTATTATCAATTAAGATAGTGGTTCACAAAGAATTTTGGTTAATAGTCGCCTTCCTTATTCAAAATACCAATTAATTCGCCATACTATAAATTGGACTTTAGATGGATTTTGGACTAGACTCTCAACTAGACTCCATTTATTCACCATGAAGAAGAAGTTTTAGTCATATTTGCTTTTGATTATGTTATTTAGAAAACAATTCCACGCATTTTAAGTTTTTAAAAAAAACACTAGAACAATTTATAACTCTCATAACTTCTTGTTCCATTGCAAATTTCCATATTTCAATGCAATTCATCTCTTAAATAAATATTTTTGTTGCATTATATTCATTGTAATCCTCAGGGAATAAATTGCAATTTTCCAAGTTGCTTTCACTTTTAGATAGTTCAACAATGGATGGAAAATTTGATGTTTTGTTGTTGCATTACTTCCCCAATGTTCTTATACTTAGTGTTTTTTGTTTTCACACTAATCCTTTCTACGATTGTGTTAGTTAATTTGAAATTGTTTTTCCTTTGTTCCACATTCACATCATCGATATCCACACCACCTTCGCTTTCTATTTTTGCTATCTTCGAAGGAGTATAATACTTCTTGGGACAAGCATCTATACAAGTATGTTCCTTGATCTCCTAAGATTATTGTTTCCTTTGATTAATTGTTAATATTGCAAAAAAAATAAAATCAATTTTAGCTTTTTCTTATCAATAATGTCATGTGCTTTTGTTCATACATTCTCAAATTCTTATGAAAAATGGGATATTTACGGTCTTGTTGACACTCCTCATTTGTGTGCGTTCCTATAGTCTCGGACATATCATGGTGACCACCTTTCTACTCAATGCCACAAATCAACAATGATTCCACTACGTGACCCAAAAGATTCATCATCCTCACTTTTTAAGTATTCTCCATTTTCAAATGTTGATTGCAATGGTGTTTTCAGCTCCTCCTCCTCTTGTTCTAATTTTTTTTCTTTCTATTCTACTAGTGCATCTTAATTTACATCATATTTTCAAATATGCAACTCATATTCATTATTTTTTGGATCACTTTCATTTTTTGGTCACTTCTTGTTTGACATTTCTACCAATGAATATTGGTATGTCTTCTTTGTCTTCAATAGAAATTCTATTCGAAGTAATAAATGAATCCTATAGTTGCGGTTTGTTGACTTAGCTGGCCACAAATTGTCTCTAGGAGCTTGTCACAAGTTGTTCAAAAAATTTAAATCGAAGATTTGTATCATAGTGACATAGACTTTGTATGATGCGCTCCCAAGTTCTTAGTTAGACCCAAAGTGGGTCCAAGTTACTCAAATAGTGGAATTGTGAGGAACTCAGGGCATGCTCCTAGCTTTCAACATTAAAAGGGGTAGAGGGGCGTGCTAAAGTTCTAGGATGGGACTAAGAAGAGTGACAAGCCTTATTTACTTATTCGAACTTGCATCAAACCAACCAACAAGTTGGTTAGTTCATTTTCTGGAGCACATTTAATGCTAAAACAAGCCACGAGCGACTTTGGACTCAAAAGACTCACCACGACCCTGACTTGGGGGAAGTCACCACCTTCCCCCATATAATATATTCTGCACCTCTTTGCGGCGCCTACATCTGAATGGCTTTTTGTCCCGGGATTCCCAAGGAGGAGTTTCAAAACTGTCCCGATTTGGATTTTCGGGACTTTGCGAGATCATAACTCTTTGCTCAGACCTCTAATTGGGATGAGGTCTTAAACAAACTTGTAGCTCTCCTTGAGAACTTTCCAACGATGTGTAACATTCCACTTACACACACCAGGGTCAGGAGTCAAATTGCTAGTTTGACTCCCGACCCTTCTTTTTGGCATAACTTGTGTTGCAGATGTCCAAATGGCTTATGCAAGCTCATTTTCAACATTTTCACTTCGATAGCTTTCCAATGGTATGAAGAACACCTCAATGCGAGGTGTTTTGACCCTTGCAATCAAACTCTGAAATTTTGAGAGTCTTAGAGGACTCCCAAGTTCCCATTTTAAGAGCGTGATTCTCATCCTCACATTCTCTCGAAGTAGGGTTGCGACATTGTATTCTTTCACATTATTTCTTGATGCCCAATATCCCATTATGACATTTTAATTTGCATCTATTGTTTTCATATGTATGTGATCCACTATTAGATATAGATTTAAGTCTCAAGGAGCTCTAGTAGGCGTTCTCACAATTCCAAACCTAGGCTTGCAATGAAATGAAATTTGCATCCACGATACCTCTTTCTCATTACATACATTTTTGAAGAGGTTCTTGTTCGTTTTGAGTTTATCATTTTCTAAATATGTTTTACTATGTGGGTTGTGAAAATTTATGTTGGTTGATTATGGAAGTTTATTATTTGATCAATGAATATTTATCTCAATAGTCATAACATATATTTCCTTGTTGAGTTTAATTAATGCAAGATGTTTTAGTATGTGCCAAGTATTGGGAGTTCATCTTTTTGAAATTGGACATCATTGGTCATTCTTTTGCTTAGTCTTTTATTTCTTTTCTATTAAATGAGGGTTTCACCTTGGGCTTTTCTTAGCAATATATATAATTTTTTTTCTGGTTTTTTCCATTTGCCCACCTTGTCCTTTTGTAGAATGCCCCATTTACTAATTTTTAATAATCTATGTAAAAGGTCACATCAACTGTCATTTTGAGGAATTCGCCATGGTCATTTTATTAGCTAAGAAATTATGTCAAGAAATTATGTCCAAAGTAGAATGTAACATCGTGTTTTTTTCATGCATAAAATTGTAAGTGATAATTTACTATTAATAAGTGATCTATTTGTTGTTGATTATCAAAAAACCAATTGAGATGGTAACACTGAGTAAGGCAATTAAATACGCAAATTAATAAAATTGGGTTGGAGGATATAATCATTTAATTTAAGTATTAGAATTCTTTGGATTTCTAAAAATTAAGAAATTTGAAGAATTTTTGGAGTTTTTAAGAAGCAAAATTTTTGTTCAACTTGAATTCATATCAAAACGTCCTAAAAATTATTGTAAGGTATGGTATTTTGGTTTCTTATTCAATTGTTGGGATGTCTTTTCTTCCAACTATCATAAACATCTCATGGTTTCAGGGCAGGGCTTATCATCCAGTGATTCATAGGTTGTTTTAACATTTTATTCCTTAAATCTTGTGGCATTTAAACTTGCATGTTCAAAGTTGCAAAAAGTTGTCTATTGCGTTTCATAAATTTTGTTGATAGGAAGTTGCCAAGGGAAACCAAATCGTGTAATAAACTATGTTTGCCAAGAAATATTTTGGAATTTGTTTTTTCAAACTTGCATGTTCTTGATAGAAATTCATGGCATGTGTAAATATTGCCAAGTGGTAGCATTCCATATCCTCCTTTGGAATGTTTACAAATTTTTTGAGCAATGTAAGATTTTTTTATGTCAATTTTCGTGTTCACCCATCACCATGCTGCCCATTCAATTGTTTTGTCAATTTATTTTTTCCATTTTGTTCCCCATGTTTTAATTTTTAGCAAATTCTTAAGGGGGTCTAGCAAAGTTGGATCTCTTGGATATTCCAAAGGTTTTGTTGTCATTTCACATATTTTATCTAATATGCTTGAGATTAATGTGTATTTAATCATAGTTTCCAAGGTGTTTGCTCTGACCATTCTCGTAAATTTTCATTTTTCCATTTAAAACTAGATGTGTAGCAATTGCAAATTGATGGTAGCTATAGGAAAGATGGAGCTAGTAAGTTTGGGTGGAGATGGGGGAAAGAATGTAGTTTTCTTCTTCAAGTGGCAAGAATGATCTTAAATGTAAAAGGTTTGATAAACTGAATTCAAAAACAAAACAATGTGAAATTGTATTGAGAATGTGCAACCTCATATTGTTTAATAACCAATGGGAACATGCCTCTTGGAGATGAACATGTAGTGTTTCAGTTAACATAGACCTCTTGGTTATGAAAAGGTAGAGTTTACATTGGCACACAACTTTTGATATTTAAAATTGCACCTTTCCATTCTTCTTTACTTAAGAATCACTAAACAAGTTTCAGTTTTGGAACTTGGAACCATCGTCCAAAATGACAACTTATGAAACCTAAAGTTGAAACCAAGTTCTATGAATTGTCATCACTAGAATGAACCTTGGGGTGTTAGAATGAACCTTCAAGTGTAAACAAAGAACTCACAATTTTTTAGTAATTATTTTACATTTTTGAGAACATTGGTTACATATCAGAACTGTGTCTTTAACCATGGTTATGAACCTTGAAACTGCCCTGATGGTTAACCATGGTTATGAACTTTAGACCTGCCCTGATTACTCATCAAAGGTTTAGGTGTTCAGAAACTCACCTTCAGAAGCAAAAACAATGAAGACATCCCAAATGAAAAAACCTCTGGTTTTGCTAATTTTGAAATCTCAAAGACCCTGTGGTTTTCATGACAGAATCAGCAAAGAACTGTGAGTTTCTGAGTGTGGGCAGTTCTTTCTTTTTGAGAATGGCGACCATTATGCATCAGAATTGGTTCTTTAATTTTCTGAGAATCAGCATGGTTATGAGATCAAAAGAACAAATAACCAGAACTGGAGCTTGGAATTTTATTCTCCTGTTAAAATTGCCTAGCTCCAAGTCCAATTCTGGTTCTGGTTTTGAATCAGATCTTAATTCTAAGCACCAGTTCATTTCACTTAATGTGCATGAAAAGATCTTACTAGAAGAGAATCCCTTCAGGCTACAACATTGGTAAAAAACAGCCAAAGTAAAAGCCATGTGTAAAGGACCTTCAGAGTGCACTCCCAAATGCGGGCATTATCAGTCCAATGTCCAATTCCCCTACATAAGCCACACTCAAAACTGAACCACAATTGCCCTAAAGAACAAAGGGAAAAGGGTAACAGGTTGTTACAAAAAACATTTCAAAACCACCTATGTAACAACCACAGCAACCCACTCTTGTTACAATATTTTCAACTAAGAACAACAAACCAGCAATTGTTGAGGGGTTCTCAGACAGACCCATTGATCATCAAGCATGCAACAATGAAGTCCAGCACATAAAGGTTCCATTGAGTACTACAATGTGCTTTCATTAAATGAATGGCAGCTGCAGTGAGAAAAAATTGGCTCGAGTGTTACAATTGAATGAATGAATCAGAATTACAAACTACATACATATAGTGACTTCCCTTGATCTCCATCACTGCTTTGAACACTATCCAATCAGGTCTTGATACAATGAGTATTTCAGGTGAGGACGAGTATTTTGGGCAAGGAAGAAACATCCCCAAGTTCCATGTCCAATATCAGATGTCAGTCCCCTCTTTAAGGGTAAAGGTACTAACTTGTAGTGATACAAATTGTACATCTAAACCAGTGAATTGTACAGCTAATAGAGTAAATTTTATTCAAGCTGCATACCATTCTCTGCAACCTTGTTTGAATCCCTGAAGTAGCGAAGCTTTGGATAGACACCCACCACACCTGGCCTTGTGTCATTAAGCTTGTATCTGTACAAAACAAACATGCTTGAGTGACAGAATGACGCAACAGCTACTTTTGAAATTCCAGAAATAGCACAGAGAGCAGTAACTTGACAGTCATGTATCCTCATGTTTCTGTGACAGTATTTAATTTGCAACTAGTTCCCTTGATAATCAGCTCTACTGCTTAATGCTAGGTGTTCATCCCCTCAGCATACTGAAAATCCTGCACTCTCCAGACATCTGCATTGAAGTTACATGGTCAGCCTATGATACTTGACCATGAGAAATCCATGCAGATGTCCAAAAACTACAAAATTTTCTATCTTAAACACAGATATATCAAACTCTATTAGAACATGCACCAACACACTGCTTCAATGCAATTATGACAATGAGCTCAATTTTGACCACAGAAATCATGCCATCAGGTACACCATCCAGATGCAGCAAAGCACATATTCAGAGCCTCCCAGTAGAACAGCATTTGAAACCTTGTTTAATACATACAACAGCCAAATGAATTTGATTCAAAGAGAAAACACCATACCCTTGACTCAAAAGAAATGTTCTGATGGCTGCTGGCAGAGATGGACCACCTTTGCTATGCCTTCCAAGTCCTGCAGTCATTCCCATTCCCTCAATACATCATCACTCTGTTGGCTAGCACTCAAGAAACATAACTAATCAAAACCCTCAGTCACACCAGCATTACATTCCCCATCTCTGGATGCCAATTTCTAAATATCTTTGTAAGTGCTGGGAATTCCTCTCCACACACAATCTAAGTCAACCTGAAAAGAATTGAAGTATAACCAGAAAATAAGGTTATGGATGTTATAGATCTGACAACATAACAGCAAGCATGAAATGAGGTGACTGAACCCTGAAGAAAAGAAAAACAAGACTGAAGAACAAAACAAAAGAGCAGTTTGAATTACAGTGACAGGCATACGCACATTCAGGAAGCTTCAACAACAACCTGTATGGTATTGACCACCTAGCGTAATCCACTGACCTCATCAGTTCCTGGCAATGGGTGGAGGCTAATATCAAACATTAATTGACACACTGGGTTTCTGTCACACGGCCTGAAGGCAGTCACTGGAAAATCAGCCATGATGCTGGCTAGCTCAACAAAAGCCAAAAGAGGAGAAAACAAAAACTCAAGTAGAAAGAGGCCACAAAAACAAAGAAACAGAAAGAGAAAAGGGAAAAAGAAAACCAAACGAGAATGGAGAGAGAGAGAGAGAGAACATTGATGGCAAGATTTTTGAGGACAAATTTGCATGCCAATTTCTAAAATAGAGGTTCAGAAACATGAAAGGTGTCTACCATAAATGATAACTTCAACAAACTGCATTCATCTGAACCCAATCTTGCTACAAACATTTACAGCATAGGTTATAAGAAGTACCAGTTACAACTGTGAGTTCCTTCTTTACTCCTATCCTTGATGTCAGCCGTACACTTGAATTATCAGATTCTGCATCTTGTAGTTTGGTATTAGATCTGTTTTCCCTATTCTCTGAGAAGCTCTCCGTTCTCATCTGTCCGAGTGTAAATCCAGTTGAAGGATTGTTGACTAATTCTTGCTCTAAATGTCCCAGGTGCTGTTGTAACACATCAACAGCCTCCATGGCATGTAGACCATGTAAATCAAGTGTCCACATATCTTTCTCTGCACCTCCCAAACCCACAACAAGTTTCGGACATTTTCAATTTGCTCTCTGTGCTATTCTTCAAAAACTGCAATGGAAGTTAATTAAATATCTTTCAAATATATCCATTCAAAATCTATGTCTATGAGATTGCAGAAAATCTCCACAACCACACTTTCAAGCTGACATGATAATGAGTGTGATCATATTCTTATGAGAGTCACTCACAAAGTGTCAGACCATCACCTTCATCACAGATAGCAGTGACAATGAGCTGCCATGACTAAGCACTGACATGATCATCAGCACCTGACAAGAGGTGTAGATAACTATATAATAGCCAGCCCCAAAATCTCAGTAAACACATTATACAAAATCTGCATGCTGAGTCTCTGTTGCATTTCTGGAAGCAATACGAAAGACTTGGTCATGATGTCAGCTAGAACTCAAGAGACATTCCAGTTGCAACAACCGAGCAAGCTTGCTTGTTAGGGTAAAGCATTTCATTGTAGCTTGACACTATAAAAGCAAGCAAGCAAGCATCTAAGGACACTAGCATCATGTACAGCTGCAATTAGCAAAAGTCAAATCAATTTGCTGCCACCCTTACTGGAATTCTTGATATTGAAAATCTCTTTGGCAGCTTGGGCATGAAGTTTTTCAGCCAGTATTGACTTCTCTTGAGCTTCCTGTGACAGCTTCTTTGCACGGCTATGGTCTCCCGCCATAAACGCATTGGCAGCTCCACGGGCATGCCTGGCCCTTGCTCTGCTCCATCATCACCCACACAAACCAACTCTGAGAGAAAAAAAGAAGAAGGCTGCAAAAAGCATATGCTTGACAGACACAAAAAAACCCGTGAAGAGATGGATCACAAAAATCCTAATTCTTCTCCAAAGGCTGATCTCAGATCAGCCACACAAACCAACTCTGGGAGAGAAAAAGAAGGCTGCAAAAAAATCTTTGCTTTGACAGACCAAAAAGCCTTGAAGAGATGGATCACAAAAACCCTAATCTTCCTTCTCCAAAGCTCTCTCTCACACACACAGAGCGCAGGTTTTTGTAAGAGGAGGTTGTTGTTGGTGTCTTCATTGTTTTGTTAGAAGAATCAACTAGTATTCTTCTCTCAGCTTCTTCTTCCTCTCTCACAAAAGCTTCCCAAACTTGTGTGTCCAAAACTTGCCCTAATTCTTCTTCTTCTTTGCACAAATGGGTAAAACCCTAACGGATGGACTGGAACTGGAACAGGAAGAAAAGGATGTACCTGTTCATGCGTAAAGCTTCTCGGCGAGCACGCGAGTAAACGTCATCGTCTTCCCACTCAGGTTCAATGGGCACATCATCTGCTTGCAAGCTCCGGTGGCTGCTCTCGAGGCCATTGTCTCCGTCTTTGTCCTCTTCCTCACTACCAGTTGCCCTTTCCGACTGCGGCAGTGTTCCCGCATCTCTTTCCACTCCCGTACTAGTACTACTCCTCCGACCTGCCTGCTCCTCTTGATCTCGTCTCCGGAGCTGGTTTCCGAAGCTTTCATGAGGAGCCATGGATTGGAGTTGGGCTGACGCGACGGGTTCGATCCCGCCCACACCTTGCAGCACTTCTTGTACTAAAACCTCATCCGCCCAGCTATGACGTTCCCGCAGCCTCGACAGTATAATCTGCTGTTGAGTCTGCTGCGTTTCCCGCTTTATCAAGTGACTCAGATGATGCACAGGGTTTAGTGCCGTCGGTTTCTGTCCCGACACCGCCTGTCTCTGCTGCAAAGGCACGGTCCGCGACTGCACCTCTTGATAGGGAAGCGATGCCAAAGGAGAGAAGCCGCCATGATGCGCAACAGAAGTACCACCACCACCACCACCACCCAACGAGAAGTCACGGTACTGACGAGTGAGCGACGACCATCCTTGTGGTCGCCCTCCTGTTTCCTCCATTCAAAAACTCAAAAAAAAAATTTGAATTTGTACTTGCAATCAATACAAAAATAATTGTACGGCTACTAGCGAGAGCCTCAACCCGGTCTTCTCGATATGCAATCGGCGACCCAACAACCATCAACCGTTGCACAGGAAAGAAGAAGAAGAAGAAGACGACGAGGACGACAGCATCAGGGCAAAACCCTAAAACACCAAAACAAAACCCTGAAAACACACACACAGTGACACAACACAGAAGAGCAAGTTTTTATTTTAGTGTAGAAGGGAAGGAGTTTTATTTGGTTGTTTCTCAAGTCCCTTGTCCCTTCCTTTCTTCTTTCCTTCCTTCACACGCGCTTCCTAAAGACTTTAGGCTGTTTCTTTGTTGGCTCTCTCCGTCTATTCGAAGGGAGAGACTCCAAAAGAAGAATATAGTGGTTTTTTCATTTGGTGCCAGATTTTGAGGAATGTTCACTAGGCGCTTCTGTGAACTGTTTTTGAGTTCTTTTCACTAGGTGTTTCTGTGAACATTTGGGAGTTCATTTAGACCCCATGACCAAACATTACAAGTACCCCTAATGTTCCCCACCTGCTCCTTCGCATAAGAAAATCAACTCATGGCCCATCACTAAACTAGTCCCTTGTAAAATTATTCAATTTTTTTACAAATGTGCCCACCTAAACCCCTAATAATAGCAAACACTTAAGTTTGATGGCTGGCCTCTAATATGAAAAACCTAGAACAATTTTTTTCTCAATCAAGCATTTGGTAATGGGCTAAAAAGACAACCCTTGTACTATGGTATTGATGTTAGAGGGTTGGTCATTAAAAAGTGGGATGGTTGCATCCTACACAGTGTTACAAGATAGTGATGAATTTCCAGTTTCTCCTCTTGTGATCAGTTTCTGTTCTCAAGAAGATTAGAAACACTTGGAACTTTGCCACCTTTGGCTTTTCTCCTTGCTTTCATGCCTAGCCTGGTTAGGCACTAATTAATTATATTTTGGATTTGCCATAAATTCTGAAAAATATTTACTTGCCATGCTGAAAATGTGAAAGAAACTCTAAAACACATTATCTTCATTATTTAATTAATTATATTTTGGATTTGCCAAAAATTATGTAAAATATTTACCTGCCATGCTGAAAATGTGAAAGAAACTCTAAAGCACATTATCTTCATTATTTAGTATAGTGACTAATGATCAAATATAATTATTTTTACAGCCAAAAGTAAATGACATTTAAAAAAAATTAAATTAGGCACTTTGATGCCAAATCAGCCCACATACTCCAACATTATAGCCCTAGGTTATTCCCTAGGTTGTTCCCTATGTTGGATAGAGGCCAAAATAAAGCCCACTGCATGGAGACCATTGTTGGTTAATTGTTCCTTATGTTATTTTGTATTGTTATTCTTGGGAACATGTTGAGAACACTTTGAGGACCCATTGAGAACTGAAGTGAACATCACAAGAACCTTTTGGGAATTTTGCAAAAACACTTTGAGAACATCAAAATTCAAAAAAGTTAAGATTGTTTTGAAATCAACTTTTGAATCACCCCCAAACCCAACCCAAACTGAAAATTGGAGTTTGGTCAAGAAAAATCGAGTTGGCCCTAGAATCAATGAGTTTTCCATTTGTAAAAAAACTCTAAACGCAGACCCAACGGTTCTTCTTGGGAAAACCTAGAATTAACCAACACTCTTTAGGCACCCTTTACACTAGGAGTCAGGGCTTAAAAAACTTGAGGCCAACTTTGAGCATTTTGGGCTTGTTGTTGGGCCCCAAGATACTAATAAATGTTAAAACATTGACATCAGGATATTAATAATTGCTGGAACATTGGCCCCAAGGGTTGCAAATTGGCTTCCCAAATTAGATGGTACCTAGTTAGGGCAAGAGATAATAAGTACAACAAAAACATGCCATTAGATGCATAACCTTAGCACAATGAGATGGGTTGCTTGTCTTCTTTGTTGCTTAGGCAGTGTTGTGAAGGCTTTACTTGTTTGTTTACAAGGAATGACTTAGATGATATGGGCTGCTTGTTGGCTTTGTTGCTTAGGCAGCATTGTGAAGGCTTCACTTGTTTGTTTACAAGGAATGACCTAGATGAGGCTGGCTGCTTGTTGGCTTTGTTGCTTAGGCAACGTTGTGAAGGCTTCACTTGTTTGTTTACAAGACATGACTTAGGTGCCAGATGCCTAGACTTAGGTGCCAGAGTATTGCACCAGCACCCACCATTGATGGACCGTGCAGGATGAATGCTTCGTGGACAAGAAAGACTTTTTCCACAGCCAATCACAGTGGGTGGTTCGCAATGTACTAAACCATCAACATGCATCTACCTTCCTAGTAGCCACGAAATGCCTTCAACCATCAACATGCATCTGCCTTCCGAATAGCCACGAAATGCCTTCAACCATCAACATGCATCTGCCTTCCGAATAGCCACGAAATGCCTTCAATGATCCGTACCCACTAACATTAAGTAATTAGCTCAGTAGTGTGAGGAGGAAATAGGAGGATTGTTACTGAGTTGAACTCACTGATACCAGAGAGATAACCTATTATTCATTTACCCAAAGAAATCATACAAAGAATGTTACAAAATAGTACAAGACTTTCTGACCCTTTCAGCACCTAAGTTGGTAAGGTACATCAAGACTTACAAATAATGTACTTGCAAGGGCGCACAAAGAAGTGAAGTTTTTCCAAAAGACAATAACAAGTGCAAAATTCCTGATCATGCATGCATCCTTAGTCTCATTTGGTCATTACTCTCAAAGACTTGTTCCATAGCCAAAGTAGCCAAACAAAGGTAGGTCTCTGTGGATATCTCATTACACAATTTGTGAAGAAATGCAGTACACTGCAGTTGTCATGATATTGGGGGTAATACACAATCTCTTAAGGCCTCTCACAAACAAGCACAACATCATCTTCAAGTAGTCTTTGTAAATGACCTTTGACCTTCTCTCAATGAACCTGTGAATGCATAGAACTTGAATATGTCAGGACAAGTGTTTTCCAACAATTATGAATTTGTGGATGAGAAATCTCAAAACCCTATTATTAATCACATCAATGTCTAATTAGTTACACAATGAGTACAAAAGGGTATGCTTACTGGATTAAATAGTTTTCGCAAAACTAAGAACATAATCTCAAACAAATTTGTCATGAACTCACCAAGTATGAGGCGCATATTGCACATGCTGATCCTAACTGCAGACACAAATATGAGCAGACTAAGAAGATGACAAATGTCTGCAAATGCTGGAGAAAAGGACAATGAGAATATTGAATGCTACTCTTGTCGTTCCAGCTCGCCCATTCTCTCGATAATGGCCTGCATATCAGGAAGCAACAAGCCATAATCAAGCCAACCATCAAAAATCTTCCCAGAGATCCCAGTGATTTTGTGTCTCAGTGAGAAAGATCCAGTCTACAGTGTTTATGTTTCTTGTCCATTTGCAAACCAAAGCAAGATAAAAAGTGGTGAACAGTTGCACCTTTTTGCTGGTTTCTTGCAACTCTCCAGCAAGTATGAACTCGTCCAAAATAAGGTAGACCTGCAAGAGTAAAAGTAGCTTGTAATGTTCTGCAAATGACAGCTTCAAACATAAACAGCATATATATGATGATTTTGAGAACAACAACAAGAGTCATATGATGCTGGTGCCAAAATCAATGCTTAAAATTCACACCAGTATAGGTAAGAAATCAACTGATGAGAAGGCAAGGCAAAGATGAAGGGGAAAGTAAGTGATAACAAACCTTTTGAAAATTGAAAACCAAATCCAGCTCACATACATTGCTGAAGAAATGGTCAAGAATCTCCACAAACAAGTGGATACTTTCAAGGTACACGAGCTCATTGTCAGTAATGTCAACACACAGGGAGAAGAAGAGACCCGCATATCGCCGGTATATTACTTTGTGTGTCCGAAACTGTAGGCCAAACCAGGTCTCAATCACCAAGATAGCAGAGGACGGATATCTCAGATCACCAATAGGAATTGGCACAAGGAGAAACCAGAAATCCCTCAGTCACATACACAAACTTGCAACCAAGTGACTCCTTTATATGAAAGAGCAACATCACTGAAAATCCTTGTATTACAGCATAAAATAGGAAGGAGGAAATAGGCAAAGGAAGGAGACCTCAACAAAGTTTGTGAACTTGGGATCTCTGTTGACCACCAAGCGATGAACCTGAAATTAGCAGTCAAACACAAAAAACTTCTCTCTTGTCAATATTTGTGTCTAGGAATCAGAAATAGAATGCACCCCTTGCATTGAACCTCCCTACTTTTGTGTTGATGCTCCATCAATGCCTCAGGTTCACTGACTGTAAGGATCTCTCTTGTCTATAGCTCATTGTATCATGTTGTGTTCAGAGAATCTCCAGAGGATACATCCAAGAAACTCCAAACTTCTTTAGCCTAGGAAGAAGAAGCCTGCTTGAATAGATCTAGCCTCTTGCCAATTGAAAACAGAGATAGGGACAGGGATAGGGATAGAGAGATTGGAATTTTAGGTCAGGAAAAAAGAGAAGGAAACAGAGAGATACCTCAAATTCAAGCTTATGCTTCTCAGAGTCCTCAAGAGGAATGTAATATTTGGCAAGACGAGTTTTCCCCTGCCGATTCTGCAACAAGATGAATCGAATCTGTTTCCACACCAAAAGAAAAAAAAAAACACAGAGTCGTTCATCAACAATAAGCATATTCAGGATCTCCAAAACAAGAACAGAAAGATTCTGAAGAGAACTCTGCCTGAGCACGACAACAACAAAACCCTAAAAACACAGTCACAAACTCACTGATGAGAAAGAACAATGTCATATCTGCAAAAATAAAGGAGAGATAGACCTCTCTCCCCTCCTCAAACCTCAAAACTCATAAAGATTCGCAGCGACAAACAATAAAATGTCGGCCCCGGGAAAACAGACAAACACACAGCGTACGTACGTTGCTTCTTCTTCAATGGAAAGCTTGTTGGATCTTGCAAAAAAAAGGGGGGGAAGGAAAGTGTGGAAGTATGGCAAGAAGGTAGTAGTACTCACCATGTTGAAGAGTCGCTGGGCGCTGTGTGTACTTCGCTTCCTTGTTAATGCTGCGCGCGTGCTCTTCCTTCCTTAATGGTGCGGTGTGTTTGTGTTCTCTTCTTGCACCTCTTTCCTTTCTGCAACAGAAAACAGACAAAAAGAAAGAAAGAAACGATAAAACAGCGTGTGCTCTTCTAACACCTCCTTCGCTTTTCTGCAACAGAAAGGGACGAGAGAGAGAGAGAGAGAGAGATCTGTGTGCAGATCTACGAAGAAGAAGAAGAGCGACGAGAGAGTTTCGCACGCAACACGACGAAGGACCTGCTCTCTAATTAGGACGCTAATCTCTAATTAAGAACCGGATTAATCTCTAATCTCAAAACTGGATCGTCTAATCCTTCTAGTACATACGTATTCGTACAAGACTACAAGGTTTACGTATCAATATGTACATGAAATCGTATGGTATATTGTATAGATGGTACATTACCCTGCAATATTGTATAGTACGTATTATGTATATATCTGTATAGTATTGTATGGAGCTAAATGCCTGCTCTCTAAGTAGGCGCTACTAATCTCTAATTAACCACATTTACAATCTCTAAACAGAACCGTCTAATCTTTCTTGTATATACGTATAAGTATCCATATTTGCACTGGTCTGTACGTATCAGTATGCAGATATGAGACTGTATTGTATGGGTTTTTTTATTCCCAATTAAGCTACAAGTTTTTTACTCTATAATATAGTATGGTATATATTAATTATACAAGTGTATAGTATACTATGTATGTATCTGTATAGTAGGTATTTTATCTTTACCTGTAAATGTATTGTATTAGACTGCATTTATGTACTCTACAGTATTCGTATTTAAATTGTGTACTGTGTAGTATAATATGTCTGTGTGTATTGTATGTATCTGGTGCTGTATTTGTGTATCTGTGTGTCTATAGAGTGAAGTATTTTGGAGACCTCATGTCCGTGAGGAATTCTTCGACACATGATCGTCGAGGCTTCTTTGGATTTTGCCACAATTCGGATTTTGTTGCAACTGAGCTGATCGTCTTGGTCACAGTGTGTGAGTGATCCGTGGAGCTTTTGCTTTGCTGGAGAAGCTTTAGAGGGTGGGGTGAAGGTGGGACATTGGGATGGCAGTGCCGGCATTGGGGTTGAGGAGCTCTGGGTTGAGCAATCAGTTTTGGTTTGGACATGGAGCTGGAGAGGTGAAGAAAGCAGTACCTCCTGGTGGTGGGTATTGCATGATTTGTGTACAGAGGCAGTGGAATTATGATAATGGGTTGGGAGAGAAGCAGAGAAAGAGGGGGTGGTGGTCGTTGTTGCAGAGCAGACAAAGAAGAAGGAGCAGCGTCAACTTGGTGTGGAGATTAGGGTTTCAAATCTCTCGAGTGGAGGAAACAAGAACTACTGGTAGTAGTAGTAGTAGTACTACGACTACTGTATTGGTGAATTGTGGGTTCCAAGGATCTGCAGATACTGGAGTAGTGACAAAAAACAAGTACAAGATCAATCTGGATGAGTACATGGTCACTCTTGACAGACCGCTGGGGATTCGATTCGCACAAACCCTTGATGGGAAGATTTTTGTTGAGGCGCTTGCGAAGCAGGTTAGTTGGGTGTGTTTTTCAATTTTTTTTCCTTTTTCTTTCACCATGATTTTGCTATTTTACCACCCAGTTGCTGCTACTGCTGTATTTCTTCAAGAACTGGGATCCTGCAGCTGACATCCTGCAGTTTACCACCACATGGATTGCTTGATCCAGTGAATCTGAATCTTAGCTGCTTGAGAAATCATGTATGAAATCCAGCATGCACCAGGTGTGAAATAGCACAACCCAGTTGCAAGGCAACCCTGAACCCTATGCGCTATGCTGCTATTGCTAATGGCTTGATGCTCTCAGCAAAAGGAGCAGTAATGGAAGATGCTATCTTACAATTCTCTGGGTTCTTCTTGTGACATTGTTGGGGGGGAGCTCTGTTTTTACAGGGAAATGCAGAGAAGTCGATGATGATAATGGTGGGTGATGTATTGAAGAAGACAAGTGCAATATCTGGTGATGCTATGTGGGATGTGGATGACTTTGTTCGTGCCATGTATTCATCCATTATCCTCTGCTAAATATATGCTTGCTTTGGAGTAAATGCAAGTTTCAAGTCTAGGAGCTTTCTCTACATCCACTTTGTCCACTAGTGTTCTTACTCTCAATGTTTTCAGGTGCATTCTTGAGCAATTCTTTTCAGGTTGGTGTAAGTCTTCAGTGTTGAGAAATTCTTGGCATGTTATTATGAAGATAATAGTTTTCAGGTCTAGAACTTGTCCAAGGTGGTGCGTTTTTCTTTCAATTGGAGAATTGGTATAAACTGGATGGAGCTTATGATGTGTCTTGTGTGAGGGTCAGGCATGCAATCAAGGCACGGAATGGGTCAGTCAGCTTGGTACTAGAGAGGTCTGTGACACCACCAGTCCACACTCAGGTGAAAAAGGCCATGGAGATGCCTGTTGCATTCAACCCAGCACGAGTGGCAGTTGCAACTTGGAACGGGAATGTTCTAGCCAACCCATATCAGGGGGGGAGCATTGGCTTTGTGACATTTACACCAAAGTTCCTCTTGCCAAAAGGATTGATGAGCTTGGCATCTGCAACTGAAGTGAAGGATTCAGCTAGCAAAACTAGTAGGACCAGAGCATTGGGTGATTTTCAAGTTGAAGATAGAAATGAAGTGGTTGCCTCTGCAACTGCTGAAGATTTTGATGGAGAGATTCAATGGACTGATGGCCCCTTTATGAGTGAGGAATATGAAGCTGCTCTGGCAAGATCGCAAGGAGATTTGACATACAATGCAGCTAGTGGCATTTCTTATAGCAAGGTATAGCTTTGGATGCTTTGCTAGAGCTAATTTTGTTACAAAACTTTCAGCCAAATATGTTCTGAAATTCTATGCAGCATACCTGGGCATTTTGCATTAGAATGTGTCACATGCAATCCTCACAATAGCCATATTTCTGACAATCTGGAGACTACTTCATACTGGTAATGTGCACACTTGTCCTTGCAGATAACAGAAAACATATACATTGGATCATGCATTCATTCTGAAGCAGATGTCAACCTTCTCACTGAGAATCTGGTGGGTACTCATCTTCGTCCTTATGGTTGTTTCCTGTTCATATCAGTGCTGAGTTTTCTTTGAACAAAAAGTTCACAAACACTGTTGAATTAATGGATTGGTGGTTTTTTTATTTGCCATCTCCAATGAGAGCTGCTATGGAAAACAAGTAGAAGGAGATGCAGTGTATTACCCACAAATTAGTATGATGGTCCTGAGATCATATCCTTTGCTTCATTAGTGCTCTCCAATTGAGATCAGTAAAAACTTAAAAGAGAAGAAAAAGAAAAGCAAGGAGAGGGACGTGAATTTTCTTGCCAGCATTATTTTTCAAGGTATCTTGTTGCCTGTTCAACTAAAGCTTGGACCCGCAGGGAATCACAGCAGTGTTGAACTTGCAGCGCAAAAGTGAGCAGGTGAACTGGGGAATAGATGTACAGTTGATTGAGGAGACTGCTCGTAAGAAGGGTGTTGTGTATCTCCAGTGTCCAATCAGGTGATTCTCACAGTTAAAGATTCACAAACTATTGATGATCAAAGGGTATGTGGGTTTTTTAGGTATGAAGACCAATACAGCACTTTCATCTTGAATAAAACAAAGACACTGAGAACTCTCATGCATAATCGAACACAAAGTCAGCAAATTGATGCTTTACAAGTTACATAACAAGAAGCAATTGTGACCACCACCACAGGGATGTAGACACAGTGGATCTGAGGCGGAAGCTACCATTTGTAGTGGGAGTGTTGCATCGAATGCTGCGGCGATCACATTGTGTATATGTGACATGCACAAATGGCCTTGAGCGCTCTCCATCATGTGTGATAGGATATTTGCACTGGATTCAGGATGTGAGTTTGCCACAGGCTTATGAATTTGTCACTGCCATGCATCCCTCTGGTCCTGACCGGTTAGTCACATGCTGCCACCTCACTGTTGTTGTTGAGCTTTCAGGAAGAAGTGGTATTAGCACTGCAACTTCAGAAGATTGGCACCCATATGGACAGGAAGCTGCCGAACTTCAGTTCAAAATTCACTGTAAATATCGTTAAGTAAATGGTTCTGTAAGATTTGCTCATAAGTTGCTTGTTTGCAGACCAGCGTTGGTTTGGGCAACGTGGGATCTCATTGCCATGGTTGAGGAGGGGAACCACAAAGGACCTCCAACTCACTCTGTTCAATTTGTTTGGAACCATGGTTGTAATCAGGTTAATCTTTTCTTTCTCTTCCAGATTTCCTTTTCACATGTCCTATTACCATCAGCATCTAAAAAATAAAATAAAATTTGGCAAATTTTTGCCACTTGGTGACAACAAAAGAGGGGGCTGCAACTGACATAAAGGATTTTTTTTGGAAGAAATGACCCAAAGTTGCCATATTTCAAGTTAAAAATTGAAATTGCAAAAATATAGTGGGGTTGCAAACTTTTTCTACTTTCCTCTTTGACCTGTAGCCAAAATTGGCCATGTCCTCTTGACGATGATTGCCAGTCATCCTAGCTCACAACATTGAAAAAAAAACCCTGATTACCATTGGTTTGAGAGTTTCACCTTCTGTGAATGCTGCAGGGCGAGGAGGTGTTGGTTGTAGGGGAGTTCACAGCTGATTGGACTCAACCAATCAAAGCAAACCATGTCAGTGGAACCAAGTATGCTGTCAACCTCCGACTTCCACAGGGCAAGTAAGTAGATGGTGATCTTACTCTGCAGATTCAAAAGAATGAGATAGTCCCTTTTCTTTTCATTTTGCCATAATGTGAACCAGTGTTGATCTGGTATTAGCTTTTGAACATCCCAGCCTTATACTGACTGGTATCAGGTAGGTACCTTTCAATATTTTCATTCCAGCCCAGTCCTGGTATTGGGTCGAAAACTGTTTTCTGGCCCAACACTGGTTTTGGTTCTCTGGTTCTGAAAGTCAGACCCTGTTCCAGGCCAGTTCCAGGTAACCCAGACTGAAAATCTCAGTTCCAATTTCATACATAAATGGAATTGGGAATCCAGTTCCAGGTCTGGTTCTTCAAAAAAGTAAAATTTCAATTCCAGCTCTAGAACCTGCTCCAAAAATCAGACCTGGTTCTTGTTTGGTCTTTACTAACTAGAATCAGAACTAGTGGTTCTTACCCTCCAAACCAGGTACCCACCCAACACTGGTACGTACCTCATATTGAGACTAGTATAGAACTGATGCAAGGCAGATATTATTACCTCAGGTCCCTAACAAGGGTAGGGCTGGTACAAGGCTAGTATTGCCTCAGGTTGTACCTGGCCTGGTAGGGTTCTTGATACCAGTCACAGGCCTCCTATACATGAGACCAACACCAATGTGAATTACTGTATCATTTAAACCACTCCTCAGACTTTGCTCTGATTTTCTAGCACATGGGTCTTTATATTTCTCTATTCGCTGCTATCGTTGATCTGAAAGTCTCTTGTAATAATCTTCATATAATTGGATCATCTCTCCATTCTGTTATGCTTGTCTTACATATCAGTATGAAGAGAGTCTCTCAATAGTTATGAAGATTGTGTATCAGATTGAAATAAAATTCAAACCAGGTGCTTTTCAACAACGGTTCTGCTACATTATCTTTATAATTGCCAGTGTTAGGAACTTGGAGTTTAGGGCTCTTGAGAATTATGGGTTAGGGATTTAGGGTTTAGGGGTCTTGAGAATCAAATACTTGTATTGTACAAGAGGGTCTTACATTTTGGTTTTGTGGTGGATAATAGGTATCACTACAAATTCATTGTTGGGGGACACTGGAGGCACTCTAATAGTTTACCGACCAATGTGGATCAGTGGGGCAACATCAATAATGTAATCCAGATAGGAGACGTAGCCTCCTACAACATATACCAACAGAACCCAGTTCGCACTCATAGGAAGGTAAAATTAAATTGTCATTTGTGGATTTTGGACCCACCATATGTGCTTTGTCACTTTGCTGCAGTGGGAAAAACCAACCTTGTGACATTTTGTGGATGGATGGGGTGTGAATTCTAGGATTCGACAAATATCAAAGTCATAGAGCGGCTATTGACAGAAGATGAGCGCTTCACACTTGCATTTGCTTCGCGGAGGATGGCTTGCTCTATTTCTCCACTCGATTTCAAATCCAAAAGATTAAGTAAATGAGAATGAGTACCTTGTTTTCCTTCATAC
Organism: Sphagnum contortum; assembly: GCA_963920785.1. Classification (NCBI taxonomy): domain Eukaryota; kingdom Viridiplantae; phylum Streptophyta; class Sphagnopsida; order Sphagnales; family Sphagnaceae; genus Sphagnum; species Sphagnum contortum. The sequence continues at coordinate 11,745,899 of OY987293.1, read as the reverse complement.
AGCATTTTCTCCATCTGCTTGTTTTATGGAAGCTGATGTGTTTTCTGTTAACACAGAATGTCAGGTATTTGCTTGTTCTAGATTGAAAATTATTCACTATTTTCCTCACTGTCTAGCAGCTGTACGCAACAAACTGCATTTGGATCATAAGGTTGAGTTGGAACTGAGATTGGTGTCTGTTCCAACTACCCCCGTAATGTATTTTAGCCCAAGTATAGAGTGAATAATATATTGTACACAGAGAGACATCAAAAGCAGAGATATTCACACAACGTGTGATCTTGTACATTCAGACATTTATGGGAAGAGATTATTGCTCACTGAAAGTGAAGATGATGATGCAGAGTCCAGACAGAAGAACTTTGCTTGTTGGCTTCAGAAGAACTTGTTGGCTTTCACCTGCATTTGGGTAAGAAGCTTGTTTGCATAATGACAATCTGAAATGAAAATAATAAAGAGAATGGTGAAGAGCAGAGCTAACTGCTGGACAAGAAGGTGGCAGAATGGTGAAGGGCCGCAGAGCAAATTGCTGGACACAAAGTTAGCACAAACATAGTTGATTTGTCATTCCTCTGTTTAAGAACTCCACACAAAAAGTAATAATCTGAGTTTTCACACCTTGGCAAAAGGTGTGCAGTTTGCACAAGAGCTAACTCTTTTATCCCCTAAATCCTGTCTGCTGCAACACCCAGTTGTTGCTCAGGCAAATGTGACGACACTAAGAACCCAAAAGAAAGCAAAGAGCACACAAGAACGAATACACAGTTCTGCTCTTGTAAGAAGAGATTTTCTTGGGATCTGTGTTTTTTCTAGGAGCTCGAGGAGAGGCCGCTACTGCCCGACACGCAGTTTCAAACGAAGTAGCCAGCAGGATAAGGACCTACAGCGCTGAGATAGTTGATGAACAGGATAGGATAAATGCTGTTGAAGTCGTTCACCTGATCCGAGTACTGGCATGCTGCGGTTCTGTAAGCAGTGCAACAAGCGTCGCTGGGTGAGACGGCGTTCAAAGGGCAAGCGCTCTTCACGTCCGCGAAGCTCACAGTGCTGAAATCGGTTGAACATGCATCTGCAGATCAGTGTTTTGTACATCGAAACATCGATCAGACTAGCTACATCTGCAGATCGGTATACAATCGACACCAGATTAAACACATTCCAATAGCGATTTGCGTCTACAGGAAGATCTGTCTAGTGGAATTCACGTCTGCATGAACCGCGCGATTTTGCATCGACCAGCATTACAATATTATATTCCAGCATAGATCAAGAGATCGGAACGCGGGGGTAGTCAAAGTGGACAGAGACAAACCGCTGGACTTGATATTCTCTGCTGCAACAAGGTAATATGTACTCCCGGATTCTTTACCGCTCAACTTCCGGCCGTCGTCCACAGCTACTACAGCGAGAAAAGATTTAAAACTAAATAGATTGTACCTTGGTAGATTTAAAAAGCTCATCAGGCTACGTTGGACGTGCATGAATAGCAAACTTGATAGCTTGCACACCAACCATGATGAATATTAGTGCACTGCAATTGAATTTCAAATGCATTTCTTGCAGACAATAAAGATACAAACTGTCCACAGCAAATAGACCATCTTCCAACAAATTTTCTGGTAATAGGATACAACCACACATTTACCACCAGTGAGTTTGGTGTCATCACCTCACCAGATGTGATGACAAGCAATTCTCCCAGTTTTACAAAAAGCAACATGACATACAATAGATGTTGAGATATTTGAAGATGTTAGATATGGTATTGGTTCTTCCCATTAGCTTCATATAAAAGTGAGACAAAAGGGGGCAAGTACAAACCTTGATAAAGATGCCCATAGCAATAGCATTTGAGGCTTCATGAATGAGATCAGCTGCATGTAGGCCAAGAATGTGGACTCCCAGGATCTCCATAGTGTTTGCCCAATATATCAACTATAGGATTTGACCACATTCAGTCACAGTGATGTGCATTTTCTTTCTCCAAGATCAGTATTAAACCAAAAACCTAGTAGTGAGGACTCATGGCCACCCCACAACTGGTTGTAGGTTGGATTCACTAGTAGGTAATACTAAGATGTTACCCATAAAAGCCCAACCCAGCTACATGGGGGTCACTGGGTAAACTGGACATCCCAAGTCATCACAAACCTGAGGCTTCTGAGTTATAGTGTTGATGCTGAGTGGCTAAGAAAAACAAAAATTTGATTCACTTGTGCTCATGCATACCTTAACAAAACCTTCACCCTCATTCTCAGTAAGGGCCTTGCTGTTGGCTTTGAAGTTAATCTTGGCTACAGACACTTCAAAACCCTCCTCAGCTGCCTTTGCTCTTACTTGTGGTTGCAAACCACAAGTTATTTAGTCCACACAATAGCCACATAGGTTTAAAGATAGAAACAAGACGATCAGTAGAAGCTTGAGTACCTCTGTGAGGCCAACCATACTAATCTCAGGGTGTGTGAAGCAAGTTGTTGGTATGCTGAGATGATTCAATGTATTGTCTGGCTTCATTATCTGCTCTATGATTGGAAACCTCACATCAGTAAAGTGCATTAGCATCCTGAAAGTTGTTGCAGTTTAGAAGACTTAGAAACAAAAATAGGACCCCCCTGTTCTGTGATACATATTTAACTCCACCACCACTTGACTAGAGAGATGCTTCAAAATGATTCTTCAATCAACTTCATCTGTGCTGGAAAGGACTTGAATAAGTGACCAAGCTGAAATGCCTTGGGCACTTGCTGCATGAACAAGCATCATCTTGCCATTGGAATGTCATGCAGTTTTCCAGATCAAATAACCAAGAGCACATTCATACAAGAATCTACTACCATACATTTGTACAACTTCTCTTAATGATGAGAGGTTCCTAAAGTAGAACTGGGATTAGCCTGTGCATATGTGGATCCTGTGCATTTCTTCAAAATCTGACAAGTTGCACAGCTCACATGCCAGAATCAATGATGAGGAAGAAAGAAACAGGGGTGTTTTCTATGCTAGAAATAGGAAACTTCCAGGTTCTAAAAAGGTCAGCAAACACTGATCTCACTCATCAACCGATACAGATGCCACAAGTTATGGTAAGATGGAAGGAAACCTCTTCAAAAGCAGCAGCATTTGAGGCATGTGCCATTCGCTCTAATCAGGAGTAAAGTGAAGGATCAACATCTCAGTTGCCCATCTGTTCTTTGCAATCACAAATCAAAGAGAAAAAATCTTTACTGCACTGCAATAATATCCAGATCTGGCACTTTGAAAAGGAAAGAAAAGGAATGGCTAAAGTTTTTGGAAGAACCACATGCATTAGATCCATAAAAGAGAGTTTATCAGTGACTTCCATACAAGCTCACCCGGAAACACCATCAGCAACACCGAGTACACCTCCACCATACTCCTTGATGAAATAAGCATCTTCTCCTCCTTTCTCCACCTGTCTCAAAAACGAAAAAAAAAACTGGTAAAATCCTCATATCAAAGCTATACAACAAGCAATAATAAAAACCACAATTTCTGACAAAAGTTATGGCCGGTCGGGCCTGAAAACTGTAGTAATGCCAGAAGAAGAATAAAAGTTCAAGAGAAATCACACTGGCTCCAACCACAAATTCAAGCTCACTTTGCACTCCACATTACACAATCAGTCACTCTCATCATCTTTCCAGCAAACCTTTTGCTTGCATTCGATGTTCCAGAACATAAAATTCTGCCACTGAAATTCTTATCAGCAAAAGACTCACCATACATTAGGTCACCACAAAGCAACAAAGATTGAACAAGCAACAAAAGATTCAACCATAATCCTTTTGCAAAGATGTCAAAACTGATTGGTTTTTTCCAGTATCCAATTCCACAAAAACAACTCTTTCTCGAGTGCACAAGCTTTTGATCTTGAAGCATGGTTTTGTGTTGGTGAAGAAAGTGCAAAGGCTATTTAATTGAGAGTTGACGATGCTCTTTTTCCATTTGCAACATTCTTCGCAAACAGAAAGAGGATCAAGAGAATCATCATCTTTTGAGAGTTCATGATAGATACCTCTCTAAGAGAACTTTTTTGTGAGTTGTGTGGAACAATGTATATGACAGTGAAAGACAAAAGGAAACATGGCACATGTGAGGAGGAGGAGGAGGAGTTTGGAACTCGAGACTGAATACAACAATTGTTGCTCTGCAATCTTGACAGAGTGCGTGTTTGTGAGGAGAAAGAAATAGAGATGGAGAGAGAGAGAGAAGAAGAAGAAAGGCTAAAGGCTCGTACTTGATGGGTAGTGAGATCTCCAGAGCGCTCAACTGATCCAATGGCCCACCCTATGCAAAATGCGCTTCAACATCTTTTTAATTTAATGTAATATAAGAAAGTTATTTTTAAGAAAAAAATTTAGTATCATAATAAAAGTTTGACACATCTCCCTAGCTCTCCAAAAAATGCATCTATTCACTTTATCCAACAAAATTATAATATCCTTAAGTGTACATTAAATGCATTAAATGGGTTAAAGTGGGAGGTGGACTCACTATAAATTATGCTTAGTAGAACTCAAGGCAAGAGCAATATCCACATTTGGGGTTTGCCTTATATTTTCATTAGCACCTTGGATAGCTTAAGTAGCTAACCAAAAGGTGTTTTGTTTTTTGGCAATACTTACATGTTTGGTTTCGTTTTTGTAACATTTTTGGTAGTTGTAGACCTAATTGGAGAACAAGCAAGCATGTCCATGAGATTAAGTAGGTACTCATGTTGATGGAAAGTAAGTAGGTAGTAAGTAGGTGAGTATTAAGTAGGTAGCCAATTTGGGGGGGGGGGGGGGGGGGGAGATTTGGGCAAGATGAGGGTAGTCAAAGTGGACCGAAAACAAATTTAAAAAAAAGGGTTAGCGCCTAAAAATAAAATAAAATAAAATGTCATAGTGCTAGTTAACAACACAAGGATATGAACCCAATGAAAAAATAATAATTATTTCAATCTTGTCAATACAAATTAGTGCCTTTGTTTTCATGCAAGTTCACGCTAGCTAGCCGTTAGAAAGTAGCTAGACTTATGTCAATCTATTAGTACTTATTTATTCATTAGTTATAAAATTTTAACCCATTGTAGCCATGCAATGGAAAAACAATTGTTCTATTAGTGTGCATGTGAGTGGCTTTCCATTAGGCTGATGTGAAGGAAAGGAGAATATGGGCGTAATAAGCTTGACGGTACTTATTCTGTTTCAATATATTAATTAGTTGGGGGTGCCTCCCAAGTTCAATAATTTTTTTATTTTGCAATGAGCTAATTTGATTGGCCCATTGCAAAAAAAAAGTTGAAACTACGGAGGCTCCCCAAAATAGAAGATTCTATGGAGAGATGGAGTGCCTCAAAGGGGAGGACTTTAGGCAAAACATATGGGAGGCGCTATTGGGAACACCCTTGGCGAACCCATTGGGAACTTGAAAGGGAACATGTTGGGGAACAAATGAGAAAAGGAAAGAAATCCTCCCCACCCCTCACCCAAAACTTAAAAGAAAAAAAAACAAAAAAAGGCACTTTGAGTACATGCTGAGCCTTCCCATTGGCTGCATGAAATTTCTACGTTCCAAAACTGTTTGTCACCATTTTTCGCCTGGGCTAATACCCCCCATTATAAACTGGGGGTACTTATTTTATTATGACTCATATTAATTAGTTGTGGGGGGACCCTTGAAGTTCAATTTTTTTTTTTTTTTGCTTTTGTAATGGGCATCTTTGATTGGTCAATCCATCACCAAAAAAAAAAGAATTAATCAAGCTTTGAACAGTCCCCCATTTAGATATGTTGTAACCTCTCCCTTGGGGCTTGTTCTATAGGTTACAAGAGTAAAACTTAGGGCAAAAGATACAGGATTAAAAAGTGAGAAGTTATTGGGGAACCTGATGGGAACAAAGTGGGAACTTCATGGGAACACATTGGCAACAACAAAAAATCCAACAAACTCACTATCTCCCAAAAAGACCAAAAAAAACTTGGGCCCACCCCACCCTGGCTGCATGCATGCTCAATGGCTGCAAGAGTTTTTTTGTGACCTACATGTGTGTTCTTTGCCATTTTTTGGGTAATGCAAGAGCCCCTAAGTCAAGGGGAGTTTGGTGGAAACATGAGAAAACCAAGCATGAAATGCTCGTTTTGAGAGGAAGGGAAGAAAGGGTGAGAGTCCCCCCCACCATGACACTTGTTTGTGAGAGAAAGGAGTTTTTTTTGGGGGGGGGGGGGGGAGGGAGAAAATTCCACGGTGTAAAGAGGATTCCCTTCACCCCTAAACCCATCGTTTTCTTTGCTGACTGGAGCAGGGTCGGGCTTACAGGAGCCAGTAGAAATTCCACGGTGTAAAGTAGATTCCCCTTCAACTGTCCACCCCCCCCCCCCGGCCCCCTTTCATTCCTTTGCTGAGTTGGACTAGGGCGGGCTAACTAGAGCAGGGCTGGGTACTGGCGCAGGACTTGCCACATGTCACTCTGTGGCTTTTCCTCTTGCACAAGTTCAGGTTGACTCCGTGTGGCGCTAGGCTACCCCACTAGCCTAAATGTTTTAAATTTGTTTTAAAAAAAGAAAAAAGGCTACAGCCTATTACCCCAGTACCTTGGCAGCTTTGGCACAAATTATATATATATAAAATTTATGCTGAAAATTTTCAAAAAAGTAAATTTTCTCCGACATTCTTTTTTTTGAAGAGTCTTTTTGAATATTCAGGAATGTTTTAATTTCCGAAATGGAATTTTCAAAAATAATTAATTAGACATGTGCTGAAGCTGCTCCTGTCTAACAGGCATCAAAAGGGTTTTCTCGTGCTGGACCGACTGTCAATGTGGTTTGTCGAAGGACAGGCAAACAGAATTTCCCCGTAAGAATTAATGAATATGATCAATATTTAAAGTGACGGAGAACAGTTTGTCCAAAGCTTATGGGATAGAATTTGTCGGATTCGAAACATACAATTTACGCAAAACACAAACACAGACACACGAAAACACTCGGAGACTCGACGAAAATTCACAAAGACAAAATCGAAAATCCAGATGCGAATTCGATCGATCATCGCCAACCTACTCATCCTTCGAAATTCAGCAGCTTCATGAACATTTTAGAACGAAGAATAATCTTGCAAAAGGAGCTTCAGGTGTTGTCAATTGAAGTTGCTTTGCAATCTGCTTGGAAGCTGAGGGTGGTGGTGATGGTGCTGTAGGTGGTGGTGGTGGTGATGATGATGATGGTGGTGGTTTGAGTTGCAAAGCTGGAATTAGCAGCTGGAGTATACAATAGCTCTTGTACTAGCTGCTGCTGAGGGGTGGGTGACGTGGGCGGTGGGGGGGAAACATGAGGAGCTGGATTCTCTGCTAAAGACAAAAATCATGGTGTGGGGTGTGAGGTGAGAGAGCTTCTGGGAGCGTGTGGTGTTTTTTTTAAAGGGTGGAGGTGAAAAGTGAAGTGGAGTTTTGGATCTTGGGTGAAGAAGAAGAAGAAGAAGAAGAAAGGAGAGAATTTGGATTTTTGTGTAAGAGAGAAGAACAAGGGTGAAACAATTGGGAGTCCTTGAATCTCTCTTGGAGTGAACCAAACCCACCAGAGACCTTGTTCATCTCTCTGAGGTGAATGAGGGTTAGGCGGGAGTAGTTCTAGTGTTCTTTTGTCTTGGATGGAGTGCCGCTCAAGATTTCGTCAGCACAGTTAAAGTACTTTTGGTTCTGAGACCGAAGGTAGTCAATTCCTCAATGCTCTCTCACTGCCTCAGTACTCTCTCCAAATTAATCTGCAGAGCATTGCACAGTACGGAGTTAGGGTTTGTGGGGGGTTTTAGGGGCAAAAATCGGAAGTGCTCTATTTGGAGGCAATTGCTATTTAGAAGGATTGAATTGGGTATGCTTGCAAGGTGCTTCAAAAATCAAAAACCTTCACAAAAAACACACACACTCACACACACACACACATACACAGAGGATGGAGTTTGCAGCCCAGGTGGTGGTGCACTGTGCATCCCAGTTAGAATTGTCCTGTGCATGTTGATCGAGTGGAGAAATGTTTGATCTTCTGTAATAGTTCATGTCAGCTCTTCTCTGCCATTGAAATTGTGGAGTATGCTTGGGGCTAACATGCTGACCTTGTTGAATTAGCCATGGCAGCAGCCTCATCTGCAATCCCCCTTTTTATATTAGGGTTTGGTATGCTACATGCCATCCTGAGATTGCAGTTGGAATGTTCTGAAGTCCAATTGTTTCCACTTATGGCTCAATTCAGATGATCAGGTTCTCTTAACACTCTCTCAGGTCTTCATGTCCTGCTATGGCCAATTTTGTGTTTGCTCAGATGCCATCATCATGAACTGAAACCAGATGTTGCTTGCACTTTTGATTTCAGCATCCATCATCACTCATACTGCAACTTATGGGAGAAAATGTTGTCAAGTCCACATGCAAATGTGTCTGGAGTGTTACGGAAACCTCCAGCTCCTAGTTCATTTCTTCTCCTTTTGCAGCAGCCTGTCCCTTCAAGACATTGTGCTTATCCCCCATCTCTTGTTCACAAGAGCAGCAGTTTGTGCCCACATTTACGGACTTCATTTGCTGGAGAGAGGTACACAAATCATATTGCTTCACATTCTTCAAGCTGAAAAATCAATCACTTTACATTCTTCAGAGTCTTGTTGCTTCCATTGCATGTGACCCAGAGGTGGGCGGATGGATTTTCCTTGCAGGAACTTACAAATTGAAAAGCACCACAGGGAGGAATTTAAACGCAAACATGCATCTCCTTTTGTGATTGCAGCCTCCAAAGAGGTCAGGTTTGAACCTCCTCACCCTTGTCACCATGACAAAAATCCAGATAAAGGAGTGGGCCCCCTCTCTGCAGTTGACGGGTGTAGGTCTGCACTCTCCTAAGGGTGATGTCCATGTGCAGGGTGAGGATGCAGATGTCCTTGAACGAGCTGGAAGCCAAGAAGTAGTCAGATTCTCTCAGCGTAGTCACATTTCAAATGATGCTGAGGTCAGTGGTTGCTTGGATCAGGAGACCAGTCTGAAAGAGTCTTCTGCAGATTCAAATCTCAAGGTGTCAAAAAGGTTGCGGCCTGCAGCAGCAGATGATCCTACTGCTGCATCTGCTGTTATGGAAGTGCGGGTTGCAATTGACACTGCTCTTACTGCTGCTGGGACTGCAAGAGAGCAAGCTCGAATTGCAGAAGCAATACTAGTTGAACATCCTGGATTGCTGCAAAAGCTTTCCAAGGGTGAGAAGAAACTTTTGTCATTGAAAGAGAGTCTTCTTTCTGCAATCCATCATCTGGAGGTGGCCAATGCAGCTATTGAAAATCTTCACAGAGAGATCGAGGCTGCAAAAGATTTGACAAAAGCTGATGAGCTGCATATTCCAGCAGCTGAAGCATCAGTGCACAAGGTTCAGTTTGCCACATATGAACTTGAGAACAGTTCTAGACATGCACCTGAAGTCCGCATGAATGCTGCAGCTGTAAGAGGAGTGTCTGCACGGGTTGCATCCAATGCACAGTTGGAAGCTCTTCAAGCTGCTAATTCAGATCATAAATCTGATGAAGAGAGAGCAAAGGTGAGTGAACTCAGGTATGATTTACTGGAGACATCATTAGCAGCAGCTGAAGCTTGGAAGACCCGTGCTACAATTGCTGAGGATATTCTGCAACAGGTCAAAGAACATGCGGTTCAAACCATTGACAGCAAGAGTACTGTGGAGCAGGTCATTGGTGGAGGGCGACTGGGATTGCTTCTGGAAAAAGATTCTAGAAGACAAGACCTTCTGGCAAATGGTCTGAGAAGGGAGACTCCAGAATGGATGAAACGTCGACTTATGCTTGGACAACAGGGATTGCCACCAAGGACGTCTTTGCCGAGCTCTGCTGACGTTGAGGCCATGCTGCCACTGGAACTTCCATCCCCAAAAGATGTCTGGTCCATAGCCAATGCAAAGGTGAAGGATGATATGTACACTGCACAGGCAGCTGAGAAGCAGGCCCTTGACTTACAAAGGAAAGTGCTGCAACAAGCTCTTGAAAGAAAGACTGCCAAGAAGTGGGTGAAGGATCCAGAAGCAGCAGAAGGCAAATTGGGTTTGTCTTTCAATTCTATTTCTGTTTCATTTAAGCCCATTGCTGTTTCAAAATGCCTTCTACAGTAATGTTTATTTAATTTTGTTGAGAGAGGCCCTCTTGTGTCTTTAAGTTTGCTGGTTCCTCCCTCTCTTACAGAGTTGGACTAAACATTTTGCAATGGTGTTTCTCTTTGTTTTGCAGCATCAGGTACTGGAACAGGCCGTGAGATCGTGGTAAGTTCTTGCAACTCTTTGCTTTTTCAAAGTTCAGAATGAGCAGTCTAAAAGTGTGCCATGGGATGAGGATTTCGGTGCTCCCAAGAATTCTGGACTGATGGGTGCCTGATGTTCCTAGTTTCAAGGCTTCAATTGGGAAAGCTGGAGAAGAGACTGGTGGCTGGAACTTGCTCCAAAGGCTGCAGATCTTTCTCAGTGTGGTATTACTACAGTATGGTTACCACCTCCTACACACTCTGTTGCCCCTCAAGGTATGCCAACGACGTCGTCTACTTTGTGTTGCAAATACTCATCTGTTAGCAAACTCTAGCAGCTTATAGTGAAGCTGTCACCTGCAGTTTCATGCATACCATTGAAGGAATGGCTAGTCATGTATGTTGAGTTTCTGGTGGCAATGAAACTGGATAGCACAGAAAAAGCACATGCAGAGTCCAATCACTCAAAATCACATCAGAGGTATCCATCCATCCATGCAGGGTACATGCCAGGGGACTTGTACAACATGAACTCAGCATACGGCACAGAAGATGAGTTAAAGCAATGTATAACTGAAATGCACAACCACAACCTTCTGGTATGTTAAGCTACAATAGACATCTCTTTTCAGCATTTCTAAATTTCCTCAGTACTTTTGTCCAGATAACTTAGTTTCTCCTCTGCCTTGACTGCCTGCTTTTTACTAAGAATGCAGCCATGTTCCATCTAATCTGTGGCTAACAAGTCACAGAATGGGTACCATGCATATGCCAAAAGCTGGAGAGGAAAAAGTGTATGTATGTACATACCAGTCTGATTATGAGTTCTGACAGCAAATTGTGGCAGCGCAGGTTCTTGGGGATGTCGTGCTAAATCATCGCTGTGCTCAGAAGCAGGTTATGAGCTGCTGTTGTAATTGCCTTCTAGGTTTGTGTTTGGGTTTGTGTTGGGTTTCCTTATGCTAGTTGCTTTGATACTATACAAGGCTAAACTGCCTGAAATGTGTTTCTAGTGGAAGGAGATCTTTGGTTTGTACAATTCAGCTCATCCACCCTTTTTGCTGCACTGGAACCAGCAATGAGTTCAGCTGATTCATCATTGATACTGAATGCTATAGATCAGCACCTGTAGTGAACCTGTGCTGCTGGATGGAAAATTTGCAGGATGCAAATGGTGTTTGGAATGTATTTGGAGGCAAACTTGATTGGGGCCCTGAGGCAATTGTGAAAGATGATCCTAACTTCCAAGGCCGTGGGAATCCTTCTAATGGTAATTATCAGGTTTTGTTTATTGGAGTAGTAGTATTGTGGGCCATTCCAGTGTTGCCTTGAGCATCTTCATATTTGTAGTTTATTTCTTCTTGCATAAGGTGTTTGCAAAAGTTGAAATTGCTTTGAATTTGATGAAGTTTTTTCGAGAATTTGATGGTAATTGTATTTAGCAACTATTCCAGGAAGTCAAAAAAATTCAACACAGGCTAGTATGTGGTGACACTGGATCACCCTTAACACAACAGCAGTAGCTTGTAGAGATCTCTCCGTGATCAATTGTCTCTTCTGCAGGCGATTTCTTTCATGCAGCACCAAATATTGACCATTCTCAAGCATTCGTGCGGAAGGACATCAAGGAGTGGATGAAATGGTTGCGAAATGATTTTCAGTTTGATGGCTGGCGTCTAGATTTTGTCAGGTACTTTGTTACTTCTTCAGTCATAGCAATAACTGGTGATTCCACCCACCATGCAAGTTTTCTCCCATCAAATTGGAGTTAGGACCCATGCTGATGTGCAAGGCTCCAATCTATCTGTCTTGAATGAGGTTTTGTTTTTGACATGATCCAAAAATGCCTTTGGGACAGGGGATTCTGGGGTGGTTATGTAAAGGAATATATTGAAGCAACCAAACCAGCATTTGCAATTGGTGAATACTGGGACAGTCTTGCATACGAGGGTGGGAAAGTGTGTTACAATCAAGGTTCAATACTTTCCAACATATTCTGGAAAAGACTTACAGTAGACACCACTTTGTATGCTTAGAAAGGGTTGATTCTTATCATCTGTTATGTGTCGTGCCACAGTGCCATGCGAAATCTGAGGGTTGAATCACTAGGCATGTCTTGTTTGCACTGGTAATGGCTCTCAGTTGGGTGCAGATTCTCACAGACAGCGCATTATCAACTGGATCAATGCTGCTGGTGGTACATCATCAGCATTTGATGTGACAACAAAGGTACAATCTCATGAGACTCTGTTGCCTGGAATTGGTAGACTTCTTTTGACTGTCCTGTAAATGGGTGTGAACATTGATCCCTTATGTCTCATTTTCACTCCAATTGAAATGAATCTTTTGTGTTGGACTTTGTGGTCTCTCCATTTTCACAGGGCATACTACATTCTGCTCTACATGGTGAGTTTTGGAGGCTGATAGACCCTACTGGCAAGCCACCAGGGGTCATGGGATGGTGGCCTTCACGGGCAGTCACTTTTCTTGAGAATCATGACACTGGCTCGACACAGGTGTGCCTTTTCATGGATGCTTTCTGCTCTACAATTTCATTTGGGTCTCTCTTAATGTCTAATAGAGAAAAACTATGAAATACCCTTCATGTTTTGGATCAATGTTTCTTGGAAATCTATTATGTCTTTACTTGAGCAAGATGCAGTCAAGTGTGGAGCAACAATTACAATATATAAATCAACCATGACCCCAAAGCTATGACAAGGACAGCATTTTACACACAACATTAATTTCTAAAGGAAACCATTCCTTCAGTGTTGGTATAAAAATTTGAAGAGATTCATGAAGGAGAAGTATAGAGGTTTTTGTGCCATTATTATCACATGCATGTGAAATGGTGGTCACATTCTGATTTCATATTCTTGCTCGTGCAGGGACATTGGCCCTTCCCTCGTGATAAGATCATGATGGGATACGCATACATTCTTACTCATCCTGGCACAGTAAGTTCTCTTATCTTTGGACCTCATTCAACACAGATGTGGTTTTACCAATATCTTGGGAGGGTAGCTTGAAAGTTGTTTCTTCAGAGATCTGTGGACAAAATGTGTATGAGAGCAACTGGTAGATGAATTTTTTTCTGGCAGAGGTGAGACTATGTTCTTGTCGGTGATTTGGTAGTTAGTGATCATCCTGAAGGATATACTTGTTGTTAGACTTGTAACAAGATTCTTAATGGGTTTTTCTCTCCCCTGACTGACATCATCGTTTGATTGGGGCAGCCGGTAATCTTCTATGATCATTTTTACGACTTTGGTCTACACACACAAATTGCAGAGCTGATTGCAGTCAGAACTCGAACGGGTGTACACTGCCGGAGCCCAGTCAAGATCCTCCAAGCCAATTTTGAAGGCTATGTTGCCAAAGTAGGGGAAGGCTTGGTTATGAAAATAGGTGACCTTGATTGGAACCCATCCAAACAAAACAACCTCAAAGGCAGCTGGAAACGGTGTGTGGACAGAGATGGCTATAAAGTCTGGGAAAGGAAATGAGCAACATACACCCAGTTTTACATACAGAATCTGTGCATTACAAGGAGAAATGGGTGCATATGTTCTATTGAGTCAACGTGGATGTGTTCAGTGAAAATTGGGTTCATACTAATGTTGTCCAATGTAAACCCTAAACCCTAACCCTAAATTTTAGATGTATTCTCTAGTTATCAACATAGTATATTCTTGTTTTTCCATGAATAGGAGGATATGTATCTAAAGGTTCATACTACTAGGTACTTACCTAGGCTATAGGTAGTCTAGGTACCTAATGCAATTGTAATGTGAATATCTTAGTTGCATGTGCAACTAAACATATACATAGTGTTGTAAAAAATAGAAAGACACCATGAGAAATTCGTTCGATGGAAGGATGAGATAGGTCATAGTTGCAACTAAGTTGCAAAGAAGACCAAAATTCATCAAAACTTGAAAAGTTATTGCATAAACAACTATTCATAGTTGGGTCAAAACACATAACTAGGAGCCAAAAAGGGCATTGGATGTTAGACATAATTAGTTGAAATTAAACATTTATTTTTTTGTTACCATTTAAAACTATAGTAATCATGACAAGTTAGTCCTTTTTCACTCATATGAATGTCAACGAACTTAGAATAAAAATTCATTCAATCCAATTTTAAGTTTTGGTTTTAATTATGACGTTTGAAAATGTACACCTATTGTGGTAGATGGATTCAATTTTGCAAAGGATTATCAAAAGGATTCATATAAATTAAAAAATTCATTGAAAAAAATATAGATGATACAAACATATTAGCCACATTCAAAAAGCATTCATATTTTTAAAAATGTGGAATTTTAAAACTCTAAAAATTCAAGGAATGTTTCAAAATTGCTTCAGAATTTCAAAGCTTCAAGAGTCTATTATCACATATAAATGGGTTATAATGTACATGATATATGAAAAAAATTATAGCTTAAAATATAATAAAACTAAAGAATATGAAAATTTAATTTTTGGTGATGATTTAAAATTTTGATCATTTTTCAAGATGAAACAATGAATTTGTAAAGAATTTGCACACTTTTAAAATTTCATATTTATTCAATAATGACTAATAAAAAAAATGTGATGCATTGGGGAACATTTAAATATTTTTTAGAACAAGTTATAAAAAATTTCATTCAAAAATCCATTTGCATGTAAGAGTTTTCTTTGGGAAAAAAGACATGCAATCCTTTTCCAAAGTAATCCCTTTGGCTCTTGGTTACAAGTTTTGACACAATTTTAGGTGACATTTAGTCACGCCTTGTCGTACGTGAGGTGGTGAGGTGATTACAAACAATAATATTTCTTCCATTTGTTAAAATGCATTGTTCCACCTCAACCACCTGCTCCGTACCGTGCGCCGGGACCATATCTGTGACGAGCTTCAAACCGTCGACCAAAATTGGCAGATGGCAATCGAGGCCATACTCTCTGACCAAATCGATGACCCACTCGCATGGAAGCAGGCCCACCTGCCAATTGGTAAGGCCGGGTTGGCCATTCGCATTGTCGACGACCACCCCGACGCTGCCTACATCAGCTCGCGCCTGGGCACTGCCGGCTTGGTCAATAAACTACTTGGCCACAACGACGCCAACGCGGACCCGATCGATGACTTGAGTGCCGAGTTTGAGCGCTTGCATCAACGCGTCAACCCGGGCGACCTCGACGCCCTGGACAAGATCCTCAAGTTCATCCCCAAGGCACCGGTCGCCGGCATCCAGTCCAAGATCATGCACTTGTTGAACGAGGCCGAGTATGATCGCTTGTTCGCCGACAGCAACGTTCGCAACAAGGGGCGCCTCCTGTCTTTGCGCGTAGGTTGGGCGTCAGGGTACTTCACCGCCTTGCCGTTGCCCTATCCCGGCCTCACGTTGCCTCCGCGCCACTTCCAGCTTGTCGTCCAATTCCAGCTGGGCTTGAAGACATGCCCAACCGTCCGTTGCCCGAAGTGCCGTCTGCACGTGATGGACCCGTATGGTGACCACGCCGTGACCTGCAAGCATGGGCCGCACATCATTTGCCGCCACGACCGCATGCCGTATGTGGAAAACATCATCGCCAATGAAGCGGGTCTCAAGTCCCGCCTCGAGAAGACCGGCCTAATCGTCGGCCGCAAGGATCGTCCCGCTGACATTCTGCTCCCTATGTTTTGTGCCGGCCAAGACACCTACCTGGACTCTGTGATTACACACCTGCTGCAGCCCACCTTCATCGATCGTGCGGCGGGAAAAAGTCTGGTCGCTGCCAAGGCCGCCGCTACCAAGAAGCACTCTGATGACGACGAGAAGTGTCGGTGCAATGGCTTGCACTTGATCGCCATGGCCTGGGAGACGTTTGACGGCTCCGCCCCCGAGACGCGCATCATGATCCGCAAGATTTCCATTCGTCACGCTGACAAGCACAACCGACCCCAAGGACAGACCATCTACCAGATTAATCAGCGCCTTTCCGTCGCGCTCCAGCGTGGCGTTGGGGAGCAGCTGATTGCCTGCGACTGTGTCGGCTGAACGCTGGCTTCATAGCTGACACTTGCGATTGTTAATTGACCAACTTCTAAGATTGGGGCGCCAAAAATAAAATAAAATGCATTGTTCCAAGTTCTTGTAAACCTTATTTTCTCTCATCCTTTCAAGATTATTGCCTCTTTGTTTTTCAACTCTTTCCATGCATTGTGTAACCAATCAAATATGCATGGTTTTAGATTATTTGTTTCAACTCAATGCTTGGATTTTCACCACTGTCAATATGTTCTTTTGTGGCCTCTATTTTCCACTTTTTGAATTCCATCTTGAATGGATGCTTGTGCATGCATTATAATATGACATTAGTTGGTTGCAAAATATTAGTACAATTTGCTAGTACAAAAATTGTCAACATGTTTGGATGTTTGTTTTAAATATTTAGTCCATGTGTGCTCTCCTATTACATGTATCAAATGTATGTTGGTCTAATCACTATTGACAACAAATGAAGGTGGATTGTCATACCTTAATTAGGTAAGCAACATGATAAGCCATGAACATACCTTATTTCCAAATCAATTTAATGGAAGTTTGCTAACAGATGTAGTATTAACTTTGAAGGTCCAATTCAAGTAATGTTTCATGAATCGATGAATCCATTCTTGCATAACCTTAAACCCACCATATTTGTTGTTGCAAAGCACATTAGGGGCTAAAAGACCTTACCATTCCATATGGAGGTTGGATAATGGAGGTTGGATAATGGAGGTTGCAAGGGTTGACCTACATCCTTCATCCATTACAACATGGCTACCATAGAAACTTTTAATACATGGTTATTTTCAAGTATAGTAAAATTTACTTATTATTTGAACTCATGTGCCTAATTCAATTACATGGGCATCTTTGGTTTTAACTTCTCCCCTTTTAGTAAACCATTCGGAAAAGTTAGTTTTTGAAAAAAAATTCATAAGGAATAGGGCATCCTGGTTTTTTGTAAGCAATTTTCAAAAAATGGAAGGCTTTAGTTTGGTTACTATGGTATTTCATAGTTGTTACCATGATGGGTGCCCACAAGTCTTGTTAAAACCAATTGACATATGTTTGACATTTGTGCACATTTGACCTATCTTTTGTTCGATTTCTTGGCTTGTAAGTTGCTATGAATTTCTCGGGCTTAACAATTAGATGTTTCTACACTGTGAATTGAATATCTTTCTAATTTTTTCCAACAAATTGACTTCATGTTATAAAATGCTTTGGTGTTCATATTTTGTGAAGGGCTTAAACAACCATGTAAGTGTCTTTTGTTGGTTGTGCCTACCAAGGCAAGGGTATTGTGTTTAGATTCATTATAGAATATGGTAACTTAAGGGATTTTGGCCCCTAAGTAATATATCTATTTTTGTATGAAGATTTTCTGAGATAATTTTTGGCTTGTGTGAAACTTGAGATTAGTTATAGAGTTATAATACGTTGAAGGATTTTGGTTTCTTTTAGAGGATTTTTTGAAGATTATACATTTGCATGGTGAAATATTTGAGTTTTCATAATTCTTCTTTTTCCTTGAGATATTTTTTAATGTAAATGGCAAGGCCACATTGTGACACACCCCTTGTTATTTTTGTTGGACAACCATAGGTACCAAATAAATAATAAGTTATCTTCATTCCATATTTCTACTCCTTAAATTCAAAGAATAATAGCCATATTTATGGTATACACACTATAATAGAATCCATTTTTGTTTTAAATTACACTAGTTTTTGCTTTGAATTAGTCAACCAAAAAAATGTTTGAAATGGAATTTAAAAGAATGGCCCACCTCACATTTCTTGTCAACTTCCATTTGAAAGTGATTATTTGTCAAATTTTTAATTTATCACATACTTATGGTCATTACCTTGAAAAAAACCCATTTGTGATATGATAATTGTTCAACTCTTCACACGGTTCACAAACCTATTCCAAACATATGAAATCACAATGATTTGTACATTCTACTAATTTCATAAAGATTGAAAATCATTTCAATCATTTCTTGAATATATGTGCATATTTTAATACACTATGACATACATTTTTTTGCACAAATATATTCTAACATCACATCATACATAATACATTTGACTTTGTGTTTTGACCTACCATAATATACAAAAAATGATAAAAATCATTATTAATAATGGCATGGAAGTTCATAACCTTCAAATTTAGCTTATGGTTAGCTTTCAAATTTAATAAAAAAAGGTTTAACCTTTAGGTTTAGCTTTGATTAACTTTGGTTTAACCTAAGGTTTAATTTCTAGGTTTAATTTAAGGTTTAGTTTTAAAGTTTAGATTTGGTTAACCAAGGTTTAGATTAATTCAACCTAATTTAACCTAAGTGGCCTTAGGTTATATTAAATTAATCTTATGATAATGTAAGGAGGTCTAGTTGACCAAGGTTAACCTTTAGGGAAGCCTAGGTTAAATTTGGATTATGTTTATAATTTTGTGATGAATATTTTTATTACAAAAGAAATGGTGGTCTAATGGTTAAACACTTGAACTCCAATGAGGGGGTGAAGGGTTCAATTAATCCTCATACTTGCAACCTAGGTAAATATTTTAGGTTACCTAGGTTGTTGCTAGGTAGTCTACCTAACCTTGGAGGCTAAGTTTGTTTTTATCCTTAGCTACTTAGCTAGGCTTCTTATCCTAACCTTTCTTTTAAAAAATTGACAAAACTTTGGCTTTCATATGACATAACACAATTAGACCAAAAAATTTCATTTCCTAGTTTGAAATACCATGTGATTATTCATACATGGTCAATAAATTATTAATTTATAGTAGAAAAAATAAATTGGGGTTGTTGGATATGTCTTGCATGATTGTAGTCATTTTTACCATAATCATGGAAGATGCAATCGTAAATGGCATTTTTGATTGGCACCAAGGATGAAACTAGTGGCACTTATAATGGGGCCTTATGGACTACATGGTTATATAATTACAAACAATCATATATGGTATAAATGACTATACATGACTATACATGCAATCAGTTGTGCAATCCTAAAAACCATTTTTTAGTGTAGTGCTACCTACCAAAACTAGATAATAACCTACCTACACAACTATAATGAATTTTAAATAAATGTTCATATACACCATAATATTTTTACCATTTCATCAATAATTAAACTATTTTCAATAACTATTGTTTCTTGTCAAAATTAATTGTTCATTGTGCTAAAAGTTTCAAAATTATTATTATTATTATTTATTATTATACATGGTTAATTCATTTATTTCAAGTATATATGACAAGTATTTGAAAATGTCAAATTTTTACGAAATTTTTATTATTATTACTGAAATGAAAAAATGAAATTAAACATGAAAAAATATTCAACAAGAAGATGGAGGAATGGTAAAAGTGCTACAATATATCTTGACAAAATGTCACACCTTATGCAAGTGTGGTTCAATGGTTAAGGACGAGTTCTCACTTTGAAGGTGAAGAGTTCACATTTTCATACTTGTAACCTAGCCCTAGGCTAGTCTAGGTGCCACCTAGTCTAGCTAGGTCAATGTTTAGGTTAGGTGGCACATGGCCTTGCCCTAGGTGCCATGTGGTTCAAGTTTAGGTACTATGTATGCAACCTAGCCCTAGGCTTAACCTAGGTGGCACATGTCCATTCATTAGTCATTTACGTATTAAGGGTGAGATATTAAGGCAAATATCTTAGCTTACGTAGGTAGGTAGTGCAAGGTATGTAAGTATGTTGTTCAATTTGTTGCAAGTGTACCTTGATGGTTTGATTTTATAATGTAAATTGTTTTATACCAAACATAATAGTCGTAGGGGCAATCACCATATACCATACATTGGTGGTGGATCTTGCAACCATTTCCAACAAAACCCACATAGAGGAATGAGCACTCTTCACAAGATTGGTTATTAATTGGTATCACAACCTCCTTTTCAAAGTCAAGTTCATTTACAAGGTAATTTGGCAATCGTGTTGACTATTTAATTCACCAACATAGCTAAGGTTGCTCAAGTTTAAAATGTTTATAGGAATTGTTGGCCTTGAATGATTCCACTAAGCTTCAATTCTCACATGATTCATAACAATATCCCTCATAGTTGGGGATTGTACCCACAACTTATAAAAATCAATGTGTTCATCTTGGAATGCAAGAAATTTCAAATTATTTCTATGGATCCATAAGCTCTTTCCCAATGGTAGAAACATGTACATTCCTTGCCCTCCAAGGGAACATTGGGATCACATCATAAATGTTATGAATTGCATCGTCATTCACACTTGTAGCATCAACCATAAACCCATGGAAATCATGTTTAGGCAACCTCACCGACATCACTTGTTCATTCAAACATGACCATAACAAGCTCTAAGAATCAAAATCTTTAGCTTTTATCTCAAACAAAACAATGGTCAACAAACGACCAAAAGAATCATGCACATGTGCCCCCACTGTTGTTAGTGGTGCACTTTTTTGATGTCATCCAACATCACCCAAAAAGTTCTTATATCACCTTTTGTCATAATTTTCACCAAATCCACTCCACTTCCCAAGTGAAACCACACTAAGGTGTGACAATTTTAGGCACATGTGGAAATTGATAATTGTTTAAATTAACATCCTAAAGGCAGTGTGAAGGCAAGATAACTTGAATCACTCAAATCATTTCATAAGTTATCATTATAAATTCATTATAAAAAAATTTCCAACCCTAGTTTATTTTATGGAGAACTTAAATTTGAAATATGAGTTTATAAATTATTATTTTCATTGAGTAAAGAACTTAATGAGAAAAAACCTTAAGTTCTCGATAAAAATTTGTACATACAAAAATTTGGTCATCAAAATGTTCTCAAAAAATATGTATTAATATCATTATTACCACACCATATTATCATTGAGTCCTTTATTCAATAAAAAACATTATATGAAAGTGCAAAAAGTCCATGTTCATTGATCATGGACTATTATAAGTTTTTGGGTACTTTTAAAAAAATTGTGCATTATGTTATGACAATTAAAAAATTATTCAAAAAATCATACAATGTGATTGTAATATACATAATATATTTTTTATTTAAAAAAAAATCATTTTTATTTAATTAGATGGCCCATTACAAATTTCAAAATGTTACAAAAGCTACTTTGTGACAACATTTTATGGATAGTGTAGTGTGATTTGCCCTTCCTGGACCATGTATGGACATTTTGAATAAGAACCAAGGTTCATTAGACACCTATCTTGGAAAGTGGCTTCTTTGTATGTAGTTGTATGTAGAGTTGTGTTTGACATGTTATATTGAACATTCTATTCCAAAGGTCATATGAATGTAAACACATTGTCTAACCTTGTTCTCGTTAACTAAAGGGGACACATTCTCAAACACTTTCAACAAAGCATCATTTCACAAGATGTCTCCTTTTGTGATTGGGTTTTTCCTCACAAGCAATTAAAAAAACTTTTGTTGAACAAGTTTGCAAGAAATGGTATTTGGGGAGGCATCCCTTGGCATTTGGATGGTTATACAAACCAACATGCACAACAAGGCAATTATAGCTTAGTGATGACAAGTGACCAATAACAATAAACATATGTGCACCACATGTGGATTCACAAAAGATTGGGTTATTGCAAATATGCATGTGTACATTTCATCTAGTTGAATAAAATCAAGCAATGATGTCTTAGTTGTCCATCCCTTCCAATATCTTCTACTTTGAACCTTGTACTTGATACTATATGGATAGGTTTCATTCACTATGAGAAAAATGGGTGTTTTGCAATTAACCTTGCAACTTAATTTTTGAGTTTCAATGACCATTTGCAACTCATTATATTTCTACACTGTGAGTGTTATCGGACATGTTGCATGAGTTGCAAAAGTTGTTTGACTCATCATATATATGATGTAATTCATTGCAACTCAATTGCAACTTTGTCACAACAACTCCTTTCAACCACTATGTAATTCCCCTTGACTACAACCATAATGTCATGCTAACATTATTTTTCATCCATTCAACAAAATTTAACACATGGCATTATGAAGATTTTGGTGAATGTTTTTTGAAATATTGATCCATCATCCATTATGATTGTTCATTTTAGATGGTTTAGATTGTGACACATGACATAATCAAAAGTTGCCCATAAGTATTGAGGTAAACCAGTACATAACCATATGTACGTAAGTTGGTAGCTATTACATACCAACCTTCCTACTTACCTACCTACTTACCTACCTATTTAGGTAGGCAAGTAAGTAGGTAAGAAAATAGAATATTAGAAGAGTAGGTGAACTAAAGAGTAACCACATAAATTTTTTAATTTTAATTTATGTTTTGCCTTTAAAGTTAAACTTTTATGATCCCATCCCAACATGGCACATGTATTTTAATGTGACATGCAAGAAAAGATGCCTCCTTTATATAATTTGTGAAATGATTCTTGAAGACAAAGCATATGGGTTAAATATTTTAGTTGCAATTTCACAATTTTTAAATTTAGATTGATTAACTTAAAGTAAAGGCTAATTGATTAATCTAATTTTCAATTCATAGTAATTAAGTAAATTATGCCATAAATTAATATTTAATTCTTGAAATTTTATTGCAAGATATTATATATTAAATATGCCAATGGAAAAAATGATGTAACCTTTATGGGCGCCAAGGAGGTATCCATAAAAGAATCGACTATTATCAATTTTATACTTGTTCATGTAGCCTAGAAAAATTCTAGGTGTAAAGCTTGAATACCTTGATGTACATCCAGTACAAATATTAATATAGTTTATGTAACATTAGGATCCAATTTGAGGTCTATAAATCCACTATTTATTTGGATAATGAATTGATAATACTTTGTTAATAGCCAAGTAGTGACATCCAAGTGGCCACTTAGTGGCAACATAGTGGCCAATTAGTAACACAAATAGACTTCATAGTTGAAAACCAATTACAAAGTTTGTACTTCATGGATGGTGGGAATGCAAACACATGGCATTGTCGCACATATAAAAGTTGTACACTAATTGTAGAAAAGTTGTTCACTGTGTAGTTCATTTTTAACAATGTGTTCAATTATAAATTAATTGCACATTACAACTATAATGCAATTCCTCAAAAAGTCAAATGTAATTAACTACATGCATAAATATGGTGCATATAAATTACCATATACAATTAAAACTACGATGCAACTATTGAACAACTAGCTTTTTTTCTTTAATGTGGAAATTTACTTATTAAATCACTATAATTATAAAATGTAGTTGCATAGAAGTTGCACTTTAGAGGGCATAATTGCAACACAATTGTAATTAAGTGGTTTTTGAACTCTAGTTGTAGGGAAATATGGTCTTTACAAACATGATTTCTTAGAGTGATTGGCACAAAGAAGATATCTAGCACACAACACCTTATAACATTTGACATTAAGAAGGAGGTTGTTCATATTGATGTTATTGTTCTTACACCAAGGATGACCATCAAATCTCAAATCCATGCCATCCATATAACAAAGGATGAAGAAGTTCAAAAACAATCTTACCATCATATTTTCTTGGATGGACCTTGACTTTCTTGATCTCAAATTCCTTGAAATCTAATTTTGCAAGCTTTCTTTTGGAACTAAATTCTAACTATGCATACAAAGAAGGGAGTAAGGAGAGTGACCTATCTAGAAGGATATGTGGTGAAACAAGTAATGACATTTGTTGTGGTGAACAAATAGAAGAACAATCAAAATTTGCCAACTTTTCTCAATGATCTACATTACTTACAAGAATGTGCAACTTTGAATCTATCATTTTTGTTGAAAAAATCCTTGGAGGCATGATGGAAGAAACATGATTTGATTGACAAGTGACCACAAAGGAAGAACCTTGCACTAATTTTAACAAACCATTTTGGAGACTTATGCAATGAATTATAATGAGACGTCCTTAGGAACTATGAAGACGGTGCATACCTTCAAGGAAAAATCAATGGCCACAATTGTTTCCAAAACAACACAAAAAGGACCAACAAAAGGATATTGACAAAATCTACTAAAATTAGCAAATTATAAGGAAAGGAAGGAGGGAAATGGAGTTTCCATTACAAAAAAATGATTACAATGATCTATAGACTATTATAAGACCTAAACACAAAGGGAAATAATTCAAATATACTTAAACGTATCATAGAAGTCTAATTGTTACATTTAAAATTGTGGTTGAAAAATGTAAATACACCAATCCAACACATCAAACATGTATATTCCCATAAATTATAGTGACATAATGAAAAACAACACATGAAATGAATTTTCAACATATGGCTAGCTATTAACACAAGTGTAAAGATGAACAACATAAATGCTTATCAAAAGAAAAAAATTCATCAAAACTTTAAACTCCTGTTTGAAACCAAACAACTATGAAATTAAATGTCATTGGAAGGAAAGTTAAGTTTTTGATGTTGACTAAAATGTCCATATTGACCAATTTAAATATGTTCACTTTGACTAAAGGTATGTGGCATGAAAGACACATGTGGTTCTTTTGGTTGGTATTTTGGACCAAGTGTTAAGCCATATATATAATCGAGAAAGACAAATTTAAAAAATGGTCCATCAAGATGCCCATGACTTAGTCAAATTGACCATATTAAATGGCCATGCTTAATTAAATTGGTTTATTAATTTGTGACTAAACTTTGGATTTGTTAAAATTTAGTCATATATGCAACTACAACATGTGATTACCATAAGTTTAGATGAAAATATTGATGAAATATGAACATATGTCATCCATTGATGGTTGACAATTAAGTTGGTTTTGCAATTATATTTGCAACTATACATACATAGTTAAATGACACATGGCATTTTTGCTATTGTAATTTAAAGTGTAAAAATTAATTTATTAGTTAATAGGTTGCTAGAAAAGGCTATTATAGTTTAGTTGGTAAAATACGCTACATCATAAACTTCATGTGCCACGCTTTGACAATAATAATCATGCGAAATCTATTTTGTAGGCTTAATGACAACAATTTATTTAGAAAAAATTTCATAAGTTCGTATGGAATAGACATACATGTCATTCATCTACTTGTATTGTTTGAACATTGATGCCATGCATATTGTTTAAACACAAATGTCATATGCCTATTTGTATTGTTTGAACACAAATGTTGTTTGTTTATTCATGTTGTTTACACATGAAAATCTTACACACAACTTCCATGTTTAAATAATGCATGACATTCATGTTTAAATATACAAACTTATGAAATAATAGATTTTGCACAAATTTGGAACAAACCCATGAAGCTTATAAATTTGAAATGTAAGTAAGCGTAATAGGTTAGGTTTAACTAAATATGCCTATGTATATTGGTAGCATAGCCTAGCTTGCATATTTAGTTAATTAGACTAAGTAATAGGACTATCATATTAATGTCACAAACATTGATATGGTCAAATGGACAAGATTTTTTCTAGTGATTCACAAGATTTTGCAATATTTTATGTCGACAAGTCTTAACATAATGAAGAATATGAGTAATGAAAGCATAGGTTACTAGGGCAAATCCAAAATTGTGGGGGTGAAACTCCTATGAAGACCAATTTAAATGACAAAAACAATTGGTTCTTTTTTCTTCATACTATTTTCATCTTGACTTTTGGTTTCGTCCCCAATTTTGCCCATAGTTTGCAGTCCTTTATGGATGATTTAATATATGATTTCTATCCATACAAAGCATGAACATGAGGTGAGGTAAGGTTGACCTAGGATATGGTCAAATAAAAAAATGATAAACTTTGGAGTGGTATAAGGAAAAACTTATCACCAAGAAAACTTTTGAGTATTTCAGCATTAAATAATTGTGGGTAATTATTTCATAATGGGTCATAACATATTATTATAGCCTATGGTTAGGTTCCACATTGAAAAGACAAATAATGTTTTAAATAACAATGATTTTTTAATTTAAAATAATAATGTCATTAGTAGATCATGAAAATAAGAATTATTTTCATGATCTACTAATGACATTCATCCAAATAAGACCATTTGTCCATGTAGATGAATGGCATTCACATTAACTTGGAGTTTTAACTCAATGTGCACAAGCCATCTTCTCATTCACTTGGTTTCATTAATTATAATGTTCAATATCTTGGCTTAAGGTCAAATTTGACATTGACAAAACCAATAATTAATTTTTCCAAGAACAAAATTTAATTGAATTTTTTTGAAATATTTATTTCTCCAAGATTTGTTGACATTTATTATTATATTTTCATATGAGTAATAAAACAATATGAATGTGGTCTAAAATCAAATAAATGAAATCCACGGTGATTAGACCTACATGAATGATTTCTATCCCAACATGGATGAATGCCATTTGGGAAAAAAAAATTTGTTTAGCAATGATGGATGCATTTCATTCATTCACATTCATGTTTCTATCATGACCTTTTTTAGTGTATTTCGAATGTCCATTTGTGCCATCATGAAAATGCATAGTAGTGACATACGAAATACGAGTATTTTTCGAAGGTGCTCAAAAAGAAGTATTTTCAAGTATTTAAAAAAAAACATTATAAAAATACAAAGGCTTGAAAATTGGCCTTTGTATCAAGTATTTTCAAGTATTTTTTAAAAAGCCCAAAAAAACGTAAAATACGCGTATGTTTGAAAAATTTGAGAGTATGTCACTACTATGTGAAAATGTAACAAAACTAAAATCAAAGTATGTTTTGATCGTGACCTTTCTTAATGTACTTAGAGCATCCATTTGTGCCATCATGAAAATATATTAACAATGGGATAATTTTTTATTGTGAGCAAATTCCCATCCTCCAAGATTTTGTTTACAAAGTAATATTCCAACCAAATATATTGAAGCCAAGTAAGAATTGACATCTTGAAACCCTAATGGCCTTTGCAAGTTAAACATAAGGTGCATTAGTCATAGGCTAAAAAGTGAACTACAAAATAGACATGCGCACAACACAGCAAAGGGACATGTGCTTTTCTATACATGTACACTCATGTTTTCCCATGTTTAAGAGAACAAACCATTCTTCCAATCTTGCAACATTGTGACACTCACTTGCAAAGATACTTTCACCTTGTTTTTAAATTAATTAAAGAGTTACTAAGTTTTCAGCGATCAAACCCTTTTGACTTTGAAGATACTAGAAAGGTAGTAAAGAATTTTTATGACAATGTTTTGATCAATGGTGTTCTTTGAGATTTTGTGATATTGTACATTCATGACACAAATTTTTTATTGCATAATAAGCTAAGCCTCTTGGTGTATATCCAAATTGTGTTCATCATTTGTTGATTGTTGGCTTTGCATTGTGGTAGATGACTTCCTTTTAGAACATGAATTGTTGTGCACATTGCACACTTCGCAAGTTTACAAAGACCCTAATGCAAGCCATGTAATCTTCATTAGAATGCTCTTGGGATGAGCTATCATGCAAATTAACAATGTTTGATGATAGAGAATTGCATGTTGAACACACTTGAACCATTGATATTTCCAAAAGCTTGACATCTCTAACCTCCCTAGAACTTAGATCATGTTACAAAATTCGTCCCTTTCTTGCATGCACAAAGTTGAAAACAACTTTTAATATAACCATTTTTAAATTACTATCGTACACAAGAAAGATGTTTATAACTAATTGGAGATCATTACCATCTAGGTTTCATTTTTCAAATTCCTTAGGTAGGTCCACTAGCAAGGATTTCAATATTAATTAACATTAAATGGTGGTGGTCATTTTGACAAACTTAATGCTGCCACAAGTGATAACCTAGTGTAACCAAAAAGAAAATAGTAGAAAAATATCTCCTGATTACAGATTACTTTCATTAGAGATCCAAATTATGTGCAACAATTCTTGCATGTATATATCTTGCCAATCTGTCCGGTTTGAGATCACGATGCACTAGGTCCATGCTATGAAGGTAATTGATCCCTTCTGCTATTTGAAGCATTACATCCACACCTCTGAGAAGGGAGAGCTGGCCGTTTTCCAACATTTTGGCGAGTGTCATATCCATAAGCTCCATGATGTAAGAGCACTTCTTTTCTTCTTCAGCACAGCAAACAACATGCATGATGTGAGGGTGGTGCAGACCTGAAAGAGCTGCAATCTCATGCTTGAAAATGTCTTGATATCCATATTTGGAGATCTTTATTGCATATGGCTCTCCA
This sequence comes from Sphagnum contortum, assembly GCA_963920785.1. NCBI lineage: Eukaryota > Viridiplantae > Streptophyta > Sphagnopsida > Sphagnales > Sphagnaceae > Sphagnum > Sphagnum contortum. Next base: position 11,717,360 of record OY987293.1, on the reverse strand, counting down.
AGCCAATCTGCTTCATGTACGATCCCAAAGCCACCTTGGCCTAACAATCTACCTCCTTCTGGATTGTGAATGTTTACTGACAGAACAAATGGCCATGCACTCAAATTGCCACAGTTGACTCTATAAAGCGATTCGTGGTAACTCTTCTTTTGTGTTGCAGGCCAAGCTTGGAACTCAGATTGGAACTTCAACTTCCTCAGCAGTTGTCTTGCCAGATAATGCATACATGTAGACTCTCTGCCACAACTCCAGCCCACCGAGGAGAATTGGTCATGCAACGAGTCCCTAAGAAGAGCCTTGAGATCCTCCTCATCCTTCTTTGCAGCTGTCAACAGAGTGTTGATCTCGGTTTCACACAGTGTCCTGTCACAATCTGCTAGTTCGAGAACCTGGCTGTCTTGTCCCACCTGCTTGCGGAGGATGCTACATAACCATTTTAGGTCATATAGAATTTCACCAAAAGTTTCCTTCAAGTCTCCACCTTGCCTGAGAGCCGATTCCATCCATTTTTTACCAGCAGAACAGTCTTTGAGGACTGTCCTCTGAGCTTTCAGTAGCACATAGACAAGTTCCTCCATTGGTAGTGACACATCCATGAGGGTGGACCCTGATGGCGGACCAGTCATTTCTATCTTATGGCAGACTGTTTGTAGTGTTGCCATTGCTTCTAATAGCCTCTGGGAGAGAAGCATACACATTCGACTGTTCATGAGCAAGAAAGCCTCGTTGTTTGCCAAAATATGGGAGTATAAGCAGTCGCAGATATCTAGTGCAATGTCCAACAGGTCAGCTGCCATTGATAAGTTTTCAAGAACAACACCAGAGGCAATAAAGATTTTAAGCTTGAGCAACCAGATCCACTTTCGCATGCACACTCCTCATTCAACTTTCAGAGGGAAGAAAGTGACCTTCCTCAGGATCTGATAATACAGATCTTGTCAAGCGTGATTGTCCTGCCACTGAAGATTCAACGTCAGTTCTCCCGGCAGAGCCCTTGTGGATTGTGAAAGTGTCTGACTTTGGCACCACGAAACTGAAAATGGAGAGTACCGCATATGCAAACCAGACACTGCCCATAGGCACGACCATGTTTATGGCACCTGAGGCATATGAACTGGATGATGGTGATATGCCGCCTGAGAGATTCCACCCCAAGAAAACAGACGTTTACAGTTTTGGACTTATTTGCTTCTGTGTGCTGATAGGGGAGCCTACCCCCTTTCCACCTAAACAATTGATGAACCCTTCTGTGAGGGCATTCAAAGCTAGGGTGCGAGAGGGGAAGAGACCACAGCTACCACGAAACTGCCCAAATTACTTGTCTGGTCTTATCCAACAATGTTGGGATGGGAACCCTGTGAATCGACCCGACTTCCAGACCATTTGCACACAGCTGAGGTACATCAAAGGATGCCTTCTTACAGGTATGGTATTTCACCACTGCATATTGAACATTGAAGAGAATTCTGTATTAGTGGCTCATGTTACCTGCACTATGATGCCATGCATGTACTGAGGAGTATTGGGACCTGTTGTGAGACTAGTCCTACATCTTATCCCTGCATGTTGAGTTACATTTTTCAGAATAATTAGCTCAGATTTACCCGAGACATGTAGTCTTCTGTTAATTACTGGGTGATTTTCCCTTCCCATTTGGAACAACATTTTGGAACCCCTCTCCTCGTCCTTCAAAATTTCTAAAGATGGACTTGAACATAAAAGTGTGTCACATCTCCCAAAATTTGTGAAGGAACAGGTCCAGAAACATCATGAATGTCAGTTTAGTGGGAACTGTGGGAATCACAATAGCTGTGGATGCTAGATGCAGGGGAACACACTACATCTCCATATTAGACTTCTGGAAAGGAAAGGCTGCTGTCTAAAGTCTTTTTAAAAACAAGCCCAAGGTTTGCTTAACAAAGAAAGATGATTCTGTGTGGCATTTCCAGCATTGGAAAGTTGAAATGAGTCTTTCAAGGACTTCATAATTCTTAATCCTCACAAGAACATGCCCTTAAAGCTTTCAGTGTGGTTTGCCTCCTCTTCCTCTTTCCTTGTTTTGTTCCTTTTGAGGATTTGTCCTTTTCTTGGTTTCCTTTCTTTTGTCCATGTATTTTTAAAACCTCCCGAATAAGAGCTAATGAAGAACAAAAAGATAAAAGCAAACAGAAAAAGGGAGAAGACAGTATCTAAAGGAACAGAACATGATGTTCCATACCCATGTGAATTTCCAGACACCACATACCTATCAACTTCTTCTAAAATTACCATGGTGGTAACCTTCAAACTGCCACCAAGAACAATTCCACACATTGTGAATGCATGAGTTAATGGGGTCTGGCTTGAGGTTAGAACTTTCAACGTTCAGTTGGTCCGTTATGAACTGCTAACCATCGCTCTACCATATGAGATAATGTAGAGAAATATTTGGTTCAATTTTAAAAACATGTTCACTTCATGTTCATAAAGCAAGGATGAGCAATATGTGCCAAATTGGCTTGCAACCATTTAGGAAAAACAAAATTTGTGGAGAAAAGGGTCTATGGATATTTTCTATGATCTCTCCCATTCTATTCGTCACTTACCCACGTTCTACCCAACCCAAGGATACCCCATTAAGCTTTCTGGCTCTCACTCATACACATGTGCTACTCATTGGATTTCAAGAAAGGTTTCACCAAGATACTATATAGATGCATCCCTTTACATGTTCCTGTTTCTATAACCTAGACCTCTTTTATGCGTCATCAGCTTTTAGCATCAACCCCTTATAGCGCCTTACACTAACAATAACATAAAACCTACCATGATGTAGTCATTGATGCAACGAAAATAAAATGTGACGCACTCCCAAATTCTTTGATAGATTCAAATGTGAGTCTAAGGTGAAAACAATGAAAGAATAAGGAGTTGGGGCATGATCCCTGACTCGTAGCACTTTGGGGGTAGAGGGGCGTGCTGGAATTCTGGGATGAAATTAAGAAAAATGACAAGCAATCAATCATTCACATGGACTTACACAAACCAAATAACAAGTTGGTTAGTGCATAGCTGGAGCACTTTTGGTGCTAGGACGAGCTTGAGGTAAAGTTGGACTCACAAGACTCACCACGACCCGGACTTGGGGGAAGCCATCACCTTCCCCCTTATAGTATACTCTATGCCTAACCACGTGACCAGCACACAAATGGCATTTTGTCCTTAGACTCCCAAAATGACTTCTTGTTCGGTCACACTAAGAAGTGCCTAAGTGTAGATGTGGTTAATTTAATTAATTTAATTCAAAAAATTGTGCAAAAATCCATAAAAATCAATATATTTTGTCTTTTTAAAATCTTTTTTTTAATTAAAAAATTGCCAAGTTGTGAAATTTCACCACAAATTTTTCTTAAAACCACAAACAAGCAAGAGGTAGCAAGCTTGGAGACAACAATTATGTCTAGAATTTGTAATTAATAATTTTAATAAGATGCATGCAACTAGAAGTGGGCAAAAAAATGAAACCATGGTGGAGGATGCACTATGGAAGTGGAGATGTAAGCTAGAGATGACCTCAAGTAACTCTATTAGAGTTTCTAATTTTTGTCAAAAAACAAGAAGCAACAAATGAAGCAATCACATCATTTACTCAACAAATATTGGTTTTCTTTGCTAATGGCTTCTCTTTTGTGGCGTCTTTGTGGCAAGGCGTTAACCTAAAGTAGGCTTGGTGATCAGAACAGGCAGTTATGTTTACCAATGGGGCTGTCGTTGCACCCAACCCAAGGTTAATTACTCACCCAAGGTACTTGTGAATGTCAGTCAGCAAACGGACCAGTATTTTGCTTCTCTTCCCAGTTCAGAATTTAGGGTTTGGGGGCGCTCCTTTCTTTTATGGCGCATTATTGTAACAAAGTAACTTGAACCCAGATTGTAGTCCTCTTGGAACCATACGAAATCATGTGTAGAGTAACTCCCCAGGATTGGGGCGTTCCCAAAATAGGGGACACTTAGTTTGGGAGTGCCCATGATTTCATCATATTCACCTGATTTTTGCTTGAACCTGAAATAAAGGGCAGCACCATTCATTACATGATGAGTTTGCCTGTTTTGTACTCCCAATAGAACGTTAGTGCATATTCTGCCTTGTAATAAGTCTTAGGGTGAGACCAATAGGCTATGCCATATGATAAACTAGGAAGCAGAATGCCTAGTAAGGGCATGTTCATTGATGAAAGGACCATAACTAAGAGCTGATAAAAACTTGCTCATTTTTTTTGCAATGTGCATGCAGCTACATTTACGCATTGTAATCAGCCAGCAGGCTTTATGAAAAGACATAAAGTGCGCGGATGGATGTGCATCTGGGAGCTTTACGTCTTTTCGTAAATACCAGTGTTGTATTGGTATATTGGTCATACCATGGTATGTCATATGTCAGTATGGATATGTCATACTCGTATAGCATGATATGATCCCACTCGCATACTTAGAATTTATCCATACTGCTCCAAATAAGTCAGTTGAACTTACCATGGTTGCTACCTGACCTGATTGGTTGTTTAGTTTGCAAAATCGTGATTCTTATTAGTATTCCCATTCTTAGGATTTTGTTGTCCCTGGTAAGAGGAAGATGGTTCATAATGATACTTCTAAGAGGAAAATGTTTCATAATGATACTTCACATAATGCTTCAGTTTAGTGGAAGTAGTGCAAATAGTGGGAATAATTTGGAGCTAACTGTTTTTTTAGTTCTTGAATTTCCACGTACATTGTTGCTTTGCATTTCATAATTTTTCAAGATGGCAGCCTGTACATTTTGAGAACTTTGTTAGAAATTTAATTTCATATTCATCTTTTTTTCATCTTCTTATTCTAGTTTGTTAGTTTTATTTTGTCATTTTGTAGTGATATGCAACTCAAATTCCACTTACCATATCAATATTCATGTTTTCATGATGACAAATACCCAAAGAGACTGATATTCACATCATTTAGTATTATGAAAAGTAAGACAATATTCATACCCTACATGTAAACTAGCATAGGTAGGTATGAATTTGATGGCTGTGGTGGCTGCTGATTATGCCATTTGAGATTGCCATGAAAACCTGCCAAATCATCATCAAGTATGGACCAGTGTTGTGCGAGTAAAATGTAAATCAATTCGGCAATATTTTGTACACATCATGTACATGTATAAAGTTTGTTTAGAAAAAGTGTTAAGCATATAGGAAGTGCTTGATGTATAAGTGTAAATGTATAAAACATTTACACGTACATTGTTTTATATATATTTTGCATTGTTTTTACATTGTCATTTTTTTTTTGTCACTGTTTTTTAATTTTTTATATTTACATTTTTAAAAATGATTTTATACTTAAAATTTTAATTCACATTATTATTTATGTTGTTTTATGTTATGCAAGTGTAAAATAAAAGTTTAAATTAAAAATGTGAGACTTGTAAGCAACAAGCTCCTAAGCTTGCAAAGAGCAATGATTATGGTGAGTGGTGCAATCCACACAACCTCAAAAAACTTGAGAAAAGCTAAATCCTAGGATTATCCCTTTTTACACTTACAAATATGTAAGTGTAAACACTAGAACCTTTTACAGGAAGTGTAGGTGTAAATAGATTTAAACTTACACAAGTTTACACACCCATTTACACTTACAATACTGGTTATGGACTGGTGTTGTGCAGGCATTTGGTTTTGTTTATAACACTCACTTCTGGTTATTTTGAAGAAATATATACATATAAATCTTCTTTTTTTTCCAAATGACCAAAAAAAAAATTGAACTTGAAAAAGGGAATCTTTTGGGAATATTCTGGAATATTCAACTTGCAACATGGAATCTTCACAATTCATTAATTATTAGACAAAGATCTTCACAATTCATTAATTATTAGACAAAGAATTGCCCCTGTAGTTTGTGTTTGTTGGGGGGGGGTGGGGGAGGAAGAGGTATTTGGAGAAGATCAGGGGAAGAAGAATATTGCAGGAATATTGCTACAGAGCTTTTGTGCCCCCAAAAAAGAACCCAAATGATTCTGCCAAAGTAAGTATATAGTAAGTGCATCTTTCTTATCACCTAAAACCATTTGTAAAACAGCCCCTTGTCCGTGAGCTCCAAAGGGCTTCAATTAATTTGCCATTGGCGCCTTGCAGCCAGATTCAACCTGTAAAGTGTGCTGCGATAGGGAACATGTTGTGGAACACATTGGGAACTTGGCGAACATGTTGAAAATGAATTGAAGTGTGGTTGCTATTGGGAACATCTTTTGGAACACATTGCAAACTTTAGGAACAGGTTTAAAAAAATGCATTAGTATGGTAAAACATGGTGGAACCACATAATGGAGAACTTGATGTGTGTACACATTGAGAACTTGAGGAACAGGTTACAAACCCATTCAGAAGAACATGATGGGAACCACAAAATTGAGAACTTGATGTGTGAACACATTGAGAACCTGATGGGAACGTGACGAGGAACAGACATTGGGAACTTGAGGAACAGGTTACAAACCCATTCAGAAGAAAATGGTGGGAACCACAAAATTCGGTTTTGATGTGAACACATTGGGAACCTGATGGGAACGTGACGAGGAACACACATTGGGAACTTGAGGAACAGGTTACAAACCCATTCAGAAGAACATGATGGGAACCACAAAATTCGGAACTTGATGTGAACATATTGAGAACCTGATGGGAACATGATGAGGAACAGACATTGGGAACTTGAGGAACAGGTTACAAACCCATTAAGAAGAACATGGTGGAACCACATAAAATTTGAGAGCTTGATGTGAGCACATTGAGAACTTGATCATAGGAATTTGGTGATGACAATATATTCAAAATTGGGCATGACATCAAAGTCCAAAAACATCCAAAACTAGTGCAGAAACTATATTGAGCATCTTGTGTATTTCTTTGTACTAGCTAGTCGCCAAGCCATGATGGTGCAAGCACCAGGTGCTTAGTTAGTTATTCACGGTGATATACTCTTTGGACTGGGTCCACCACCTCAGAGCAGACAGAAGAAGCATATTCCACTGCTGATTTTGCACTGGATTCGGGTGTCAGAACGAGTAGATGCTCTACTGCATGCATGCATGGTGCACACTGCAGCAGGTAGGCTAACAGGAATCAACCACAGCAGCATTTGGATTTACCTGCTGATCATGAACTTCCACGTTTTCTTTGCAGCTAGCTAGCTGATGCCAAGGGTGCAGCTAGCTAGCAGTTCTAATATAGATCTATAAGGTCTTTTACACTAGTGTCTGGACCAGTATATAAAATTGGAGCTGCACGATCGAAGCCAGTTCGGTACCCAGTATCATTTCGACGTTGGTGCAGGCAGATGTAGCTCAGTACTAGTGGCCAAAAGGCATAATGATCATTTGATGATGAAAAAGCTGCAGCTTGACTAGCATGATTGCATCAGCTACTTTCACATGTAATTTATTTCTTGATCTGCAAGATGGTTCTCCTGGTTGCTGAAGTTCGAAATCCTGCTGACGGCCTCGTGATCATCCTAGATTGATCGACTTGGGGTTTAGGCAATACCGATTCGAAACTGGCTGGTTTGGTTTGGCAGCAACCTCAGAGCCGCTGAAGCTAGCTGATCAGGTAATCTTTGGGAAGCTGCAGCAGCTCATGCAGGTGCATGTAAGATGGTGAATCTAGCACAAGCCTTGTTCACACTAGTGCCGGTGTGTGCCTTCTTTGCCATCGGGATCGGGTGTATCTGCGGAATCAAGTGGAACCGTTTCCGACAGGCGAAAGGTGCTGATCAGGCCATGAATGCAAGACGCGGTCCCGGCGACCCTCCCGTTTCTAATGCAAATACTAGCCAGTATCCTCCTCTCCACGCGGTCCATTCTGCACTCAACGGCGGCAAGCTGCCAGCTAGTGTCAATCATCCGTCGGCGATCCTGCAGCATGATCAAACTCCAGCAGGAGCAGCCGGATTGCCGAGAGCATCAATATCGTCGGCAGAGGATCATGGGCTTATAACTGGCGACCCTTGTCATGTGGTCATGTGGGAAACAGCGACGGAGCCCATGCTCACAACAGCTACTAATTCAAAGCAGCAAGGACTTATAGGAGTCGCTGGCCGTGATGTGATGAAGAAGCTATGTGCTGCATAATGTATTCTCAGCTCCACCGCGTCTACCTAGACATAGTTGTTCTAGCAGTAGACATAGTTCTTGTGTCCCGCTGTTTCCATCATATTGCAGTATAAGCTGATAATCTTTGCAGTAGACAAAAACAAAAGAAAACTGATGTTTATCCATAATTTTGATGTGGGTTTTTTCTACTGAAGTGTTCGAGTAGCAGGGCTCAGTAGTCGAGTAGCCTGCGATCAGATGCAGCTAGCGAGTTTATAACATCATGTATGACAGGGAGCTAAAGCTGGCGCAGTAAGACTGCAGCCGGAGGCAATGAGGGGTTTAGGGTTTAGCAAGGGCTAGCTAGCTAGATCCAGTCCTGTGACAGTGCCTCTCTGACGTTCCCTTGACTGATTCCTCAACATCAAATCTTTCCAACTTCAAAATTGCAGCTCAAATTTCCTCTTGTCTCGGGCTGCCTCTCTTGCTATGACAAGTTGAGTTCATCATTCTGTGTGTACAGTCTCACAACAACTTCTAGAGCAATTTCACACACCTTGTGGTTACCTCAGAAATAATTTGACATTTGTGTAATATGTGACACAACTTCAGGTTAAATTTTAATTTTAATGTAATATATATGTCATAATGAACATCACATATTTATTGTACACTAGAATGGATGAAACCACAAAGTTTACCTCACACATGTGTCATGAGCCGTGACCTCTTGTGTGAGAAAATTCACGATAACTTGTGTGCTTGAGTTGATGACTAGATGCAACTATTGTGTACTGAAAAATCAAACTACAATAAGACGGTAAAGTTGTATAAAGATTAAAAAGACTTAGTGAGAGATGGTCTAAATATTCAAAGAGTCGTAATGGCTTTGCAAATTGAATTAACTCTTATCAACCGGAGTTAATTCTTAACAAACAATCTAAACTAGCAAGTGGTCATTGCTAAGTACTAACAATTTGTCATCATGTAATTATCTTCTAACATAATTAGTTACAACAAGGTTGTTTCCATGCAAACTATGCAATTAGATTAGAAAGTAATTAGATATTGAACATCTCCCCCCAAACATCAAAAACCGCACTTTGGTTTCAATGTGAATAAACTAAAACATGTGATGATCTTGGAGTTGGACTCATTTAGAATTGAACACATGGAGCACCTAATATAACCATTTTGCAAACTTTGTTGTTCATCTTTTAAATGATTTGATTTCTTGGTCATAAAGTGTGTGAACGACTATTGGATTGGTTAGATCTTTTTCTATCTAGAACAATGACAAGGTGAAGGACATGTAGATGAGGAATTGTTTTTCAAACTTTTCAAAAATAATTCAAATGAATTTTTTTTCAAAATGGTGGGTTTTGAAACAATCGGACTGATCAATTAAATCAATTGTTGTTGTCTCCCCTTCCAAATGATTTGTTCATTCATCACATTTGGCCTTGGTGGTGTTCACCAATCCATCTTGTAATGTTGTGTTATTTGAAGCATGTGAATTGGCCTTTGCACCATTTTGTCAACACCTCTCTAGAATGGGTGGCACTTGTGTTTGGATGTCATGATTCCCTTAGATATCTAATCTATGTAAAGCATAATGGCATTTCCAAATCTACTTTGATAGCTAGATTGAATTTTGAACTAGACCTTGTTTCAAGTACTTTCTACCAAAGGACCTAAATTGCTACTAAGTGAACCAATCTCCACTAATATTGCTATACCCCATCTATGTTCAAATGGATGGATGTCCTCTTGATTTAAATGAGTAGGAAGACTATATGATGATCTACAAAGATTGGGAAGAATAAACAATGTTTACCATTCCTAGTTCATCTTTAAGGTTTTCAAATAGAGTACAACCCAAAGGTTTTGTAAAAATGTCAACAAATTGGTTATTTGAAATTACATGACTAATTTCATTCTCCTTTTTTCCTACTTTCTCTAATGAGGTGAAAGCACACTACAAGTGAGCCATTTTAACCACTATTTACCCAAAAAATTATGTATAACGAGTACAATAAGTGCGTAGTAAATTGAAATCTTGATGACATTTTTTGGAAACCTTAAACGTAAGAAATAAAAATTCAAAAATTCAAAACATCGTTTTGGAACTCAAAGTTCATTCTGAATCAAAATTAAACTTGATATAATGGTCAAATGAAGAGAATTGGATAAAATCAATGTGCATAAAATATATAACGTATATCTTTTAATGGTCATAGGGCCTCATGTTTGTGGTTCATGCACATTACCAAACCAAAGAAAAATGAAAAAATAATATTATGCCCACTTATAAAATCTTATCTTTTTTCTTACGGTAATGGTTTTTTCTTAAAACTAAGAGTTTGTTATGCATTTATTGTTCACGAAGTGAGAAAAAACACATTTTTTGAATGGATTTTCAACCAAAACTTGTAAACTTTTAAATGTCTTAAATTTAATTGTACATCAATATTGCTCACCACCAAAAAATTAATTACAAAACTCCACCCATAACCTTAATTTTGAAGTATATTTTCATTTTTTCATATTTTGTGAGATGTATTTTTCGACACAAATATACTTCATATGTTCAAGTTTGTAAATGTTTGTTCGAGTTTCTTTTTAAATAAACAAGTTTAAGTCTAAAATTAAAGTAATATACTTAAAATGAACAAAGATAATCCAATATGTGATGTCCACATGCACCCAAAAAAACCAAATGTAGAATTTTGGTTTTTGTGATTACAATTTTTTGGGGGCATAATGTGCTTTCACCCTAAAATGGTGTCTAATCGTGATATGTTTGTTGTGACCATGAAAGATAATTTTTTCGAAAGTATGATTACATTTTGATTATCACACATGATTACTATTGGTTTTTCTATACCCAAAATTTATAGTTGATGAAGAAAAATATCTTTATCCAGACAACTTATTTGATTCCATTACTAAGTGCCATGTACTTTTCCACTATAGATGAAAAGGTAATGCATAATTGTTTTTTTGTTTTTCCATGTAATAAGGTTTGATTCAACTCAAAGTTATCATCGCATTTATGTGTCTATCATGATGTGATGAACGCATTTTGACACAAATGCAACCTTGTGTCACGTCAGTGTAAGGTCAACCTAGGTCAACCTAGGTTCAATTTAAATCAAACACCATCTTGGGTGCCTAAGGCAAATGTATGGGCAATTGAAATTTATGGAGTTCTTTCAATCATCATAAACCTTGTGGCGATTTAAACATCTTTTGATCTCATTATGTATGGTGATTGAAACCCATTTCAGTCACCATATGTAAGGTGACCGAATGTTTTCAATTCCCAACAATTTGGCATTTGAAACCCTTTTCCGACCACTAACATTTTAATCACCAATGACTGTAATTTTTTATCATTGGCAATTGAATTTTCAATCTCTTTAAATCGCCAAACATAACGTTTGTCAAAAGCTTTCCAAAAATAGATTCCATATTTTTTTACCAAATTCAGTTGTTGACGACTAATTTTCATCACCAATCTTGTGATGACCATCAAATGATCAAGCCTTCTTTGTCATGGGCACGATAACCAACTAAGATTACAAGATTTTCTAACCAAAATGAAAACAAAAGCATGCCTAGTTTTAAATCTAGATCATGAAACAAGAAAAACAAGAACAAAAACACAACATGTACAAACCAAAATCTAACAAAACTTGGGGGAAAAACGAAATAGAACAAGGTTATGATAAGAAAGTGCACCAAAAAACTAATGTTGAACAAACTAAAGGTGATGACAAATTCTACATCCATTTATACCCATTTGGCACCTAACTCAACTAAAAGTTAACTAGATTGAATTGAAAGTGAATTGGAGGTGAATTGAAAATGAACTAGACATGAACTAAAAGTGAGCTATGAGTTAAATAGAAATGAATTAAGACTTAATTGGAAACTAACTAAGAATGAACTAAAACTAAAAGTTAGGTACAAGTCATGATTGAACATTCAAATGAATGACCCCATGGCATTAGCATTCGTGACACTCTCGGATGGTGACCAAAACCTTTTTTGGTCACCATAAAATTAGTGAGATTGAAAATTTTCAATCATTGGCAACTAAATTTTGAAAAGGGGCATGTAATATGATTTTGGAAAAACCCCCAATGAACATTACTCTTAGCACCTGAACGCAACAAAAAATTCAATCACCAACAACTAAAAATTGTAATAATTGGCGATCAAAATAAATTTCAAGCAATTGAAAAATTTTGGTCATTTAATGTATGGCAACCAAAAATGGGTTTTGGTCACCATCCAAAAAAGCCTATTATTGGATGGTGCACCAAGACCCATAATAACATGGAGCAAGAATGCCATGATTTATTTTCTTCAGTATGATTTTGGTCTTGCAACAAATGTTGGTGTTTTTTGTGCAAAGCAAAACATTGAGCATTTGCCTTGGGGGGACATTATTCAATATGCAAACATTGTCACCATAGACATTTTGTGCATGTGAACTAGATAGTTGTATGTTGCAATACCACTCAACTAGCTAACATGTACATCCATTAGGGTTTTGATGTGATATGAGGTTGTATTCACTTGTGGACAAAAGAAGTAACACAATCATGCCTTTGCAAATCCCCTTTTGAACCTAAGGTAAGATCTACCCATTGTTGCGTGGATCCAAAAGCTTCCCCACCCTCCAATTGGGTCAAGGTTATCAACATCATTGGTGACACTGAAAAACTTCCCATTACTCCTTGCTTTGTTAGGTGGTTGCTACAAACATTATTTTCTTGCAAGGTTTATTTATTGTTGGAACCTGAATAAAATTCCAATTTTTGCATGTTTGGGGATGTATTAACGAGGCATGGGTTTGGAATCTTATATTTTGTATTTTCAAAATCCTCATTTGTAAACTTTAAGGTTTCAAGTTTAAAGTCAACACTTATCCTCAAATTGATAGCCTCATGTTCTTCCCATGTGATGAAATCTCAAAACATTTGTGTGCATGTTGTTATGCATGACCTTGTTAGTTTCCATAATGTTGGGCATCGGTTTAATAATCCATGACAACTTGATCAATAGCAAATCCATACATACCACTTGGGCTTCATGCTACTATGCATTACCAATGATGGTAAAAATGATGAATTTTTTTGGAAATTAAGTTCTATTTGAATGGAAATATTGAATGACATTGCAAGCAACTTGAATTGAATTCAAATTTAATTGATTTCAATCTTATTGAGTTCAAATTTAGTTGAATTGAATAATGGCCATGGGGGTTTATCCATTGCATGTATACTCCAAGTAATATTGGGTAAACTAAGAACCACTCCTACATTTGGGGACCAATATATATTCTCTTTTTTTGAATCTTACAAGAAATGCTCCAAAATAATATGAATTAGAGAGAAACTCCACAAGACGAATAGCACACACTCCTATTAAAATGGGTTTTCAAAATCCTAAATGGAATTCAATGGAAATTTTTGAATAAAATTCTAATCCATTGGAATCAGATTCCAATTTGATTGAATTTAATTCAAAAAAATTCCACTAGATTCATATTCAAATGAATTGAATTTCAAATTTAATTAAAAACAAATGGGACACAGTATTTATAGAGATTGCAAGAAACAAAGACAAAGGAAAAGATATGAAAAAAGTTTTCATAATGTACTAGAATACATTGTAATAGATTATAACGTTAGTGTGTCCAAGCTACTAGAGGCCATATTTGGACTTCAATTTGATGTTGTCCTTTCTTCAAAAAATTAAGCACAATTATAATTGCTGTTTTTCCCTTTTGTGATTGTTCTTGAAGAAAATTTAATGTCAAATTGGAATATAACTATATCAAAGCAATGTAGATAATGTAACTTTTTTTAAAACAATATTTGGCACAAATTGCATATAATGGAAGATGAGTCCTTTTGAATGGACTTGAGAGGTTTTTCTTCAGCATAAGAAATTGACAAACTTATATTATCCCAACAACATTAACACTCTAAATACCAAGGACATTCATGAAATATAAAATACCAAAAGCAATCATTGAAAAGTCCTATGGTAATTTCAAAGGTAGAATGAAATGTCAATTTTCCTACCTTTCATTCCATTCAATGTTTTTGACATATGTTGTACTATGATTATATTATGTCATGAATCGATTACTACACGATGTGAATTCACAATTTCAAAGGTGAGATAAGCTAATGTATGAAACTAAGGTTTGACACTGGGTGATATCAACCAAACAATATCAGGAGTTGATTGGATTCAACTCTTGGTCAAAGATTATTGACCCAAAGTGTGTAAGATCATTCTTTACCATTGTGTATTTTACACCAATATGAAAGTGTGAGAAAAAAACCCTAAAGCATAGACAGATTCCTCTTGCTAAGATTTGCACTACCTTATTTTCAATCCCAAGAAATGCACTCTCTGATTCCAGGCACAAACACAAAAGCAAATGTGTACCTGTGTGGGTCACAAAAAATGACACAGTGTGGCAAGCTGCAATCGCCCATCATGCGTACTGTTGCACCACTGCTTTCTGATCAGAGGGCAAGCTTGCAAATGAGTACACCTGGCCATATATTCCACCATTCACTGCAAACATCTCCTGAACCCATGTGTGGTGAGGGTACTTGTTAAAGAAAATCTTTCTCAAACCTGATCATAATCCAAAGTCCAAGTTTGAGACATCTTCCACATCTGGATTGTGAATTTATCACTTCATCAGCCATAGTGCATGCTAGCTTGCAACATTACATGAAAATCAAAAAGAAGTTTCATTACACAGATGGGCAATCAAAAAGAGGTGGCATCATAATTTACAGTTGGAAAGAACACCATAATCACTCCGACTAAACAAACACTCGCTAGAAACTGCTATAATCCAGTGTCGCACTTCACAATGAGGCTCTCATCATGACTTTTTTGTGTCTGGTGCCAGGTCTTTTGAACGGGTCAACAAGTAGACACGACCGTACGCCCACAGTTGCCCAACAGGTGAGGGAGATCGCTGCAAATACGGGAGAGTACAACAAAACATAAAATCAGATACCGAGGTGTTGTGGTGAGGTGGACAACCTGCACAAATGAGATGATAGCCAAACTGGCCGATACAAACTCTTACCCAAAGCACCAGTTTTGAAGCATCACAAAAATGAATTTCACATCACAAATTCGGTGGGTGATATCATTCGCCACATTGATCTATGCAGAGATGCATGGAAGAGGCTTTGAAAGCTTGGAAATTTGACTAGCCTTTTCAACTTTCCCCAGCCAATTAATTGCTGTACATTGTTTGAAACTTAGTTAAACCTTAGGACCTTCTCAAACTGTCAACAAGAGGATTTTCAGCAATACATTTCCATCAATAGCCAAACAAAACTAAAAAGAAATCTTGGATATAAGGGTGCTGTCAATGACACTGCTCATCATTCTTTGTGTTATGGAGGCAGGAACCAACCTCAACATTTGCTTGAAACACAAGAGGGTGTTCACAAACATGGCACTCTGTTTTATGCCTTAGCTGCACAGACTCATCTGCTCTTACAAAAGCATACACCTGCCACAAAAGCCAGCAAAGTATGAATGCCCTTCAACAGCTTTCACAAACCAAATTAACACTTTTCTGTGCTTCCGTGATATATAGGATACAGACTTTCTCATCACTCAATCCTACACAGATTTGGGACTGATATGATTTGGGACTGATATCACTCATGCGTGGTGTCTTCACTAAACCCTAGAGTTCAAACTTTCCCAAGGGACAGGGAAATTCACATGTATTTGCATCACTTTTACACCAATTGCAAAACTTGTTTTGGAGCATTAAACAGACCACCTTGCAAACAACATCAAACATTGAAGATAAAACCAAACCTCAAAGCTGCAAATATCCTAGGTCCATTAAATTAAGTTTTCTGGTCATCATCACAAAATGACTGCAGAGTTTGCCTGAGCTCTCTCTTTGATCAAGCAAGGCTTGATCAAAACCATCTGCATCAGGACAACAGAAAAGGAGGAATCCTTACTTCTTCACCACAGTTAGGACAGCAGCCCTTCAATGCTATCAAATCCCCTCTCCAAAGACCTTGCAGTTGTTTTCCTGACACTCAAAACCCAAAGCTTCAAGAAAATCACCATCACAGGGTTGTTGCGGGAAAGAAAGAAAACTTGGATATTTGTTCTGAAATATATCACTTTACAAAACAGGAGATGACAATGACCAACATGACATGCATATAAAGGAAAGTCATGAGGGGGCTATCCTGGGGAAGCCACATTCCCAGAATCATGAATTTTGAAGTGAGACACACCCATCAACCCCTTCCCAAAGCTTGGAATAACAACATACCAGCAGACACAGCAATAGGAATGCCAATAAGGAGACCCAATCCAACTGCAAATAATCCATTAGCTACTGTCATTGCCTCTGACATGAGTGTGGCCTTGTGTGAGTGCACCTGCACCTGCACTACATCCTGGCACACCTTGCTGATTGTGCACACAGGTGGTCCAGCTGCCACTCCCAGTCCTAGAGTAAGCAACACACTCCACACACTTGCAAGTGCCCACATTTGCGAGGGGTCAACCTGTTGCATACATCCAGACTCATCACTATCTTGCATTCATCCCAGAATAATAAATTCATGTATTTCATGAGCATTTTGCAAAACTCAAGAGAACAAGTTTGAGGGGACAAAGCAAGGGTAGCTAACCTCAGCATCAGCATAAGCTGAGAAACGCTTCAAGCTGCAGCGTGGATACTTCAGGACCAGTTTTGACCCATGCCACCGCAACCTAGCCTGCTCACATCGTACAACTGAATAATCCCTATACATTCTGCAAGTAAAAAAAGCCACATGAGCACTCTCTTTCCTACCTGTCTCTCTCTCTCATCTGCTAGGCCTCTATGGCAATAAGGTTACAAACATGCAATACCAAGTGTAAATCATTGTGTAAATGTCGATTCAGGTGATAGCTTTGGATTGCCCTCTCAAAAACACACCCAACTATTCCCTCCACTTTCTCTCAATTTCTTGATATGAAGAAATTCATGTTGCAAGAACAAGAGGTCTGAGGTCCTCACCTCTACTTTATCAAACATGGCATCACCAATAAGAGGTTGGCCACTGTAGTACGAATCTCGTGCCTGCAAGAAAACACAAACATCTTACAATGTCCAAACAGAAACAAACTTATAATGTCTATCTCCTAAAGTGTATAGGAAAATATACAGCCAAAGCAAGCAATTATGCATTACAACCTAAAACTGGAAATCCAACAACAATATTGCAAGCAAAACAAAGAAACCCTCAGAGAATCACAAATATGAACCATGACAAAGCCTGCACCATGTGCCAATAATTACATTTAACAATTCTTCCTTCATAGAAACTGCACAAGCAGCAAAGGTCTAAAAATAGGGAAGACTTTGCTTTCTGTTGAAGAAACTGCCAGAACATATGGAATTTCGCAGAGAACTTTGCTTGAACCAAACTTGAACCAAATTTCCAGAAAACAGCACCTGAGAACTCCCTTATACCTTTCCTGAAAAATCATCTTCTTCAGGGAAGTCATTACCTGTTCATAGAGAGCTTCAAGGCGTGCTTTCTCTGCAGTCTCAATTGGACCAACAAAGATACAAGAGAGGCCTTCACTGCAAACACGGTTGCCTGCCCAACAACCAGCTGCAATGCCTGCCATTGCTGTTCCCCATCTTCCCTCACGCTCCTTAGCCCTGCCCCGCCAACCTATATGTCTCCTTAACCCTAATCCTCCTCTTTGCCCAAAGGCTTCCAATGTGCTGATCGTGGCAACTTGTGGCTTCCGCAACAACAGACAAGAGGAAAAATTAAACAATGATTCATCATCATCATCATCATCATCATCATAGAGCTCCATGCCCAGAAAACTCCAGCCAGATTCACCTTCTTTCCATCGCATGCAGTCTCCAGGTTTTGGTTTCCGACAAATGTCACGGATTGTTGTCGTCCACAGCTTACCAAAGGAAGCATAAGGAGGACAAGGCTGAGGAGGAGGAATGTTACAACCCCAAATGCGTCGCTGTTTCTCTCCCCTTGCCATCCTATATCCTGGCAGACAGCAACTGATGTCGACAGAAGTTGAGGGCGCACACAACAGCTGCAACTCAAGTGCCATTGCTGTTGCAGCTCTTGCACCACAACAACCCAACACGCTAGGTACCACCACAACCAACAAGGAACGGCTCAGAACAAGCAAGTCTGCAACCCAGGAATCACACTGCAATGTACTCCAGCGAACAGGAGCAGCAGTAGTTTCACAATTGCAAAAGCTTGCACTGCAGAGTGCTATACCCTAATTTTTTATCAAGCTCCACCCTGCCATTTCCATGTAGAATTGTCAAGTGGACAACCATGTTGGAACTGTCAAGGTGACAACCACCTGTCAATGGACCCTATACCTGTTTCACCTAAGCCAGTTCCAATTATCATTGTCACTGGAATTATGAGATCACAAAATCATTTGACATCAGGCAAAAAGACTAAAGTTTTATATAACTTATCTACCAATCAGACCAGTTAAAGTCTCTGAAGAAAAAGCATCCAACATAGACAAGATCATTAGAGCAAGCTGTGACAACATCTCTAACCAACCTTGACCCCAAGCAAATGAACAAGGAAATTATATGCAAAGACTTTGAAACATGACCCCTCATCTTGTTGAATGGAAAACACTGCATTAAATGTAAGACAATCTTCCACACATACATATCTATGAGAGTGCAGTGAAATCTCAACAACATCACTTTTGAAGGTAGCTGCTCTATCAAATCCAGCAAAACAGAAACTGACACAACAAAAATGAATGCAGTCAAAACCTTCATATAGTACCAGACCATCACCTTCACCATGAATAGCAGTGACTGCCATGACTCTCCACTATCTTCATCAGCTCCTTCTGACGGTGAGTGTAGACAAGTACACAATAAATCTGCTCAAAATTTCATGCACAAAATCTGTATCCTGAGTTCCTGTCAGACTTCCAAGTGCAACACATGTACATCATGACATATGTATACAAGACTTCTTCTCTTTCAATTTATACAAACTGGGTATGTGGAGTGCTCTGTACTCTCAAAAGTCAACAAGAAACCACTTCAAATGAGTCCACTCTTCTTCACCTCTACAAGATTGCAACCCCTTGGCATTTGATGCAGAAAGTTCTAATGCATAATTGAGAGACAATCATCACCTGGTTCAAAAGCCCATGAGAATATTATGCTGGGCCTCCTGATCTACTCCAGATTGAGCATTGAAATAAGCTCCCCCTGTGATTGCATCAACCTCATCAATAAAAACAATAGCCAGGGGCATTCTCATCCACAAGTCAAAACACATCATGCAGCATACATGGACCTAGAAATCTATTGCAACCACCCAGTGATTGGTTTCTAGATTCAAATTGTGTAAGAGAGAATGACACAGAAACTCCTCAGAAATTTGTTGAAACCCAAGGTACCAAATTCATACTTCACATTTCTCAAGGTATCAGAGACGTCTCAAGAATGAAAACAGAGATGTGTAAGCATATTGTGTACAGTACACAGATTGCATGAAAACCTCACAGCAACAACACCCATATCTTCATCATTCAACATCAAAATGTTGGCATTCTTGAGTGCAAAGCTAACCCTTGCTAATCACATAATGGCAGATGATGACCATGAACTTAAGTCTTCAAATCCAATTCTTTGAACCTCAGCTATGACACACAAGAGCTGAACATTTAGCTAGATATAATCTACACTGGGGAAGCAATTCTGAATCAGCAAATGGACTGAAGTTTGTACCAAGTGCAGCAGAGGGAGGAAGACATCGAACCATGCTATTTATCTCCATTGAAATACTTAGAAAATTCAAGAGAAGACAAAGGGAAGAGAGACATACATCTCCAAGCTTTTATCTCCATTGAAATACTGAGGAGATTCAAGAGAAGGCAACGGGAAGAGAAACCATACACCACACGACATGTGCATCAGAGTTTTGTGATAGACGTGGAGAAGCTACAGTCTTCTACAGTCTGCTGCAGGTGTGTGTGTGTGTGTGTGTGAGAGAGAGAGAGAGAGAGAGAGAGAGAGAACATCCACCAAGGCATTAATGTGCCGGTGAAGAGCAGCAGACGAGAACTCCTTCAGCAGCTGCCTAGCTCCGTGGCTATCACAGGCGCTACCTCCATCGATGATGCCAAAACTCTTCCGAGATTCTCCTCTTTTGTATCTCCATTCCTCCGTCCCTCTATCTCTTTCTCCCTCTTTCTGCGTCCCGTGCCGTGTTTTTTGTGCAAAAACTTGATCGTTCGCACTTGCTCCGTCGGCCAGACGGAGGAGGCGAATCCGCAGAAGAACAAGAACACGACGAAATCTCTACAATCCGAGAAACGCCACCGAATGCATGCACGGAAGTGCATACAAGCGTCCTTCTTCCTCGCTTGACGCTGAACCAAGCCCTAGCGATCTCAAACCCTAGGGTTGCACTGCGCCTGAAACCTTTGAGGTTTTCTTAGCGTTTCTTGTTTCATCGCGAGGGAGTGAGGAGGAGATTGTGAGAGAACGCAACCACAAGTCATGACCGTTGCTCAGAATTGTTTCCTTTGTAGCTTGTGGAGAGGCCGTTCGCGGACAGAAACGGCTGTGGAAGAAGAGTGTCGCTTCTCGCATTGTTGCGGTGGTTATCGTAGCCGTGGAATTCCTGTTTGTGGTTTTTGAGTGAGAAACATGGGGGAGGATTGCAGCTTGGACAAGGGGTGATAAGGAAGAGAAAAACGGGAAGGCAAGCTTTGGAGGAAAGGGATGCAGAGAGTCTTGAGACGAGTAGCAGCAGGACGAGGACGAGGAAGACGGTTTGGTGACGACGGCTTCTTCAGGCTAGCTATGGTGTCTTCCATACATCAGTACTGTCCTGCTCCTCCCTCGCTTTCTTGCCCTGTGTCGCGCGACAACACCAGCAGCATTCACTCTCTCTCCCCATACCGTAAGTTTCAGAGGACACAACCTCACAAGATGGCATCTGTGCCGTCCCTCAGAGTTGATGCTTGTCTCTTCCACCCGTCGCAGCGCACAGATCAGTTACATTCTGAGGTGAATGCCAGAAATCCGGTGCAGATTAATGGCTGTTTCTCGACCAAAATGCGCAGTGTTTCTGCAAAGAAAACGAGCTCGGATTCCATTTCTGTAGCAGCATCCCATCATCATTCTCGAAACGTGGCTAGGGTGAGCAATGCAGCATACACGGATTGCGGAAGTGCAGAGGAGGTTTTCGCAACTACAATCTCAGATAGGGTTTTGTGTGAGGAAGATGAAAGCCTTCAGATGCATGCACGGAATGCATGGGAGGAGAAAATCCCAATCTGTGCAACCCCAAGTGCATTGATTACATCTGCAATTGCAAGCCAAGGATTGTTTGCAGCAGCCTATGGAGGCAGTGGAGACCTCAGCAGAACCAAGAAGCTTGGTGGGCAGGAACCCAGTAGTGGCAGCTGGGGTGCAGGGTTGATGGATATCAAGGGAGTGGAAGGTGGATTCACATACTGGGGCAAGCACAGATTGAATGGGAGTGGTGGGGGAGGAGCAGTGAGATGGAGCCCCGCAGAGCTCAGCAGCAGAATGGAGTCCATATCACTGTTCAAGAAAGTGAAATGTTTGCCGCCACCACTGCCTCGAAGTTTGCTCAGTATGAACAAGCCATCAGTGATTCCATTGTTGCAGCAAAGCATTGGACCAAGGTCAAATACTGCAATGAATGCGGTGCAAGAGGTGTCTGTGGTTTCAGAAGGAGAGTTCAAAGTGGCAGATGCCCCTGCTGCCAGTGGTGCTGCCAATTCTCTGTGCGCATCACCAGCAAGAGGGGATGATGAACAACTCTCTGAAGAAGAGCTTCTATTGGACAAAGTCAAAAAGCTTCATGACATACTTCGTGATTATTCCTATCGGTATCACACGTTGAATAGCCCTGTCATAAGGTATGACTAAGAACCCTGTTTTGCTCATGATGTTGCTTTCAACAATTGGGAATAAGCACTTGCAGTAGTAGTCATTCAGAAGCAATGCCAGGCAATTTTGATTATGATATCAGTTTTGTAATGGATGATGTAGTGATGCAACGTACGATGCACTGGTGCGGGAGCTCAAGGACATGGAATCCAAGCTCCCTGCTGGAGAAACCAATTCATCTGTTACAGCCCAAGTGAGTCTCTTCACTCCTTTCTACAATCTGTTTCATCTTCATTTCCTCTTCTGCTCTGTTGACCATCCTGAGTTCTTCATCACATTTGGATTCCATTGCTGGCTAGAGTTTGCAATGTGGGTTATTGGATCTCAAAGGGCTCCTTCATCATACAATTGAGCATGGTTGAATATGTAGGTTGGAGCTCCACCATTACTGACCATGGCAAAAGTGGAGCATTCTACCCCAATGCTAAGCCTTGTGTCTGTCAACAAAGGTGCAATTTCTCTATCTCAAATTCTTTGCTGTCAGCTTTTCAACTGTGGGTGGAGTTTGCCCAGCTACTACTAACAGCCTGACAACTCTCTGGTAGAGGAAACACATAGTTAAACTTGCTGAGGGACATAAATGAGGCAATTGTGGTTTTCAACAGCTGCAAGTGAGAGACCAGTTCTTCTCTTCTGTGTTGTTCTTTCTTCCTAGTTCTGAAAGTTCTTGTTTGGAAGTCTTTCTATTGCTTCAAGGAAAAGGTTTTAACCTTGTTCTGCCTCTCTTAATTGATCGTGAGTATGGAGATATCTTGATTCTCATGACAGCTGCAAGTGCTGAAATGCATTAGAGAATAATGGTTTGGACTAGACAGTCAGTGGGGATGGCCCAGCTTCCATGCTTGCTCTGTGTGCCCACTGGGTAAGACTAATAAGGCCACTAATAATTTCTGCCCAGCTAGCTAGCTAGCAGGTATGTTGTTAGGTTGAGTACCAGGTGGTCAAGCTAACAGTGTATCCAGAACACAGATGCTGTCTGTCCCTCAAGTGTCTGCTGTAAGATAGGTTGACATACTAGACCACCCAGTTTCCATGCCCAAATGGTGCCAAAATTAAGGACTATTGAGTGCTGCAGGAAAGCACTTACAATATTTGCACACTTGTGATCTCCACCACCTCCAGAGGGTCGTTGTCAGTTTTTTGTTGGGCATATTACAAGCAGCTTGTGCAGTACAATGGCAGTCTTAGCCATTGATGCTTTCACAGCAGCTACCTGGTTTTTTTTGGCTGATCATGTAGCAATCATAAGTAATTTTCTTGTCAAGGCTCGTACCTAGTGTTCATTTTTTGAGCTCCAGTACATCATGGGTCTATCATACGGGTACCTTTTGTACCACATATTATTGCTGCTATGTTTGAAAATATATGATGTTTGCTAATGTTTGGTCCCTGATACCACATGCTGTTATTTTTGTTTGTCCTTTATTTTCATTTCAATAGCATGTGCATTTATCTGCATATTTCCAGAAGTGATCATTGATTGCTGTTGTCAGGAAATCTATGCAGCCAAAATTTTGAGTATTGCAGCTGAAGTTTTACAAGACTTTGATTTTGTGATTATGAACAATTAATTGTTTATGCAATTTGTGGAGAGTGCCTAGTTCAAGCATTTGGTTTTAGACTTGTATCCATGACTTGTCTTCCCTTCTAAAAAAATATTTTTCCAAGAAATATTGCCTAACTTGGTTTAGAAGATTAAAACAAGACTATGTTTTGCCAAATTTTATAAAGTGCATTTTTGCAATTACAAGTTTTGACTTGTGGATGTTTAAGGGGCACATGATATATTTGCTTTTGTCACTAATTTTTTGAGGGTTGAAACCTAAATAGATGACGATTGGTTTGTTCAAAACAATATAAACTATTGGTCAAGCCTTGACCAAAAATCTAACATCACTTGATCAATATGTGTTGAGAAGAAAAAACATTACTTGCAACAAGTTTTGGCTTCCCTGAGTCTATTCCTGGTTATGTGGTGGACTCAACTGTGGTGTATTTGAACTGCAGAGGAGGAACTGATTGGGTGGCATGAGCGCTTTCAACACAGGCTTTCACTTGGGTCAGACGCAGAACAGCTGTTGAAAGCAGCATGGGTGGTGGAGCCTAAGGTAGACGGACTGGCTCTCTCTCTGCTTTATAAAGGGGGGAAGCTGGTTCGTGCTGCCACTCGTGGAGATGGCTACCAAGGTTCACACCAAAGACTTGATAGTTCTACAAGTGCAGATTTAAGCCTCTTTACTGAGATGGAATTTCCCCCTCTCCACTAACTTGTCCTTCCCCAGCCAAATCTCCTATGGAGTCTGAGTGTTGTGGCCAATGGCAAGCAATGTCTCATTAACGCTAGTTCATGGCTGATGGCAGGAGAGGATGTCACTAAGAATGCATGGAATGTTATGGGAATACCTCACAACATACCTGAGTATAATCCTATGTCAGGCACTCCATTATCAGTGCTTGAGGTACGGGGCGAAGTTTACATGACATTGGAGGATTTCCAGCAGTTGAATGCAGCAAAGGTAGTGACTCTCTTTTACTCCTTGCTCCCTCTCCCCCTCTACTGCCCTGTCTGGTAAATATTGTTTCTCATGTTCTACATGTTCCACTGCCTCATGGTTTCAGGCGAAGTCAGGGGACAAGCCATTTGCAAACCCACGAAATGCAGCAGTTGGCTCAATGCGGTTACTGCAGACACGAGAAGGGGAACAGCGTGGGCTTAATTTTATGGCATTTTCAATTTCATCCATCGACCAACATTTCGACACCTCTGGTATAAGTGGTCTCTGGTTATAGGTTCTTTCCATGTAAGTTGGCCTGCAGTTCAAAGACTATCTTTGTCCTATGAAAGAGGGTTTTTGGATGGCAATGTGAATTTGATCATCTTCATTTTGTTTTGTCATTACACAGGTTCAAGGATACATGGAGATACAGGAGTGGGTGGTCTACCAGGGACAACAAAGACACAGTGGGACACACTGCTATTGCTGAAGGAGCTTGGCTTTGCAGTAAATGATGACAATCGTCGGTTTGAATCTTTTGATGCTGCTCTTCAGTATGCAAGAAGGTGCACATCACCCCAACAGCATCTTCAATTGCTCCACTGGGATCTTTAAGTTATTTTTTCCCTGCCTATGACAGTGTGAACATGTATCAATCCTCGGATTTGTTTTAGTTTTCATATAAATTGATTTTGTAAGTTGGTTTGTTGTAAGCTCTGATGGCAGTAGCATCTT
Organism: Sphagnum contortum; assembly: GCA_963920785.1. Lineage (NCBI taxonomy): Eukaryota > Viridiplantae > Streptophyta > Sphagnopsida > Sphagnales > Sphagnaceae > Sphagnum > Sphagnum contortum. The sequence continues at coordinate 11,691,982 of OY987293.1, read as the reverse complement.
GAACTGCTCATGAGTTATAGACCATGTGGTTATGGCAGATGGCAGGATACACGGTTGACTCTTATGTATGAGGCAGATGGGGTGGTGTTCAAAATTGATGACCTGGCAACTCAGTTGGGGCTTGGCTCTGTTGGAGGAGCTCCTCGCTGGGCAGTTGCTTGGAAGGTGCTCTTGGTTTTGCTCAGCATTGTTAGTTGCATATAGATTATCAAGGTGGGTTGATAAGATTAAGAGTGGACATCTGAATTTTGTTTATCTTTTCAGTTTGCAGCAATGGAGGCAGTGACAGTGCTTGAGGCTATTGACCTCAGCATAGGCCGATCAGGTGCTATCATTCCAACAGCCAAGTTGAAGGTAGCTGCTTCCTGACATCTCAGAGATGTAGTTGAATCAAAACTCTTGTCAAATCTTTTGTGCAGAGACTGAATATTTGATATCTGCTTGGTGCTGATGCAGCCAGTGGAGTTAGCAGGAGTAACAATTTCGCGTGCATCTCTTCATAACTTTAGGTGATTATCTGCAACTGTTTATGAACTGCTGTACAATGCATGGTGATTTGCAAATAGTTTCAATGAGTTTGTTTCTTGTTAGATGTCTCAGGGGCATTTTATTTGTTTGGGATCAATGCAGGCATGTAGAGAAAATGGGCCTATGTGAAGGTGACCATGTTGTGATTCAGCGTGCTGGTGATGTCATTCCACAGGTAAGTCTTGTGCAGGGTTCTGTAGAAGAATCTTTCTCAAAATTGTCAGTTCTGTATCTTTGATTCCATATCTTTTCTTACTAGTTGCTTCTACTCATCCAACTGGGCTCTGGATTCAGCTATATTTGTGTTCAGTAAGGACAAGGAGAATTGAGTGCACTGAATAGCTGCATGAGAATGGAATGACTTAGATTGATATAGTATTGCAGCTCTAAGGGCTGTCTTTGCTTGCAATTTCCTCTCTAGGTCTCCAACTCAGACCTTCACATCTGATGTTCACTCTTGCAGGTGGTGCAAGTTTTGAAAGAACTGAGGCCAGCAGGTGTGCAATTGTGGGTGCCACCAGATACGTGTCCATCGTGTGGTGGGGAACTGACTACAAGTAAAGATAAGCATGTAACAAATTGCCGCAATTCAAAATGCCCAGGTCGTCATTCTCGCCAGGTAATTTGTTCACTATCTCTTTTTCCCCCCTCTTCTTTCCTTGGTGCTCTTTCTTTTCAGACTACAGCTGCATTAACACAGCTTCCACAATGAATGAATGTGCAGATTGAGCATTTTGCCAAATGTCTGATCCATGGCCTTGGTCCCTCTATCCTGCACCAACTTCAAGATGAGGGGTTGGTGACTAATCCTTCTGATTTTTACACTTTGACCACTAAGGTCTTATCAAAGTTGGATGGCCTTGGAAAGAGAAGTGCTGAGAAGTTGGTGAAGGCAATCCAGGTTAGCCCCTCTTGGTAATTCTATTCAAGTTTTGCAGATGTATGAGATGTTGGTGAAGGCAATTCAGGTGAGTCCCATTCAGTGTTTGTACACATTTGTTGCTAATGTAAATTTCACCTTCAGGTAGGTTTTTAAAAAGAAATACAATGCATTTATGCAGGTTAGTAAGCAAAAATCATTGTGGGAGCTGATAGTTGCACTGGGCATCCCAACTGTTGGCAATGTGGCGGCTAAGCTGCTGGAAAAATGGTTTGGGAGCTTAGACAGGCTGCTTTCTGCAAAAGAAGAGGAATTTCTGCATATTCCTGGTCTCTCTCTCACTGTCATTGCTAGTCATTGGTGTAAGGCAATGCAGTTTTCTATCATTTTTTCTGCACATCCATAACAGGGTTTGTTATAACAGAAAGATGCACTTAAGCTCAGAATTAGGCTTTCAGTATTGAAGACTTTATGGGGTCCCATTTGGGACCTATTCCATTGTTGGTATTGATTTGATCCATGTTTTTGTATCTGTTGCAGATTCTTTCTTTATACACAAGAAGCAATGGTTTCTGTCACTATAATTATTTCTTGTTATGCAGGCATAGGTAGGATCTCAGCAGCTGCTATCAAGGAATGGTGCTCTGACCCATTCAATATTCAACTTGTGAACAAGCTCCAAGAAGCAGGATTCTCACCATCTATTAGGAATCCAGAGATAGAAAAGTTCACAAATAAGGATATCACTCTTATCCCTGTGCCAACCATGGAGACTGAGGAGAGAGATCACAGGAGCAATGAAGACTCTTCAGAAACAGACTCACTGCGCTCAAGTACTGAATCAGATGTAGAATCAAAGTTGATGGGCAAGGTTGTTGTAATAACAGGGGAGTTCAAGGAATTCAGTCGTGAAGAACTTGAACAGCTTGTCCAAGCTAATGGAGGACAAGTCCGCAAGTCGGTAAGTGCTTCCATGTTCAGAACAAGTAGAGAATCCAGGATAGTGCACTAGCCAATTACACTGGAATGGGGGCACTACCTTGTTAAACATTTTGCTCTAGTTAAATTTTTGTATGCGCAAATCAGTGGAGTTTACAGGGATTAGTACATCACTGGACTGACTCATCCTTTCAATTGGACAGGTGACAGCTAAGACAGCATTTGTGGTTGCTGGCGAAAATCCTGGACCAACTAAAATGACAAGGGCAATGCAGCTGGGAGTTGAGGTACATGATATTGTGTTCCTTAAAGAGCTTCTTGAATTGAATCTGTTGTCTGATGACCAAACTTCAAGAGATCATACATTTGAGCATGCTGTGCCTGGCTGAGAGTCTTTTGAAACTATATGCAATATCCTGGGCCCACCCTCCAAGATTTCATTTGCCATTGAACAACACTGTTTCTGAAAATGAATTCAATGTTGATATAATTCCCAGAAACAGTTTTTCAAGGTATATGATGATACAATCTATTCCTGTTTTTCCACCCAGCAAATGGTATGTGAAATACTGTACATCAAGAGTACAAATACTCACTATGTGTATATGATTTAAGTGTGTTAATATTTTATTTTGTTTGGTGACTCAACCAATTTAGGCTGCGATTTGATGGTTATAGATAGATGCTGGTCATTTGCTTAGAGCTAGATGCCTTGTTTGTTAACTCTCTCTTTTAGTATCTGGTATGGTCTCTACCATTGACATGCTTCATCCTAGTCGTGAAACGACATGATCCCATGGTCCAGCGCTAATTGGAGCCAAAAGAAAATGAGCACCTTCCTTGATGGTATCTTCTTTGAACTTCCAGGTTGGCCACAACAGATTGCTTAAAGAAACCCGCCAACAAACACTTGACATTCTTGCAATGATGGTTTCAATCCTGCCAGATTGTGATGTGCCTGCTCACATCAGAATGCCTCCTGTATGTCTTTGTTCTGTTCCCGCTCATTGGTTTGGTTTGGTCTGGTTTGGGATAGATCTTTCTGGTTTTCATGAAAACTTGGGCTTTTCATCAAGTAGTTCGCTAAGAATCAGTAATTTTAGACAAGGTTATTTGTCCCAGTTCTTTAGAGTTTTTGACATCTGAGGTCATATATTTGTGTCTCAGATTTTTGAGAATCACAATGTTATGTCAAATCCAGTTCCTTGAATTTGGAGGGGCATTTACTTATCATTAAGTAACACCCTGAAAACCGCATGTGCTATTTTCATAACCAAATACTGGTTCATTGTTGGGCAGTTCTCAGTTTTCATGAAGAAGCTCTGTTCCTGTTCTGAAAATTAAATGAACTGGTTATGAAAAATCAGTCCTGGTTAAGATCTGGTTCTTACTCACCCAGACCGGGAACCATTGGTTCTTATCTACCAAAGTGGTTACTTGCACAACACTTGTTTGGACATTGATAAAGCTCCAAGAGATACTGTTTCACCCTAGAATACACAATTGCCAGGTTCTTGTTCCTAGGAATCAATTGTTCATGGTACACTTGCAAGAACATACTAGGAAAAATGCCCTTCTAAACACATTCAAGTTTCATGAATCCTTATATTACTGTAACAGATCAACATGAAAGTGAGAGACTGGTTGCACACCAATACATTTGGAACCAATTACTCTCATAATCTCTAGTTAAACCCAAAAATAAGATGAGTGGAGTATGTTGAGTTTTCACAACATGCAATTGCTCTATAATTTAGTTCAATAATTTGCAAATGCTCATCAGACACAGCAGAAAATCCCCATTCCTTTTACAATGAAGAATGGAAGCCAACCATTTTTGCATAACTGAAAAATCAATCACTGACATATTTTCTGTGAAAACAATCATCAAAAGAAATAGTAGGCTCTTGAGTCTCAGCAACAATCAGAATATCTTGCAAATCCAGATCTTATACCCACCCAATGAAATAAGGGCAGATTCATACCAATCATAAAGCTCAAAAAGAACTTCCCTCTCATTTTGCCATCTGGCTTAAAACTTCCAGCTCAAATTTCCTGAACTAAAAATGCAAGAAGCTGCATTATTACTGAGCTTCTTGTGAAAAAAAATATTAAATAGTGGCCTAGAAACCAGACATATATCCTGCATGTGTAAATTGTGTCCACCTCTTCCTCATTGGATTCCCAAAATAATTTTGTTGAACTGTGATGGGGAGGGTTGCAAGCACAAAAGACCCTCTCATCTCGGTGAACTGGTGCAATTGTGGGTAGACAAGATTGGGATGATAAGGGAAAGAATCATCAAATTTTCAAGATGATGAGCTTGTCGTATTTGGCGCACCTCTAGTGAGACGAGTATTATAAGATCTGCAACTTGTGCACTTGTGTCCCACTATGTGGAACATAACTTCATTTGTGGAACCACAATCATTGCACAATATCCATACCTGGCAGGTATCAAGCAAGAGTTATCAATCATTTGGCTACAATTCCTGGAAGGAGACAAGCCATAATATATTCCTCAAAAAAATTTAAATGAAATTGCAATTCCAGAAAACGGGGAAATTTATGGATTGCTCTAATTCACACCAAACTGTATCTATCATAGTAAGCAGCAGATATAGACAGATTCGCACACCTCCATGAACCTTGTAGGTTAGCTGACATTGAGAGCTATCAAAATGCTTACCCGCTTGTTGATGTGTGACTCCGGCATCTGAGTTGATGCTATCTCTTGGTCTATCTGCTCCCAAACGCTCGACATATCACAAACAGACTTGGAACATAGTGGGCAGCAGTATCTACAACCACAGTGTACAGATAAGGAGATCATTGTCAGAAATAACACTGCAGATTTCCATCAATACACATGATTTGTAAACAAGAAGCACACAATGCAGTTTATCTTTGATGCTTGATACCTATGTATGAGATACCTCAAGTGCACAGTGTACATTCTCCCGTAAAATCTAACATCAATATAGGAAGGGAAAACAACAGATACACTATCTAAAGTTGGTGACTCACTGAGCATGGTCATGCATTTCACGTAAGCAATCCAGGTGCATCGTGTGACCACATTGCAAGACTGTGATGTCTTTTACTGAATCAAACAGGTACTGCACAGTGAAATGAGCATACAAGTTAACAAACTACTCCAGACCCACCCACAAAAGATTCCTGATGAGCAGAATCCAATTTGGATTGATCTAAATACAACTCACAAAAGGCTGCTACTGAAGAACATTACTATAGTATGTCAGACATAAAAGTCTGCCAATATCCAGAAGTGCTATTTTAGTCCTGAAATAGGTGCACAAGAGGAGCACCTCAAAGCACACAGGGCAGTTCTGGTGCATAGACTTCTCAACACAGGGGTGTCCATTTTGGAGGGCAACTGAATAGCAGCAACCTGCAACCAACACATCAATGCCTTGAGGGGTGCAGATAGCCACTTCTGCCACCAATCAATGAAACTATCCAATGACCATGTCATAATTTCCATTTTGTGCTACACAGAAGCAATACAATACAAAATTTGCTAGCAGATGAAACTTCTTCATTTTCACTATGGATTGTAGAACAACGAGATAAGAGCAGTAGTCCAGATATCATGTATTTTAGAATGAGTTGTAAAGAGTACATACCACAACGGTCACAGTGGAAGAAATTGTCGCGTCCTCCAATCCTGCAAATCCCGCAAGAATCACAATGGTACTGCTGCTTTTTTGTCTGCCAAAAAAAATGAGGTGAGCACACAGCATGTTACAACAGCAAACAAGGCTCTTGTGTCCTCAATAGTAAAACATCAAAGCCACAAACAAGACATCGAGTGAACAGATATTATTCAGCAGTTGGAACCTCTCATGGACAAAGTTTTCCAAGATTTACAAAGAGAAGAAGATGCCAACCTCATCATCAAAGAATTTGCAGATTGCACAGAAGTATTCACCCATGCGAACACCACAATTTTCGCACACCTGTTGCACATCTTGCTCATGATTGCAAAGCGAGCATATCACCTGCGTAACATACATAGGGTTTTTAAGACACACTCATGCTTATCAGTGTAGGGTCCCTGATTGCAAAAGGTCTTCAAAGAGGCATCTGTTAAGTTGAGCTGTCATAGACACAAAAAGATGTGTGATATAGTTCTGTGCTGGACAAATAAGGCATCCGCTTTTCAATTCTCTGGCACACTATAACACAAAACTACACCAGCATGAGCTCAAGATGCAGCAGGGTTTTAACATCAATGAACTCAAACCCAACATACCCGCTCAACAAGGTGTCTGGGCATTTCATGGCGCTTCGACGGGACAGGCTCATTCACATTCTGGACACCATCAACACATGGGAAGACTCAGAAATACTAACAACAAATGCATTGAATTAGAGAAAAGGCTCTAAACAGACAGACCTCAATCTAAGGCTCCTCCAAAACAATGAACAAGATTGCGATTTTGCACTGAGGATAACCCATTGAGCAAATGAATCTAAATATATTGCACTGGAAACAAACCTTAACATCATTGTGGCAATGCCGACAGTCAAAGACTTCATCGCAGCAGGGGGCTCTGATGCGACACCTCCTTCTGTAGTGTGAACACCTGCATCATCAATTTCACAGAGAAATGATGTGAACAAACCTCAAAGAAGCCTCCAGAATTGCACTTGCATTTGAGGCAGTAAAACAATATAGGCATCATCACACAAAGTTCCTTGCGGTAGACATGATGCTCCCAAAGCTAACTACCTACTCAAGATCTTCTGAAGAATCAGAAACCAAAAGTCCACAGGTCAAACGCTGTATGATAGCAAAAGGCGGAAAACGGATCAAAGAGAAAGAAAAACTTCTGACCCATAGTTCTTGAGACCAAGTGATAACCGCTGTGCTTGCAGCAGTTCGTCATGAAGATCATAGTCATTATCTGTATCAGAATCCAGGCAACTGGTGTGTCCCTGATTATCAAATGCCAATAAGCAACAAAACATGTTATTGATCATATCCCAAACAAAAAAATTCCAAATTGCGCCAGGCATATTCAGAGCACGATCCTTTTGCTGCTATTCATTGCAAACAAAACTGATTAAGGTCCATCCCAGCGTTCTATCTTCTCCATGGTAATGTCGGCAAGACCTTGGACATCATATACTCGGATGAGCAGTCTGGAAGAAACTACAGAAGGACAGAACAAAGCACTTTAGAAGACAAGTCTGATTTGGGAGAACTTCACATTCATGGATTTGAAAGCTGAATGCGTCATAAACACATACATACGTAGGCACAGTGAGAGAGAGATGTGACCGAATGGGCAAAAAGCGCCTGGATTCTCTCAACCGCACAATCGAACCATAAAAATGTATCCATAACCGTCAAGCATCACCAGCAGGAAGAGCCAGCGGCTCCATTGGAAGTCTCCAATGCAAGAATGCAAGAGGAGAAGCAACGGATTCGGATGGACGAGAGGCAAGACAAAGCAAGTGCAGAATCGGCAACAGGATAAACCATGGATTTTAACCGACGACAGGCAAGACCAAGCAAGTGCAGAGGAATCGGGGGATTTCAGTCGGAAGCATGACATAGTCTACCTGTACTACGTGCTGGTGGGAATGCGATGCGACATTGCAATAGGAGTAGCGATATTGCTCCACCGCGTTCCAAGGAGGGAGAAGCGTCTCCATAGCTGCCACCAGGACCGCCATTATCCTTCGCGAGTTTAAAAACTTCACCGCCCGAAGCAGCTGGCCTTTGCTCGCCAGTTGTGCGGCCTCCCCCGCTGCTGCTGCTTTCGTTCCTTGGTCCTCCCTACTTGGAGAACCCGACGGAGATCGTACAATAGAAGCTTGCCTGTCGGCCGAGTGTTTCCGATCCTGGCTTACAAAAGACAACAAGGGAAAAAAAACAGAAAGACAAGCAAACAAAACACACTCTGCCTTCTATATCGTCGGATCCTCACCTCAGTTGCTACACGAAAGTGTCAGAAAATAAATTCTCCCACGAGACAAGACAGGAATCCGGATTCCTACGACATTCATTCAAGAAACAAAATCCACAATCTGTCTAGGAATGCAAACTCCCAGAAACAATCCGATTTCTATTCTTCAACAGCAGCAGGAGCCCCTTCCCTTCCTCCCTTTCCAAGAAGCAGATCGTCAGCAATCCGATCTCTTTCCACTCGAAAGCAAGAAAGCACACAAAATGCAGGTGAGGGGGGGAAAAAAAACTGAAAAAACCACCACAAACGCAAATGCCAAAACCATAAACCAAAAAATCACCAAAATCAAAATCAAAACTGTCAAGAATCCGAGCCAAAAAAAAAAAAACTTCAACAACAACAACAACAACAAAACCAAGCTCCTGTCACAACAGATAACACAAACAAACAAAGCGAAGCTCGTGAGAAAAATGAAATGCAAGAAATAGTGAAAAAACTATGTCCAACCCGATGCTACTCTTACTCCTCTCCTCCTTCCTCTCACAGCAAACAAAATCAGACGCGCGTGGTGTGAATCTCTTTCGTCTTCTGTCGATCCGAATCTGGCTGCGAGAGCAACCAACGATGAGAAAAAAAAAATGATCGCGTTCGGATGCCGATACTCCAATGCCGTCGTGTGCAAAAGGGGAAATTAAAATTTAAAAAAACCGGCGGTGGGGTATTTTTTTTCATTTGGGGGGGGGGGTGACTTAAGTGTGTGGGTGTACTGGGTATTACAGTATTCACTTCTCGTATTCATTAGATGGGCTGCATCCCAAGTTTGGTTTTTTTTTTTTTGGTTGCAATGGGCCATTTTCATTGGCCCAACACATCCCAAAAAAAAAAAACTATTGGGAACACACTTGCATTGGGAACAATGCATAAAACATCCGCCTCCCAAAACACAAATTTTTTTTAAAAAAATTAGGCCTTCTTCCTATATGCATGTTCAACCTTCTCATTGCCCACATGAAAATTATGGTCCTTCCTATTTATTATAGGTAACTAATTGGCACCATCTTCAGATGGGCTAATTTCCCTCCCCCCCCCACCCAACAAGGGGTGTACCTATTATTCCTAGGGTAATTATTCATATTTGTATCGGACCTTTTCAAATTGGGCATTGGGGTGTCCAAATAATTTATTTATTTTCAAAATCCATTTTCAATAGTAATTTCAATATGAAATTAGAACAATAAATATAGGTACTTTCTTTACTACTAGGCCTTTTTTTTTACCTTTGAACCCTTTATTAACATAATGAGTTCTTTTACAAACTTTTTTTTTCAAAAAAAAAATTTGGCTTCTTTTTTCCAAAAATGGGGGAAAATTAATGTTCTATTCAAATTATAGGATAAAAAAAAAATTGTCAATTATTGGATACCTAGTACAATGGATTGCTTTGGAATAAGAAGCTCTTGAGTTACCTATTATTGGATATACTCCAATTCTTTCTATTTTGTCCTCCCTTGATGATTTTGGACATACAATTTGGGGGCATATTGGAGTTTTTCTTCTTTTTTTTTTTCTTTGGGGGGGGCAGAAGGGGGAGGAGGGCTAGCCTACCACCCTCACATTTGCTACCCCTCCTCGTACCACCCTTCACATTTGCAAGTTGCCAAGGGGTGGGGGGGGCAAGGGAGGGTTGGGATTAGAAAGTATTTTTTTTTCCTACTTTCTAAGAACTTTCTAGTTAGCAGTTCAGGATTCCCTACCCCACTTGTGCAATCAATCAACTTGTGCTTTTTTGCAGGCCATGGCCTCCTCCCCCCATTTCTTAATGCCCTAAAACACTCTTTCTTTTTATGAACAAACAAACAAAATAAACAAGCCAAGCTAAGGGTAAGGTTTGTGTGTGTGTTGTGGGGGGGGGGGGGGGGGGGGGGGAGGGGGGTATTCTTAGTGTAATATAGGTAGCTTTGCTTTTTTCTTTCGTATACCTAGGTTGTGGCCACCCTTCTCTCTCTCTAGATAGCAAATAATTCAAAGAGTACTACCCCCCCCCCAATGGAATTGGGAGTTTTTCAAATGTAGTAATTTATTGATTCTTCTAGCTCTATGTATGTCTCAAATTTAAGAACTCATTGATTTCCTTTAGATGGATTTGTGTGTGTGTGTGTGTGTGTGAGAGAGAGAGAGAGAGAGAGAGAGAGATACGCCTAAACATGATAGAAAAATTGCTTTTGAAAATTAATGGATAGAATAGAGAGGTTTGGGGAGTTTTCAAATGTAAGAAGTGTTGTCCACGCGCCCCTTTTCATACATGTATGTGATGTGTGTATATACCCTCTCATGAGCTTTGTTTTATAGATGTGTGTGATGTGCATACACCCTCTTGTGAGCCCCGTTTCATACATGTGTGTGATGTGCATACACCCTCTTGTGAGCCCCGTTTCATACATGTGTGTGATGTGCATGCACCCTCTTGTGAGCCCCGTTTTATACATGTGTGTGATGTGTGTGATGTGTGTGATGTGCATCCGCCCTCTTGTGAGCCCCGTTTCATACATGTGGGTGATGTGGATCCACCCTCTTTTGAGCCCCATTTCATACACGTGTGTGATGTGCATAACCCTCTTCTCAGCCCCATCTCATACATGTGTGTCATGTGTGTCATGTGCATCCACCCTCTTGTGAGCCCCGTTTCATACATGTATGTGATGTGCATCCACCCTCTTGTGAGCCCTGTTTCATACATGTGTGTGATGTGCATACACCCTTTAGTGAGACCTGTTTTATACATGTGTGTGATGTGCATGCACCCTCTTGTGAGCCCCGTTTTATACATGTGTGTGATGTGCATCCGCCCTCTTGTGAGCCCTGTTTCATACATGTATGTGATGTGCATCCACCCTCTTGTGAGCCCCGTCTTGCACATGTGTGTGATGTGCATACACCCTCTTGTGAGCCCCATTTTATACATGTGTGTGATGTGCATCCACCCTCTTGTGAGCCCCGTCTTATACATGTGTGTGATGTGCATACACCCTCTTGTGAGCCCCATTTGATACATGTGTGTGATGTGCATGATGGGTTCTACATTTTGCGGATGTATGTTAATGTTGAGCATCATTCGAGTTTGGAAGCATTCACATACATCGTTAATAGGCACTCTAATTGTCACTACGCCTTGTCAAGTGCTTATTTATTATATTAATCACTCTACTACACCCCTTCAGAATGGAAGGGAGAGCACTCAATTATGGACCATCACGCTAGGTTTCCGTTAGCGTGATTCTCCGGGCACTCCAAAGTGGTCCCACCCCCATAACCCCCAAGCACCTTGTTCGAAAGGTCAAAACCCCCAAAATACGTTCTTTTGGAGTGAAAACCAACATGATTTGTTCGATCTATATTTTGTTTTAAAAAACAGAATTGTGGACCCCATTTGTCCGTCCATGTAGCAAAGATTGGTTGGCTCCCTCCCTCGAGGTGAGCTCGGATTGGACGTTCATTTGCTTGTTAGACGAGGGTTGAGTGAAATTGATTGGGTGAGAGAGTTCCGAGAAAAAGGAAATTTATAGGTACTCTTTCGGAGTATTTAAAGCCACACCCGGAGCTTGAATTTTTTTCTAAGGGGACTTCAAGATATGGACCATATGTTGCGAATAACTTACGAATTTGTGGTGGCCAATTACATATGGTATATCTTTGATGTTTCTTTGTACGAAAGGTCGCAACGTGAAAACATACGAAAAACTTTTAAATTTGGGGGGGGGGTGGGGTTGCCAAGGAAACTTTTATTTAAAATAATTTGCAATATTGTCGTCTGTGTCCGATAAAAACGTGTATTGAAAGCATCTTCGGCATTCAAAAGGGTTGCAAAATTTGGCTTCATTTTGACATCAGGGTTTCTTTTTGTTCACTTTTGTGAGGTAGCCAAATTGAAAATCATCCACAAAAAGATTTAGCCAAAATTGGCTATAAAGACTCCTTTGATTTATATCTTGTCTACATGTTGTCAAATGAAGCATCCTTTTCTTTTTTTTCGAAAAATTCAGAAAAATGGCAAAAACAAAGACGGCCAAAATTGTAAATTTATATTTCTTTTTCAGGCTCTTTCAAAAAGATTCACCAAAAAGGACAAATAATCAAATATAATTTCCTTAGAATCTTGCCTAGTTCTAGTGACCAATAGGAACTCGTTGTCTAAATACGGCAACATGTGACCTTTTTTCATCAAAATATGGCAACTCTTTTTTTTTTTAAACTTTTGACTTCATAGGACTTTTTTTTTTGTCAAATTTTTTTTTAAAAAGGTTCAAAAAAATTGCAAATTTTTTTTATTTTAAATTAATTTTCCAATTTAAAAAAACAATCTGAGAATTTTTTAATCTTATAATGGAATGCAATAGCTTAAAGGATTTGACATACTTTTTAATGTAAATGGCAAAACCATAGTTTGACACACTACTTGTTGACATCTTCTTTGACAAAAGTATTTAATCTTTAATAACTCCTAAATCATAGGTCCAAACCTTGTAAAATTGCCTTTATACACATCCATTCATTAAGAACTTTCCAACAATAATGTTTTTTATTTAGGCAAAATTTAACATTTTTTTGATTAAAACAAGGGGCTTTCAATCTCATAAGGTGATTTTAGGTTGTTGGATTGGGTTGAAACAACAATTTATTTTTGATGTGATAAGAGTCATTTTGTTGAAGCCATGATGATTGGTTATAGCCACTTTTGCGAAATCATATGGTCATCAATTGCCACAATCCAATCATGGTGCTAATAATTTTGCATCAATTTTCCATGACAATTATGGCCATTGCTCTTTTGACCTATAGTGTTTGAAGGCCCTTACTTGTTATTACTACTTTGGTGGGAATGTATGTCACCATCAATTTTGCTTAATGATTTTTTTTGTTGTAGTTAACTTGATCCTTGATTTTCAAGTAGCAAGCCAACTTGAAATTGTTTTACAACTTGCTTAAATTTCTAACTTCAAACCTTTAATGGACAAGTGTTGATGGAGAGACGTTCCAACGGCCAACCACTACTATCTTCAAACTTGTTGCAAGTTGCAATAACTTCAATTTCAAGAGGTGAGAATACTCCAAGGACCTAGTCCCACATTGCATATAAAACTTGTGTTTCATGGTGTGCATTTGTGCATTCTACTCTAGCATTCTTGAAACTTATGTTCTACAATTTTTTGTATGCACTCTTGTTGTAAAGAAATTATCAATTGTGTGTGGATCTGTTATAACTTGTGTTACTTGCAAGTTTTTTGTGTGCTTGTGATTAGGGTCATAAGTTTGTCATCCTACAATCTAAGGTTCAAAGTATAGTGAATTAGTTATGGTTAGTGTGTGCTTTGATTGTTGCACATTGCAAAGGCAATGTTGTTGCTTAGGCCCCGTTGAATTTCAAGTAGCAGAAGTTTTTCTCTTCCTCTACTCTTTCAAAAAAAAATTGTTCCCCATGTGATGGTTCATCTTCACCTTTACCTTCAACAAAAAAATTTAGTGTGTCATTAGGTGAAAACATGTTTGATATTGTGCGTAAAAGTAAACGCCCTTTCCATTTTTTGGAAGGAACTACTACAATTTTTGGAGATGATTCAGTTCCTATCGTTGATCTCACTCAAAACCTTCCTCCAAAAATAATCAGAAGAAAAAGTGGAAACTTAATTAAGTGTTTCAAAATGTTTGGGTTATTAAACTTTGTTGGGTAGAAGTAATCGGTGGTCTTGATGGTAATATGACCTAAATAAGATGTATAATTTGTAACCAAGTAAAAAAAGGAGAAAATTTATTGGTTCCTAAGCTTGACGGGTTGCGAAAACATGTAGGTTACTATAAAATATATATACATGACCGGGGATGGTTGTCAGTGTTTATCACATCAGCTTGTCTAGCTAGCATGTTAAGAATGAATGATAATATGTTGTTTTTCATGGGCAAGTTTCTATGGCTCAACAAATTGCGAATGGGGACCCTGTAAAAAACAATAGGAAGTTTGTGTAGTTTGTCGCAATCTTCCATTTGTTGAAACAAAGGTGACCCATGACAAATGTCAAAGGTTGTAAGAAGCTTTTTAATCTCCTCAAAATGCCGAACAACTATCAGAAACACTAAATTGACACTATTCAATTGAGCATAGCTAAAGCCATGCATGATTTTGTGTTTTGATCTACTCGTTTGGCGATGCACAAGGCCCAATTCATTTCTATTTCTTGTGATGAAATGACCACTATAGACAATCAATCATGGATTTTGACCCATGTTTATGTTATGGAAGGATGGAGACATCTACTAATCCCTTTAACATTGCAGCAAGTTTTGGAAGGTTCTAATGTTGACAATTTAATAAAAGTATTTATGGATTTTTTACTCATTTATGGTGGTTTTTCATAATCTAACTTGGTTTCCAAATTGGTATGTTTTGGGGTAGATGGGGTGACAACCTTCCAAGGTTCAAAGACTAGTGGTACTATGCAATTGAAAAAAAAACACACACCTTTTTAAGTTAGGTGTGCATTGTGTTACACATCAAACCAATTTGGATGTGTAAATGTTGTATTGATTGACCTTGGTTGCAAAAATCAAGTTGTTGCTACAATCCATTTACAACTACTATTCACAAAGCCCTAAGAGGACTTTGGAGAGATCTAAATTGGGTGAATTCTCAAAGCAAAAAACATTCAAGATTTTACGCATCGTGAAAACATGTTTGATTTCAATGCTATCCCCTGCCAAAAGAATATTAGCGGAATACAAACTTCCTTAATTGTGCATATGTTTAACGAGTAAGCAACTAACACCTTAACAAAAGCAAATATGGACCTTCTCTACAATGTTAAGACTTTTTTAGGTTTAATTTGTATCCTACCCTTGCTTGAATGCATGCAATCTCTTTAAAATTTTGTTTAACCTCAAGATGTTTTCATTTGTGATTTCATTGATCTAGTCAAAACTTGTGAAAGGAATCTATATAGGATGTATGTTGATCTAGTTATAAGTCATGGTTATGGAGATGGGATATTTCAGATTTTCCTTGTTGTTGCAAATCGCACATATGATCCTTTGCACATGGTTTGGATTGTTGAACCTACTTCTAATGTGGAGTATGCAAGGTTTTAATTTTTTTCTCGCACATCCATGGTTCATAAGAAGGACCTATTGACAAGGTGTTTAGGATATGTTTCAAGATTGGATTGATTGAATATAGTAAAAGTTGTGAAACATCAATGTAATGCTACTGCTACTAGTTTCATTCAAGAACTTGAACAATGTTTCTTAGCTCGAGACAAATTGTATGCCACTAAGTCAATTTACCCCTAGTTCTAGGTGCAACATGAAGTTGAGCACAATTTTTTTGCACAACTTTCAATTTTGAAAGCACACTACTGTTTTGGGAAACAAGGATTGGCCCAAAACATTTATATATCCCACCTTTGTTGAATGAGGCATTGCAAGTGCAATAATCATTTTTTTTCAAGATTATTATGTTTGCCATGCAGCCATGCAACTATGAAGCCTCTTATGGATTGTAATCCATGCACAAAAATTTGGACCACCTTGTCCAACAACCAACTTATTTCCCATCGATTATTTGAATGGCTAAAACTAATTGAATTGTATATGGCCATGGTTATGGGCAGTGTAGAAGATGAAAGATGTTTTTCAAATTTGTTTGTGAAGAGTAAGCGTAGGAATAGATTGACAACCCATTTGGATTTGATTGTTAAGATATTCACCTAGAAGTTTTTTACCTTCTAACACTTTCCCATTTGTTGTAACAATGAATGTTTGGAATGCTATCAAATCATGCCGTACTACTATAGAGGCGTAATTTATTTGCAACAACAAATCTCTAAACCCTAACCTTTTATACAACATGTTCATATGTTTTCTATTGTGATGTTTGTATTTCTTGATTCTTTTCAATCAGATGTGCTATGTTGGTTAGAATGAGGTGGATGCAATTTCAGTTTCTTGTAACTTGAACAAGCATTCATGTATTATCTTAGTTTTCTTTGCAGGCAATCTCCATACAATGGGTAGGGTCTTGAATGGGCATGGTCTTCAAGGTTGAGCTTCAATCCCCCTAGGAGATTTTTACATCTATAAGCATTAGCCTCTACGAAGCTGATGTCTATTGATTTTTGCAAAATGTCTGCGAATTTTTGTATCTTGTTGCCATTTTTTCCTCCATTGAATTGCAGTTGTTTGCCAATTTGTCTACATGGAGTTCCAATTGATAACCATAATTCTACCTTGGATCCTACTTAGTTGTTGTTTTGCATACCTCAAATTCAATATGGTTGGCTTTTATTTTACTACTATGAATTCGACTTTGTAACCAGTTTCCAAGCTTTCACGAATAAGCATAGCCACTTGATCAACCCCAAAAAAAATTGGGGATTGCCAAATTGACATAAAAACTAGCCAGTTGTGCCACATAGAAAAATTGGAAGCAAAAAAACACTGATATTGGGTGCATGGTAAGAGCCCTAAACCCTAAACCCTGAACAACCTCAAGTTCAAAACAATTTTGATTGCTGGGTGATGTTCTCGAGGCTAACGCCAACATCTACGACGAGCAACAAGTCGATTCGGAAATCGCGATTCAGAAACAGCAAGTCGGTTACTGGAGTTGGAGAAGACGGTGTGAGAATTGAGGAAAGGATGTGTTGTTGGAGGCGGAAATTGAACAGGATATCAGCCAGCCTTCTGTCGTTTCTCCACGTTGTCGTGTTAAGAACGAGACCTTGTTGAGTTGAAAATCTGGATCTTTGCCGTTGTGATCGCAATCTCTCACAAACTAACTGTTGCCGATTTCTTTTCCATTCCTCTTTTGTGCAGCCCTAGAACGCCTTGCATAACAGGATGAGGAAGAATTTCTGAGTAGGTCAGAGGAGTCACAAACAACCGGAATTCTTCAGGTTGCGAATCGAGAGAGAGAGAGAGAGAGAGAGAGAGAGAGTCCGGAGACAGGATTACGGAAATTCTGACTACAATCGACGCTTTGTCTTATCTGTTATCTTGATTTTGCATTCCTTCTGGAGCTCCCTGCATACATCGTTCGTTATCTGTGCATTCTACAGCGGAGGCAGGACTGACTGCGTCTGCGAGCGAGGCAGCGGAGATGGCACGAAACAAGGTAGGGCACGTTTTGTTGTTGTTGTTGTTGTTGTTGTTGTTTTTTTTTTTTTGCAAATGTTTGGTTCATAACATGAGGTCTACCACACCCTGGAATCTCCTGTTTATCAATTTGATTCGGTTGTGCGGTGGCAGGAGACGTTGGTGGTGCTGCTAGATGCGAGTGTTATTATGCGACCGCATCTTCATGTGGCATTGCAGTCAGTAGCATCTCTCCTGCACAGAAAGGCAGAACTTCTTTCTCCTTCCTCTTCCAAAAGCGTAGTATATCCATTGTAGGCTTGCTGGCGGCTCAACAGTTGCCACTGCAGCTTCTAGACAGCAAAGAGAATGCTGTTTGTATGTGTAGAGAGAATTGCTGTTATATTGCTCTTTCTTCTATGGTACTGTTCTTCCTTTTATTTTCTTGCCACCTCCCAGTTGATGTCAGCAACAGGTGTGCTTGTGCAGTTGATGTTCAACAAAGCCGATGAAGTTGGTCTTGTCTTCTTTGGTGTGGCTGGTAAGCCCTTGCTGTGCATGAAATGCATACAGTTTATGCTGCAATGATATAGACAAGACCTAGCAGGAAGGAAATCTGATGTCTGCTGTCATATGTCTCGAGCTTCCCAGGCCTTTCTTTTCCTCCCCCCCTGCTTCAAAAGATGTGTCCCTCTCTCCATCCTCTATATGTTTATTTGTCTGAGATGTGAGACTTTTGGTGTTCACAGACACGAAAAATGATCTGAACAAGGAGCTTGGCGGCTATGAGAATGTTGTGGTGTCTAGGCCTATTGCTATTGTTGATGAGGATCTTTCAAAGTGCTTGGAGGACGTACCTGAAGGCACAGTTGCCAGTGATTGTATCCTCATTATTCCCAAACAATTTGTTGCAAAGCTGGTTTTATAGTGTAGGGTTTAGGGTTTACTTGATAGTTTGAGTATGCAGAGTACAAGCGCTCCTTTACAGCTTGGATCAGTTCTTGATGCCATTGTGGTGGGCATTGACATGATTGTCAAGAAATTAGCCCAAGGGAAAAAGGGCAATATTCGATTGTCTCTGATCACAACTACAGAGAACTCCATCAGAGATCCTGACACAGGGACAGTGGAAGAGCAGGTTGACAACATAGCAAAGCAGATGTCAGAGCAATGTATTAAGCTTGAGGCTATTATTGTTCGCATAGGGCAACAAACTCCTTTCTTGGACTCAAAAGTACAGCAGAAGAATGAAGCACTTTTGAGAAGGTTTGAGTCACAAGCACAAGCAGAGGTCTCTATCATGGAGAGTTCAATGTCACTCCTTGGAGCCATGAGGCCTCGTAATGTTACCCCAACCACATTGTACCGAGGTGACTTGGAACTGACTCCAAGCATGACTGTGAAGGTACAGTTTTTCTCAGGTTGATGTACTGAAGAGTCCCAAGCACATAAGCTGCCATGTGATACGGTTGTTTAGGGTTGTAGGAAGTACTCCAAGCATTTAGTATGGGTGATCTGATGATAGTGGCAGTTTTCTTCTACAGGTGTGGGTGTACAAGAAAACAGCTCAAGAGAAGTTCCCAACACTGAAGAAGTTCTCAGACAATGCTCCTGCATCTGATGTTCATGCAACTCGTGAAGTGAAGATGGATACAGATTACAAGAGTGTAGACAACCCTGATATATCTGTCCCACCTGAGCAGCGCACAAAGGCTTACAGATATGGGCGAAATTATGTCCCAATATCTACAGAATTGATGGAGACCCTGAAGTTCAAGACAGAGAAGGGCGTCAAGCTCATTGGCTTTGTACCTGTGTCTGCAATGCCCAGGTGACATAGTGATTGCTTGTATCCTTATTATTCCTTTTTAATGCTTTAGCCATGTGTAAAATAGTATATCACCTTTAAGTATCATCCTCTGCCTTCTCTTGATGAGATCTGGGTGAGAATGGACCTAGGCACTATTATATGAAGGAGGCCAACATGTTTGTCCCAGAGCCTGGTCACACAAAGTCAATTCTGGCAGTCTCAGCCCTTGCTCGAGCTATGGATGCCACTCATCAGGTAGCACTGGTACGCTGTGTCTGGAGGCAAGGACAAAACAATGTTGTACTGGGTGTTTTGACTCCCTATGTAGCAACTCAATTGAACAGGGTAAGGTTACACAATATTATCTGGAAGTTTCTTGAAATTTCTGCCAGAAGTATTCTCTTTTGATCCTCTGTGGGTCTGGAGGCATTGAAGAAGTGTATTTGCTGATGTTTATCCTACCATTTTTCAACCTGTAGGCAGATGGATTCTACTTCAATGTCATCCCGTTTGCAGATGACATTCGTGAGTATCCATTCACATCATTCAACACTTTGCCAGAAGCCCTGCAACCAAGTGAGGTGCAACAAAAGGCGGCAGACAATCTGGTGCACATGCTTGACCTAGCTCCTGCTGAGAACCGAGAGATGCTTCAACCAGATGGAACCATGAATCCTATCCTGCAGGTGAGGTGTTTGTGTCGCAGATCACAGCTCGAGTCATTTTTCCACAGAACTTTAGACTTTGGGTGTCTTGGATTGGAGACTTCTCTGCTGGTTTGTATAACCAATGAGACCTAAAGCTTATCAAGAGGACTGTCTGGGTGGGATGAATGACAGCGCTATTACAATTTCCTCCATGCAAGGGCACTGAACTCAGAGGCTGATGTGCCTCCTATTGATGAAGCTCTCCATTCTATTGTGGAGCCAGATCCAGAACTACTCTCTGAAAACAGCTTTGCAATCCAACAATTTTGCACTCAATTCCCTTTGACCCCTAATTTTGAGGTCTGGTCCCTTCACTTTGCTTTTCTCCTGCTTGTCAGCTAAATTCACAGGACCATATTTGAGCTGTAAGCTTGAACAGAGACCTTATTGAAGACTTCAGGTGGATTGCTGCTTTAATTGGGGTCCAAAGTTCAGGGTTTTTGAGTTTTCCATATGTACATGGAGAATGGAGTGTTCCTTGTTTTAACATAAGTAGGTACTGTTTGGCAGAAAGAAAAAGGTAGGAAGCGATTCTGGAGAGAAAGAGTGAAAGATGGAGAAGTTCCCCTTGAAATCAAGGATGAAGCAGCGATGGATGTTGGGCCAATCTCTTTCAGTAGCCTTGTGAGCAAACAAGTGGAGGAAGTTGGCATAGCAAACCCTGTGCAAGACTTTGAGGTGCTCTTGGCACGCCGTGATAGTAGTGAGTGGGTTCCAAAGGCCTTGCAAGGGATGAAGAAGATTATTGATGATCTTTTGGATTCTGCATACAGTGGCAACACTTACGAGAAAGCACTCTCTTGTTTGTGTGCCCTCCGCTCTGGTTGTGTAGTGCAGCAGGTATGCTGATCTGTTTCTTGAGAAACTTCTGTTTGCTTTTTCAATCAATTTGATCATCTGCTGACTGAATAGCCATGTGTTCCAACTTTCAGCTTCAGTTGCTTTTTTTGGGTTGTTGGGATGAAATGAGTTAGTGACTGCTGTAGAGAGCCTCTTCTCTGATTCAAGTTTGATTTGAACAAAAACCTCAACTATGTCTTATGCAGGAACCATTGGAGTTTAACATTTTCTTACGCAAGCTAGCAACAAAGTGTCAAGGGAAGCGATTAAATGACTTCTGGGAGCGGGTTGTGAGAGAGATGATCACCCTAATATCAAGGGATGAGGCACCAGACAGGTACAATACCCACTTCTTTGATTCATTTGTTCTTGATGTTCAGAAAGAGATGTTGCTGAAAGACACACAACAAAGTAAATTGTCACATGCACCTACAATCATCTGAGATGAAACTTGAATCCCCTGAAATGGATTACTCACATTTTGGAATAGCAGTGATGTAGGATCAGAAGAGGCTGCAGCATTTTTGACCAGTCAGAGAGAAGCCCTTCAAGAAGAGCCACAAGATGAGATAGATGAAATGGAACTTCTCCTTGGAGAGGCCATCTGATCATGGAACCAGTCATTATGATGGGCCAATCAGAAGCACTGAAGTGAGCTGCTGCGCCCTTTACCAGCCATGGCAACCTGCCCAATTATGCAGAGCCAAAACCATTTTCCTGAGCCAAACCGTCATGTGTTCTAGTTTCTTCATCCAAGTTTTATTGTGCAGGATCATAGACTGACCACCGCCGGAGATGCTCTACTGTAAATGCATGACCAGTTTATTTTCAAAATTTGTGCAATGACTTTTGCTTGCAATTAAAAAATAATTTGCCGTTTGATATCTCTCAATGACCATGTTATCAATCATTTTTACAACATTTTAAATCTATCCAACTGTGTACCCTGGCAAACAAAAAGCAATAATATCCAATAATAAGGAAAAAATAAAACAAAAAAAGGGTTTTTGTGTTTCCATCACCTATTTAAAATACGTGCATATTAAAAATTTAGGTAATAATAGGGTGAAAGAAACAAAGGTGATGGAATTTATTTATTTTCACCCTATTATTACCTAACTTTTTAATGTGACACATATTTTAAATCATCATGAACTTAATTACAATATTTGGTTTGCATCAATTTTTGTTACTTTATATTTAATTTTTATTTGAGTACTAGGAACAAATCAAATTATCTAGTAATTCTTCCTATCCAATTGGAATGCTAAATCTTCTTATGGCCCTCCTTTTAAAAGACCCCTCTCCAAGTATGATCTCCAAACTTGTTTCTCCACATCTTTTGCTCCTTGCTCCCCCCCACACACACACCCCCCAAAGGCATTCATATGTATGCTTTTGAGCTAATTCTCTTCAAGTTTTCCCATCTTCTCCATTTTGGGCTTCGCCCTCTCTTGGCTTCATGTCATCTTGAAAACCTTGATGGTGTCTATGAGGTTGTGATAATGGATAATTCTGCACCATTTGGTAGTTTAATTCTCAAAAAAAATCATCACTTACCAATGCTTTTTGTGGGACATACCTTTTGTGAATTAAATTTTTTTGTTGTTGAACATTAGTTGAAAAGTTAAGTGAATGTACTTGGGTGAACAACAAGAATAAAATATAATTGCTAACTTGTTTACTTGAAATATATCAACTTGTAAAAATATTGATTACTCCCATAATTAGTCAAATTAAATTTGAGTTATGAAATACGAGGAACTTTTTTGTTGCATAAGTATTTCCACAAGTTACATATGGTCATCATCATTGATGTAGATATTTAACAAGCAAAGCATTCAAATGTGTTGGATGATTTCAAGTTACCCTTGGCATTGTTCAATGGATTATAACATAATGTGAGTTTTCATACCATCAATATGCCATGGCTCATGACACATGTGAGGTATACTTTATGGTTTCATCAATCACATTGATGTAGAATATGTGATGTTTATTTTAGCATGTATAATAGTAATATTGCAATTTGATATTAAAGTTATGACACATATTACATAAATGTCAATGTGAAATGTTAGAGCTTTTTCACACTACATCCCAAGGCTTGATTCCATAAGTCCCAATAAGAGGCAAAGTCCCATGGAAATCAAATCCTTGGGGGTATAATAAACAATATTATATTTTCGAGAGTTGGTGTGCTATAGTATGAAGGACTTGGTCCCAAGCTCAAGGCTCAAGTCTCATGAAAAAGATGAAGCCCATTGATGTGTCCTCCACCAAATGAGGAAAGAGAAGGGAAAAAAAAAGTATTGAAGTCATAACTCAAGTATTAAATGTAATTGCTCTTTTGATGAATGCACCAAATCAAGTCACTTTTTGATTATTTTAATACAAATGGTTAGGACTTGTCTTTGGAATTGGGTTTCCATTTATTTTTTGGATTAGTCTCCTTGCCTTAATCTTGACCCATGGATGGGACTTGTAACTTGTAGCCAAGTGTGAAGGACTTAGTCTCGATTTGGAGCTCTAAGCCAATCAAATTGTAAGATCGAATAAGGACTTATAAAGTGGGCCTTAGTGTGACGCAACCCCTAGTGTAATGTGCATCACAATAAACACCACATATTCTACATTATGATAGATGAAACCACAACATATACCTCACATACATCATGAGGCACATTAGCCTATTAATACATCAAAAATCGCATTTTATTGCAATTACAATGCATGGCAATGTATCTATTTTCTTTCATTTGACAAAATAAAATAAATTATCTTGGCAAAATTTCATTCCAATGACAAGAAAATTTGAAAAACCGGTATATGGGAGATTTTGCATAATCCTTTGTATGATTGTCTATGGACAATTCTAAAAACATTTCATACCTACCTCACTTTCAAACCTAACTATTTCACTTCTTTTTTAAAATTATAACCTCCTATCTTTATAGTTACTTCACACCTTTTCCCTACCCACCAACATGGATATGAGAAAACAAATTAACATGTATTTTTCATGTCCATGATATTTATATTTATTCAAATTTAAAAATTTGATAGTGACATAAATAATGAAAGCTTTTCTTTAATAACTCGTAATTTTCACTATAATTTCTTTGAAAACACGTGCAAATGAAAATTCACCAATGTTGGCAAACTTGATCCACACAACTCAAACCATAAGTGAAGTTACTATCGGTCATATGAATCCTTTTCCCCCCATTTCTTTGTTATGATTCGTTGAACAAAAAAATTTAACAACTTTAAGTTCAGAAATTTTAAACACATATATAAAAAAAAAAAATTCCATACTATACAATAGGCTTTTAAAATTTTAGTTATTTTATGCATATAATTTGCAAACTTTCCTTTTTAAAAAAATAGAAATTATGTTTCATCAGTATTTTACATTACAAAAGTTGGAGTCAAAATAGAGTAGGTAAAATGCCAAAAAAAATGCTAATAATTATTCATAAATTTTTCTACAAATTTTCTCAATTTTAAGTTTCAAACTTTAAATGTCATGAACATAAAAATTATAATGAATTAAAATAGGATACCACATTGAAGCAAAATTCCAATCATCCAAAAGAAATAAAAGCAAAGACATAAATTGCCCCCCAAGTCATGTGTTCCAACCTTTGCAATAATCATAGCTCCATCAACACTTGTCCATTTGATGTGTGTAATCCCATTTTTTTTTCTCTTACAATAAAAGTTTTCCAATGACATGAAGAAAGAAAGGCCTTTAACATCAATCATATTCTCCTTTTCACAATTATGTTATGTATGTTTTACAACTCCTCATGAATATCATGACTTTTCACAAGGAAGGTGATTATTTCCCTAAGCATTATGTCTTCATGAGCTTTACTCCTTTTAAAATTATACGCTTGTTGCACATTCATGAACCCATGTCTTTCCTTTCCCCTTTGCAACAAAGTCCATATTCAAAATGATTTATTCACAACACAAAACATGGAAACAAAATATGGACACCAAGGTGCATGAAATTGAGGTTACAAGACTTTCACAATATTGTTGATCAAACTAAAAATAATGGGTTACAATTGTTTTGTTAATCCAATGGATTAACAACAAATCATGCAAGAGCTATGTTTCGTTTTTCTTTTCTTGAGATGAGCTTCAATGTAATGCCAACTTCATAATTAATAGCCCTAATGAGCCAAGGAGGAACTTACAATTGTGACAACATGCAATGTTTATTGATCAAAGCACTTCTCTCATTGTTTTGTGCAAGAAAGCAATGCAATTTGAATCATTTGAATTCTTGCAACTCACAAAAGAGTTGGGATGTTATATTTGAAGAAATTTCTTTCTTTCAAAATGTGGTTGTTTTTAGTTGTGCAATTGTGTGATAATGTAGAACTATCTTCATCATGTGGAGGTTCAATATAATCGGAACTATTTAAGTGAATTAAAAAATAAGGTCCAATAGTCATCACTAGGAGAGGTCCAACATAGTTTGTCTAGTTGACAATTACATCTTCATTTTCAAGCCAAACTATCACTCCTTTCCCCTACCCACCAATATCAATATGAAAAAACAAATTACTTGTGCCTTTTCATATTCATGACATGTATACATTCCGATAATTGAAATCTTGAAATTGACATAAATAATGATGAACTATTGGAAATCATTCAAAACATAAGAAGAGAGAAAAGTTAGCTGATAATCATGGGTAGTGCAAAGCACCACGGAGCCCAAGTTTTGTTGTGAATGAATGATGAGGAGAAGAAAGGGCTGATGATGATTGTAGACCGAATTCGGTATCATCTTCATCATGGAGTGGGAACTTCCATTGGAAGCCTAATTATTTTGCTTTTATAATGGACTTATGAAGTTCCAAAACATGAACTATTTGACTAATTGGAATGTTATAAACGTGAGGTATTAAATGTTTATTTTCATAAGTCATTTTTAATTACAAATGTTTTCATTAATAATGTTTCTGTTTTGATAGGTCAAAATAAAACACCGACTTTGTGATACCATGCAATTTGCTCTGGAGAAATCTTTTTTCCACCCGAGTCCAGAAGTTCCACATCCCAGTTCTCCCGACCATTTTGCCAATCATGGTGGACCCTCACCTTACACAAAATTTGCAATGTCGGTAAGAAATTGAAATTACAAGCAAATATTTATATCCATGGAGCAGATACTTACCATTAAACAAATGGGTATTATGAACACCACTGGCATTTGCATGGGATTTGGATCGACAACCCATTGTGCTAAGGTCGCACTCAAAGCCAATAACATACCCAACTGCATGTGCGAATGGCAAAAAAATTGCTTTCGAATCTTGTGGACTTGAAATTTAATTAAGGTGGATGGATTCAAGTCTGGAACTGCCCCCTTTCAGAAAAGGATCAAGAGCTGCTGCTGAGGTTGAGCTTGTGTTTGTTGCTCCCTCCCCAAATGCGAGTAGATTCTCACCGGGTTGCAGGCTGGACATTAGAGGTCAACAATGATCAATAGATTAAATGTATTCACAAATCCATGAATTGATCAAAATCCCATTCCTATTCCATTATCAAAACTGTCATCTGGCGTATTTCCTGTGTTGTTGCAGGGTATCACCAGAAAACCAGCAATAAATAGACAGCAAATTTGACAAGCCATTCATGGGGCCCTTGAAATCACCTACCTAGTGGTGGCTTCTTTTAATCCTTCATCCTTTGCATCACTTTAGCCTACATCTGGGTGTTCCAACACAAATCTTGCCAAAAGATCATTGACTAAAAACTCCAATGTCCTTTTGTGATCTGAACCCTAAACCCTAAACCTTAGACCTGGGCTTTGTTCCAAACACTAATGTGTTGTGTGGGTGGACCAATACTTTAGAGCTTTGTGTCCACAACAGTACACAATCCCTATAATTTACAAGAGGGATGACAGAGAATTGCTTTGAGAAATACTCACCTGGTAATGCTATTGTGGCTTAGTTCATGAAAACTGAATGGAACTCCCAATCAGCTGTCTCATTTGTCTGTTCCTCTTCCCCTCCCAAATCGTATTGTGGGATGTAACAATTATGTGAGAAAAGTCAAATCTCTGCCAGTGAATGCTTTTATAGCAGATGAACTGCGCCCACTGCACCTGCCTTTCTTTCTTGCCAGAGTTTGGATGACTGAGCTTGCACTTCTTTGGCCTCCTCTTCCTTGCCCAGATTTTGAAGAGCCGTTATTGTTGTTCTCAAAATTGTCCCATCTGGTTCACATCTGCATTCATAGCACTTAAAAGTCTGTAAGAAAAGGTGGTCTATCTGCCACAAGCTCTTGCACACATACTACCAATTTGTGCAACAACCGATGCAAGAGACTTATGAAGATGGAACATAAACTCTTCCAATGCATGTTTTCTCTGGCATTTTTGTTTCTGTCCAGTGAACCAATATTTTACAGAGATTTATGATCCTCCTTTTGTTCAGAGACATTCAATTACATAAGAATTTTCTTTTCTCACTTCCCAAACTTTTCTTACAGCTCAGCTATCAGTGGTACACCAGTTTCATCCTATTTTCTGAGCTATCAGTCTTCTCAGGCAAGAGCGACAGAAACCGTACCCTGCAGATATCATTTGTGAATAAACCTCAAGGTATTGGTCCCAGAGCTGCACCCGCGCCATGCATGATAGTAATGGTCTGTAAGACTGGAGTGTAGGCTTCAACTTTGAAGTCTGAAACCAAGCTAGAATCTGTTCCCCATTCCATCCCCAAATAAGCATCCTGGTTCTAAGGGTGGCTTTCTCACCAGGAAAAGTTTCTGCTGCAAATCAACAAACTGGGTTGAAGGAAATCTCCAGAAGCTTACATCAAGACACTTCCGCCAATTGAGAGCTTGTGCAAAGCTGTCAATCAAGATATTGTAGTTTTGTACAGAGGGTCCCACACCCAAGTCCTGTAGCTGTGAGAACACCTGCCAATGTACTACTGAATGTCAGGCACCACAAGGAATGTGCAATGTACAGTGTTTGGAAACCAGTGAGAATTTCGAAAGAATATTTTTTATATATTGCTCCTTAGTTCATGATAGCTTTAGGATTGTGCGTGCTTACCTTAAGTAATCTGTCCAGCTTTCCACTTGTACCAACTGTGCTGAGCAGATGAAAAACCATCATGTCTGATGGATGTATATTTGCCTTCTTTACCTTCTCAAACAACTCCAATGCTGTCTCCCAATCCTTCAGCCTGTGTGTGTAAGATAAGACAACAGACTCTCCTAGGTAAGTAACAATGTCTACAAGTTCAAAGACACCCATCAAATATAACTAAATAATTTATTCAAGAAAGAAAGAAAGAAAGAAATAAACAGACAGAGAACCCTGCAGCATAAACTGGAAGCCAATGTATCCTGTTCAGTAACAAGCAGTGCAAATTCTTTAGATCACTTGTTGGATAGACTATAGAAGCCCTGCCTGTTAGGACAAATTCCACAACAAAGTTCAATTCAATGAAATTGGAACTGACAGGTGCAATGTAAAGGAGACTGTACTTGTTACATGCTGCCAACAATTCTGTGTAGGCAACATCATTGTATTTAATGCCCCTAGACTCCATCGTGTCTCCTAGTAGCAGTGCTTGCTCAGGGTGGCCCCCCTTATTCAATACCATAAAAAGAGCTCCACATGCAACTGTGTCGGCCTCAATGCCTGCTGCCTGCATCTCCTCAAAAACCAACCGAGCCTCCTCATATTTACCTGTTACCAGAATCCATGATCAGCACCATTTTCTGGAATGTCCTAGGAAAGTGTTCTTATTATCCTCAGTGTGCCAATAACTTGCTAAAAGAGAGTCAACTTTAATGACCCATTTGCTAAAGCTACAACTCGGCGAGGCATCTGAAATCAGCAGGTGAAGCCTCTAATGTATTCTGAAATAACAAGCCTCTTGCTTTCCAACATAACATGTATTAAGATTGCTACAAGATCTGATTTGTGTACATCTATCTTCAGATAGAGAAGCATTCACATACCATGCACTCACATTTCCTTACACAAGTATAACTTGACAGTTCTAGGTGAAAATGAGATGAGGATGTAAGTCCAGATGAGACCCACCTGCGTTGCTATATGCATATACAAGAGAAGTATATGTAACTACATTTGGAGAGCATCCCGACTTCTTCATCTCCTCAAATACCTCACGTGCTTCCCTGTGCATCCCCTAGAAGACCCCACATGTAATAGACTACCCATGAGGATTTCATCTTGTCTTTTCCCTGAGACATCAAAATCTGGTGAACAACAATCTGGGAATGGATATATAGCATATCTTCAAAGAACCCAGACTCATGAGCTCTGCAACTAGTGATTTTCACCCTCTTCACACCACTACACTACCTCTATTACGGTGAACCGGCTGCAAAATTCCACACTTCTTTTGGACTCCTAGGGTGTAAGAAAGCCCAGTAGATAACAGAACAGAAACATACCCGTCCTGACCAAAGAAACATTTGAATATCTCAATGGAGATAAAACCCTAAAGCCCAGTACCTGCTTTGCATAGGCGTCAATCAAAGCTGAGCATGGCTCCACTACTTTGGAGATCCTTGCTTCAATCATCTTATTGAAGAAGTTTCGTGCCTCAGTACAGTTTCCTAGTTTGCCAGCAGCGTTAATAAGAATAGAATAAGTGACACTGTCAGGCTGCAGCCCTTCCTGTTCCATGAGTGAAAAGAGCTCCATAGCCTTGTTGGCCATGCCTCCTTCCAAATATGCTGCGATCGCAGCATTATACGCATTCACATTCAACCGAACTTCTTGCCACTCGGCCTCAAGAAAGAGCTCACTAATTTTTTCTGGGCATCCAGTCCGAGCACATGCTGTAAAAAGGGAACAAAATGTGACTGTGTTTGGTCGGACATTAGCTTCAGCCATGTCGTGAAGCAGGTCCCGGGCTTGTTGATACCTCCCAGCAGCTGCATAAGCATCGATAAGGGAATTGAAAGTCACAAGATTTGGTCTCCGAGATCTCCCCTTCATGAGATCCAAAACCTCATGGGCTTTTTCAAGCTCACCAGACTTGCCATATGCATTGAGCAACGAGGAGTAGCTAACCACATCTGGTTCAAATCCAGCCTTCACCAGGAGTCCAAGGGTCTGCAGTGCCTCTGTGTGCATTCCTAATGATCCGTATGCCCCCATCAAGGTGTTAAATGTAACTATGGACGGAACAACGCCCTCCCCTGATACGTACATGCAGATGTAAGAGGAGGTAAGCACATTTGATATGCAAACATGATTACAAATTGTGCCAACCCAAAAGAAAATGGAGCTAAATCCTCCTGTTATCCTCTTTTATTTCAAGATGAGACAGACTCAATAACTGCATTCTTTAGTATGAATGTAACCACATGTGTCAGAACCAGAGTTTAGGGTTTAGGGTTTAAAATCATAAACCATAAATCCAAGACAAGTTGACAAGTCAGTGCAATTCTCATTATAACTACAGAACATTGTACTAAAAGCAGGGCAGGTTTGGATCTCACCAAGCATCATCTCAAATGTAGCCTGTGCCTGTTCCACCTGGCCACATACTGCATAGACATGGATAAGAGAATTGTAGGTGATCACATCTGGCTCAGATCCTTTCATCTTTCTCATCCGGCAGAACAGGTCAATCGCATCATCAAACCGTTGCATCTTTCCCAAGCAGTTGAGGATGATGTTGTGGCTACAGCGATCGAGTGGAACGTTTTTGCTGAGAAGATGGTCATAGTATTCTACAGCCTTCTGCGGTTGGCCTGCAGATTTGAATGCCGACAGTATGATATTATGAGTGAAAAGGTCAGGGCCAACACCATTGTCTGTCATTCGCTGGCATACCTCCAGTGCTTTCTCCAACTGACCACTACTCCCACATGCATTTATAAGATTGTTGTATGAACCTCGACTTGGTGGCACCTGTAGACACCTTATGAAAATTATGGGGCCTGGTTTTTTCCAAATGAAGCAAACTATACCAAGTCTCCCAAATATACCTATCCTCCCATTGCAAGAAAACACTATGTCCAAAACTTTCATCCTATTCAAGCTCAACCCATCTCTGAGGACTGGACCTCAGACACATAAAGAAAGTCCAGCATTCATAAGACTTCTCAAGAGAAACAGAGAACCAGACAGATAGAGAGTAGCAGAACGTACAGCAGCACGTATCATGTCATCAAAAATATTGAGTGCCCATCTCCATTGACCAGCCCGTCCATGTGCATTCATCAGTGCATTGAATGTCTCTACATCAGGTTTACACCTACCACAGGAAAAAAGACAAAAACTTTCAGATAACTCCAGAAAAGCACTATCCTGATCTTTCTTTATACATCGGCAGGAGCAGTAGAAGAAAGAAATAGATAGCTGTTGTTTTTCTTTTTGTTTGGTGGGTGGATCATAAAAATCTAAAAACCATTGGTGCATGTGTCAGCTCTCCATCTGATTTGGACTGTAAGAAGAAAACAACAATTTGCCTCTCTACAAACAAAAAGAAAAATAAGAATTGGTGCTGACCTCCATTCCTGCATTTCAAAGAAGAGGCCACGTGCTTGCTCTGCACTCTGGTGCCGTGCATGTAGCCATATCATATTGTTGTATATGTCATTACGTGCTCGATAGCAGCGTTGTGCTTTCATCCAGTTGAACACACGAATACTGTGTTCAAGAGCCCCTGTTCGTGTCATTTCCTGCCCCATTGCCCAAGCATGCAAGACAACCCACGAACTTAGAACCCTTGCATTCAACTGTGCAGTCATTGAAGAGAGTTCTCCCTCCCTCTCTCTCTCTCTCTCTCTCTCTCTTTCTCTCTCTCTCTCGCACCTTCCTACACTCCACTCAAGACAGGATTCAGCAAAAACCCGAAAGCATCTCCTCCCCAAGCAAAATATTTTCTTGAAAACCAAAACCCAGAAACAACAATAGCACAGAGTTTTGATTGCTGCATTTGCAAACAGTCCTGCATTCAGATGGCCAGCCAGCCAGCAAGGATTGCTGTAAGTCAATACACAATCAACCTGAACTGTGATGACCATCACCAGGTTACCAGTTTGATGTAAGAGCAGGTATTTCCTGACCAAGTCCTTGGAAGAAAAAATTGGATACAAAGCCATAATGTTGCTCCTCCTGTTGCCCATTGTTTCCTACAAATTGCTTCAACATGAAGATCATATAGGGGAACTACCTTCTTCTGTTTATCTTGCAAAACAAATTGAACATTCCAATGAATGTGGTAGAAATTAGAGAGACATACAGAGAAAGGGTTTAGGGTTTAGGGTTTAGGATTTAGAGACATCGAACAGAGAATTGTGTCCAACAAATTCCTTCAACCCATGGCAGGAAGTGCAACTGCATTCTTCTCTTAATCTTGCAAAACTGATTGAGCATTCCAAGGATGTAGTAGAAAGTAGACAGACAGACAGACAGACAGAGGGTTTAGAACAGACAGACAGAGACAGAGAGGGAGATGGAGCTCACGGCAATGAGAGGAGGGAAGTTCTTGCGGTTGAAGCGACCCATCCAGTGGTTAAGGATGCCATCGATGTCGTCCCAGTGATTCAAGGCCAGGATCTGGAGCACCACCTCTCTCGGGCTCCACATCTCTTGCCCTTCTTCCTTCTTGTACCGCTTCTTGTACCTGCTTGGCACCTTAGACATGGTGAAGGCAGCAGCACTTCTAGCATCATCCTCCTCCTTCTTGTGCAGCCCTTTTGATCTCGGATCCTCCTCCTCCTGCAGAAGCTTTTCCTTCACAATTACGTCCTGCTGCTGCTCCTGCTCTGTTGTTCCCTCGGTTTCTTGAATGGTTGTAGCACAAGCTCTCACAGCAAACTTCTCATGGCCGCTAGAACAATCTCTTGTTGCACACACTACTCTTGGTCGCGCTTGACACCGTCCCCGCTGCCTCTGCAAGCCGGAAGAAAGAGGATTTGAAGAAGCTTGATGGGTACTTTGGAGGTTGGAGTGATAAGGAGGAAGAAAAACAATCCCTGAGGTCCGAATGAAGCTCAAGCTCGACATTGCAATAACCTACCTTCTGACAACAATGGAGAAAAACCCTAAAGAAAAAAACTACAAGCTTACAAGCTTCTTCACCCCCTGCTGCAAACATCCATAAATTCTCCACAACTGACTTGAGATGCAACCACAATCCACAAACAAAAATGCCCAGCAATCCACAACCAAAATGCCCAGCCACCGTTAAATAAAAATGCACAAGAAGGAAGAATGTCCGTGCGACAGGAGAAGATTAGGGTTAGAGGTGTAGCAGCACCAAAATTCTTTCTTTCCTGCAACTGCGCTTGCTTGCTTGCCTTTTGTCGTCTTCATGAAAGTGTTTGTGGGGTCTGATGATGTGGGTGATGGTGGTGATGTGGCGTTGATGAAGAAAACGTGAGTTCAGGTTGCACAGAAAACAAACAGGCTTCGTGGTCTCTCTGTTTTCTCTCTGTGTGTTGCAGAAGGAGAGACAGAGAGAGGAGGCGGAGGCGGAAATAAGAGCCATGGGTGCCGCTGAAATGGCTTCTGAAAACGTTGCAAGCTTTGAAGAAGATGAGAAGAATGCTGCCCATGAGCCAAAACAAGTCCTGGAAGAAATTGCTGCAAGTCTTGAAATGAAACACGAGGAGGACAAGAAGGACCATGCGCAAGAACAACATATCCCAGCAGAAACAGCAGCAGCAGAAGAAGAAGAGCCTCCTGCTGCTGCTGTTGCTGTTGCAAGTCCTGAAATGAAACTAGAAGACCATGATCAAAACCATGGTGATGAAGAGGACGAAGAAGAAGAAGAAGAAGAAGAAGAAGAAGTTGCAGCAATGGTTGAAGTGGAAGAGAAGAATCAGCTTCTTCTTCAGCCAGAAGGGTTGCCAGAAACGGGAGATGCTGTGAAGAACTCGAAGATGGAAACAGGGAATGTGGCAGTAGAAAAAACCAAGAGTAGTGAAGAAGCAGCAGCACAGCGGATGAAGACCAGCTTGTGCTCCTACTTCCGGAAGAAAGGGTGCAGACATGGAGAGAATTGCAGGTATGCTCATGGAGAGAGTGAGCTCCAGCCTCGTCCTGATGGGACATGGGATCCCACTTCCGAAAGAGCCAAGAGTTTCCTGGCTACTCAAAAGCAGCACGAGCAGCAGGATGCTGCAGGAGCAGGGGGGGTGAAGGTGATGATGGGTTCTCAGCCATCATCAGCAACAACAACGCTTCTACAGAAATGCATTGTGCATGTTCCGCGTGGTTGGAGCCAGGACAAGCTCAAATCCTTTCTTTCTGATCATGTAAGTGCCATATTTCTCTGTTCCTTGTGTACCCAAAATCCATGAAGAAGGCAAAAGTAAAGCAAAGCTCTAGTAGAGCTCAGGAATCTTCAAAGGCAAAGCTCTACAGCTCAGGCATCTTCAAAGGCAAAGCTCTAGAGCTCAGGAATCTTCAAAGCCAAGCTCTACAGCTTCCTGCTCAGGAATGTACGAAGGCAAAAGCTCTAGAGCTCAGGAATCTTCAAAGGCAAAGCTCTGGAGCTTCCTTCTCAGGAATTGTTCCAAGGCAAAGCTCTAGAGCTCAGGAATCTTCAAAGGCAAAGAGATCTAGAGCTCAGGAATGTTCAAAGGCAGAAGTGAAATGCACAAGAGGGGTGTACCTCTTGTTTGTGAATGTTGTTGCATGTCAATTGTAGCTTTGGAGATTGAATGCAGTAAGCATGTCGATTCTTTCTTTTTTTGGTGCATTGCATTTGTAGCTTTGAAGAAGAAGAATACAGTACCCATGTGGTGGGATTTTTCTTTTGCATTGGATTCTAGCTCCAAAGAATGCAGTAATGCGAAGATCCAATGATGATGATTCTTTCAATCCTTTTTCTTCAAGCTCTGGAACACATGTCTCCGTTGTTTGGAAAGCAGAGAGGGTGGAGCAAAACACCACCTGCATTGATTGATTGACAAGAGGAGGTTTTTGGTTTCTCAGAGTGTTCCATTTGCCACCGCAAAGAAGAGGAAGGCGATGAGTGTGTGCTTTGTCAGCTTTGAAACTGCGGAGCAAGTTGCCACATCTGCCAAGGTTTGTGTTGCACACAAATTGGCTTTAGGTTCTTGCAGTCTCCAGGCATTTCTTCTTTGAAGAGGAGTGTTGTTGTTGTTGTTGCAAAGAGGTTGCTGGGTTGTGTTACTGATGATCCCTGATGCAATTTGCTGTTGGGACTGCAGATACTTGACGGATTGACAGTCCAAAACAAGCGGCTCAAGTTTGCTGATGTTCTCCCTCGTGCTTGGGAGCAAAAAGCAACAGGGATGTCCGGGATGGCTTTGGATGATGATGATGATGGAAACCATGATGATGACAAAACAGAACATCGTAAGGATGCAGTCATGTACAATGATGATGATGACAACAGCAGCAAGCAAGCAGAATCCGCAGGAGATGAGAAACCTGTTTTGGAGCCCTACAGAGATGTGTGCCAGGTGGTGACACCACTGGCGCACTTGTCTTATGCAGACCAGTTGAATGTAAAGAAGGATGACATCACACAAGTTCTCAAGCGCCTTGTATGGACTCTTGTTTCTGGCCCCTATCCCCTTGCTCCAATTCTGCTACAAGAAGAACCTTGATGAATCACTTCTAGCAAAACGTTTCTGCATTCAATCACACATTCAAGAAAACACTGAAATGGTGAAAATAGTTCAACTTCTGTAATTGTGCACAAATGGAGATTGATTGTGTTCATGCTTGCCCTAAACCCTAAACACCTTCCATGTTTACCTGAGGTTGTCATGGTTGTTGAGATTAACAATCAAGGTAGTAGAAACTGATCTTGTGTCTGTGGTGATGGCTGAAAAGGCACGAAGTATAAGGAAGGGTTGTCCAGCTGGGCTTCTACTGCCTGATTGGTTGGTTGCTGCAAGGGATCGAGGTGATTTTCTCTATTCCTGAGATTTGCTTAGGGTGAGCACAAGCACCATAATGAATGTTTTGATGTTCATTGCCTGCATTCACCATTGTAGCATATTG
This sequence comes from Sphagnum contortum, assembly GCA_963920785.1. NCBI lineage: Eukaryota > Viridiplantae > Streptophyta > Sphagnopsida > Sphagnales > Sphagnaceae > Sphagnum > Sphagnum contortum. Next base: position 11,656,206 of record OY987293.1, on the reverse strand, counting down.
ATTTTTACGTTTTAGAGACGGTCTTAGGGACAAAGCATCCTCACCTTCTTCAACAAGTTCAGAGTTTGCTGCAGGCACTGATTCTAATCACCTGCGTTTTGGGTTTTTGGATCTGTAGAGGGGCTCCCTTGTGAATTTGAAGGAGTTATTGCATCTCCCATGATCGATGGGTACCGCAACAAGTGTGAATTCAGTATTGGCTCTGGTCCAGATGGGAAGCGGGTTGTAGGTTTCCAGTTGGGTACATTCAGGTGCTTGGGTTCAACCCTTCTGCTTCTTGGACATGGTTTTCTGCCCTTGCACTAGGTCCTGCAAGTTTCCTAGCAGGATTTAGTCATGTTTTGCCTTGAATGCTTTCTATACTTCTTGAGAGGAAGTGCTGGAAACTTCTAATTCTTGCATTGAAAGTGCAAGATTTCAACTGATTTATCTCTGGACTATATGAGAAATCCAACAAAACCATCAGTACGCAAGTACAACAGCAGATCTGAAGGAAAAGATTTGGGCTTCTGTGATGTTTTACCTCATGGTTGGGACAGGGAAGGTGTCAATGCTGTGGCTGAGCCAGGGAGTTGTCGCAATGTTTCCTTGACTGCACGTATGTTTGTGTCGGCTTTCCAGTCCTTCATCCGCACATCAAAGCTCCCTGTTTGGAACAAACAGGACAACACAGGGTTTTGGCGAATGCTTACGGCATGTGTCCTATCCTGAATGCATTAGTCCCTCTGATAGGATTAGTATATGTATATGTTGAAGCACTCTTGGCCTCCAACAAGAATGCCTCTTTTTTCTGACCCATGAGACATAGATGTACAGTCGAGGTCCATTTGGTCTGTGAGGATGTTTCTCTGAGGGTTTGGGCAAATGAGCAAGCAAAAATCTGTGCAGATTCGGGAGGGACGGAAACGTGTGAACAAGGGTGAAGTGAGCACAGAAATGCAACATGAGATTGCAGAGGTCATGCTGGTGGTACAGGTCTGTCCCACGGGTGTGCCAGAGGAGCGTAGGGCAAAGGAGTACACCCAAATGAGCCTGGCACTTACCAATGCTGCTGCAAGCCTGTCACTCCCTTTGACTGCTCTTCTTGTTCAAGTGGGTTCCCACCTTCCCAGATACTTTGTGGTGTACTAGAGTAAAATCATAACAGGCAGTAGTGTAAGGTTTTAGGGTTTAGGGTTTACAATTCAGAGATTTGATGATGGGAAATCAGAGATCAAGGTCTGATAGTATTGGAATGTTTTCAGGATCATGTTGGAGTTTCAAATGCAGCGCCAGTAGATTCACCCTTGCATGCTCTCCCGATTCATGCAAATTCTGCTCCTGAGGAGTTGGAAGACAAATCGGATGATACACCAATGACACACATCCATGACTATATTGGTGGCCTGCGCTTTCGTATCTCTCCAACTGCATTCTTTCAGGTTTGTGCTTTGTTATGGTGGAAAACCCAAGTACCACATGTAAGTAAGCTGCTTGTTAGTTTCTGAGTGAATGCACAACAATTAGGATACCGTTCTCATTTTGTGTATGGACCCATTGCAGAGTGAGAGGATTGAGTGTCATCTTTGTGGGATGGTTGTTGCAGGTGAACTCAGTTGGTGCTGAAAGGCTATATACAATGGCTGGTGATTGGGCAGGACTTGGCCCTGACACATTACTTTTTGATGTCTGCTGTGGCACTGGGACCATTGGGCTTACACTTGCTCACCGGGTTGGACTGGTACATGCTCCATGCATTTCTGACACTTGCTTGTAAAAACCTGCTCGGCTATGACCTCTGCACAACAGCAAAAGGATTGGAAAAACATCTAGACCACTCTGCGGATTGCACTTCCAAGAAGCTCTAGGAAAAAATTCTACTATTCTTTTCTTTCAACATGCATCATTGGAATCTGTACTTATCCAGATGGTTGAATTATGTTTGGCCTAGGTTGTTGGTATCGAGATGAATGCTTCAGCTGTCGCAGATGCACAAATCAATGCTACGTTGAATGGCATTTCAAACTGTAAATTTGTGTGTGGAAAGGTTTGTTGATTTCCTATCCTTTGTACTGTTTTTGCAACCCTAAACCCTAAACCTTTTTTGCAGCCTCAATTGAGCAAGGTATAAAGCAATGCATTGTTACATGACCAATTTGCAAAATCAGTAAAACCTGACAACATCATGAGTGGGTACTACTTGCAGGCGGAGGATGTGATTAACAACTTGCTAAAGGAGTATGTTGTAGGAGACCTCGAGGACTTAGTGAAAGAAACTGAATCAACCACTAACACAACAACTAGAGCTACTACCCAAGCAGATGCAGAAGAGACAGTAGTCAGATCAGAGTTGCCAGATCTTTCTGTAAAAGAGACAGAAAATGGCACACACCAGACTGGGAAGGGGACAAGCGAGGTTGGGATCAGCGGCGGACAGCCAATCAAGCAAACTGAAGAAGAAAGCCACACGACTGGGGAAAAGAGGCTCCGCTTCTCCAATGTTGTTGCCATAGTGGATCCACCACGAGTTGGACTACACCACATTGTGAGTAAAATTGTGAACATTTGCCATCAATTTCCTCAGCAAAATCCACCTTCTAATGTTGTATGTCATCAATGCAGGAGTTTGAATGGGAGCTGACAAAACTGCTGCTTTTAGGTCTCTGCAAAACTGCAAGAAATTGTTGTTGTGCCTCTGATCATCATGGTCTTGTGCTTACTTTGTGCAGGTACTGAGGACACTCAGATTGCACAAACAGCTCCGGCAGCTAGTGTAAGTGCAACTGCCTCACTCTCTCTCTCTCTCTCTCTCCATGCTCAATCTGCCTTAATTTTTCCACTGGTTTCTCTTCAATCTCATAGACATGTTGCACAGAGCTGCCCTTTTGTTTTCTGTCTCTTGTGCAGTAGGAGTGTAGAAGAAGAAGTCAACTAAGAATTGATCTGTTTCCTGTTTTTTTTTTTGGTGTGTCCCTCTCTCCCTTCTTCTCTTTCTCTCTCTCTGACAGCTATATATCTTGTAACCCGGAGAGCTTGTTGGCCAACGCGGTTGAGCTCTGCATGCCACTGGAAGAGGGCACAGCAGCTGCTGAGAAATCAAGGAGCAGAGGTCAATTCAAAGGCACCACAAACTTGGGGCATGCAAGACGCAGGGTGAAGACATTGCCTGCCTCTGAGCCATTCAGGCCTGTTAAAGCTGCAGCAGTCGACATGTTTCCTCACACTAAGCACTGTGAAATGATCATGCTCTTTGAAAGATAGAGGCAGAATTAGATAGACAGATTTGAGAGATGGGTAGATAGATCAAAGCTCCACAATCTGGCTTGCTTGACTGTATGTGCAAATCTTCAGTTTTGATGTCCACAAACTCTGGCATCATGATGGGTTGTCAGTCAATCAGTTGTGCGTTTTTTTGTTGGACAAAGAGTGGAAGACAGAGGCTGTAATTCAATTCTACATCCTCATCGTGATAATCACCACCATCATTAACAGTGGAAAGCAGTTTGATTTTTGAATAGAATCAAGGAGCCTGTGACAATTACTGAAGTTGCTGAAGTCTGTGCTTTGTGATGTTGATGAAATCCGTGCTTGTGTTGTTCTTTCTTGAGGATAATAGGTATGTGCATGAAGGCAGTTTATTGTTGCAGCTAGTTGGTGGGTGCAGAAGACTTGAGCTTCATTTTCTGTAGCTGCAGCAGAAAGAAAAGATTAACAGACAATTGCTAGAACCAAAGTTTTGTGCAAGAAAAAAAAACAGCAATCGGAGCAAGCTCTCATGCAACTGCTGATGGGTTCAACATGTATGCAAAAGAATGGAGTATTGATGCAGCAACAGCAGCTGATGATGGTTTGCAAGGAAAAAACACACCATGAGTGTATGCTGCTGCTGATGATTCCAAGTGCACAAAGTTGCACCTCTTGACCATTGACAAAGAAGAGTCTTCCACAGAATCACATTGCTCTCCGGGCATTTCCGCTAGATGAAATCAGAGGCTTGCTTGTGGTTCAAAGTTTGGATTGATGGTGGCATGGGAAAGTGCCAGTGTAATTGCCCCACGCTTTTTTGTTTTGTGGCAGGATTATGGAAATTGGAAGTGGGATTCTGGCTGTAGAAGGGGAAGGAGCTTCTTCTGTGCAAGAGCAAGCGGGAGATGGAAGGTATTTTCTGATGAGAGCATTGGAGATCTCATTTCTTTTGCATGTTAAAGAAACATTCTAGATTGCTGTGGTCTCTCAAATGGAGCTCTCAATAGAGAAGAGGAAGAATCAATGACTTATTTTTTCCCCTGATGGCATGAATTGTGTAACAGACAAAAGGACTGAAATGGCAGCAAGAGGATGAAGAGAAGGAGCAGAAAGAAAAGAGAGAGAATGGATGGAGGCTGAAAGGGATCAAAAGAAGAAAGAGAGAGCTAAAGAGACACCAAGATGAGGCTGATAAGGAACAGAGAAGGAAAGAGAGAGAAGCTATGGAGGCACAGAGAGAGCAGAAGAGGAAAGAGAAGGAACTGAAAAGACAGCAGGAGGAAGCAGAGAAAGAACAAAAGAGGAAAGACAAAGAATGTATCTGCTGCAATACAACAGTTGGACCTTGTCGTCCTTTGCAGAAGGACCCCACCATTGAATTACAAGGTGGACTGCAATGGAAGAATGGGCCAAAGACGTAAAGTGCTCTTCTTTCACAAGGAGCAACTGGCTGTTTGAATCCAGGATTTGTTGCATCAGTATGAACCTGTTTACATCATGCACAACAGAACTTGAAAGAAGACTGGTCACTAAAAGGGCGCAAAAGCCAGCAGGTCTGAGAATTTGCACATCTGCATCATGTTGAGAGACAGGACACTTTGGTGAGAGATGTAAGGTGTTTTCAAAGCCCTTGTGGGTGCTTCCATGTTCAACCTCGACCAAGCTGGGCAGCATATTGCATGTGGCAGGATTGTCAAATTGTCTCTATATAGTCTTCAGGAAAGAAGGAAATGAAGCTCTGCTGCATTGACAGAGGGGATCTGTCTAAGTGTGGAGATTGTCATCACATGGAGCTGATTGCAGCAAGACCCAGCGGAAAAGCCTCTCAGACTGAGGATAAGGAGGATGATGACATGGAGAAGGTTGACAATGGAGTTGTTGAAGATGCCACAGATGGCTTTGTTGTGCCTGACAGGAACCTCTCAGACATTCAGGTATGATTTGTGCCTTAACATCAATGTAGTTGGACACTGAGACAATGTCCAGAATTCCCTGAAAATCACCATTTTTTTGCCACCTTTACAGGGGTTTCTTGAGATGTGTACCTTTGGGGTGAGGAAGAAGATCACAGTGCTGCATGATTTGATCTTGTCTGATCAGTTTCGTTCCACCAATTTGTCCGGATTGAAAAGTTGGCAATTGCTGGATCATAGGGTGTGTGCACTTGGACAAATGTTGGGTATGCATGATGATGGGTTTTGAGATATTGGGCACACCCCTAAAGCATCCTGTGCAAGCAGAGAAGTTTCTTGCAGCCCCACACAGCAATTGAACAAGAGTTCCAAATTTATGTTCGTGCTTCACCTGCAAGCTTCTTGATAATGTGACCAAGCAGCCCTTGCTTTGCAATCAGCCCTTCATTGTATCCCAGCTGATGCCCAACTCTCTCTCTCTCTCGCTCTCTCTCTCTCTCCATGGTTTTTCAAAGGTGCAGAAATTTCAGATTTCAGAAGTTGCAGAAGCTAGGCTTCTTCTTTCTCTTCTTCAGATTTCAGAAGTTTCAGAAGCTTCAGAGTCTACTAGATTTTCTCAGTTCAGGTTTTTTTGGTCAGCAATGGCTCTTGCTGCCTTCAACAAGTCTTTTGTCAAGAACAGCTTTTTTACAAGAATGGAATTCAGAAGATGGCTCAAGCAAACCATGGATGATGATGCTAGCTCTACCATTCAGGAGTTTGTTGAGAATACAGAAAGACACTGCACCTTGTACCATCACCCACGGAACTAAAGCTGCTATCTTTTCTTTTTTTTCCCTTGCAGCAACAGCAGCCTGCAATTTCTTCATATGTGTGTGTCTCTCCCTCTCTGTGCCAGAACCAATCTCTAAAGATTTCATTCTCTCTTGAGTCATGGACTTGTTTTGCAGCAGTTTTTGTATAATTCTGATCCCACTCTATCTGTCGCCATCCCTTTCCAAAGTCATGTGTTGAAGAAGAATAAAGATGGCACATTTGGCTGTTCATCTGTTCTTCTGTTTCTGCATTTGGCTGCACTTGGGACGGCACTTACCAGCAAGAGCAGCAGCAGCAGCGATGATCGATAGCATCTCCAATGATGCTTTCCAAAAGCTGGGAGATGAGCGAGAAAGATCCAAGCTTTATGAGCTAGGACATGCAAATCTGAGACCAATCTGACCACGGAGTTGGTCCGGATGGTCTCGATGGTGGTGCGCATTCCCGCGACAACGGCGAAGATGACGACGCTTTTCTTTCTCGTGTGCGATAACAGAAGAATCCCTGCAGCCTTTTGCTGCTGCTGTTGCCGCTGCTGATTATCCAAGCACCCTGACCTATCACCGCGTTGAGACGCATCATCGACGGATCCGGAACTGGCTAAGAAGAAGACGAAGAAGAAGATGAAGAAGAAGAGTCTCTCTCGCTCTCTCTAGAGTCTGGAGAAGAAACACAAAGTGCAAAGCAGCAGCAGAAGCGATGCTGAAGCTCGCTTAGAGAGAGAGAGAGAGAGAGAGAGAGATGTAATGGCGACAAGTATTCTATCCTCGCCTTTGCCATTCTATTCATCGTATCAGCAGCAGCAGCGGCGGCATCGACAGTGTGAAGCACAATGCAGGCTAAAGACAATCAGGAAGCACGCAACAACAATTGCAGTAACCACACGGAGAAGAAGAGGAGCAAAGACGGGATGCGCGTCACTATGTGTAGCAGCAGCAAGGAACCGGAATCCGACTCTGAAAATGCACCAGAAGTTGGAGATGATGAGCAACAACGACGACGACTGTGGCGGCGAGCATCGATTCTTCAATTGCATGGTATTGCAATTGCGCTTTTCCAGATTGTGTGCGCTCGAGAGATGCAGGTTTTCTGTTTCTGGAGTGCTTAGGAGTCGCGTCAATTCCTCCTCCTCCTCCTCCCGGGCATCATCCTCATCGCGGTTGCAACCACGGTTTCAGAGGAGAACCACGACGCATTTGTGGTTCATAGATTTGGCGGAGTTTTGGGGCTTCTTGGGGAGTGGAGGAGGAGGAGATGATGGCGCCGGTGCAGCTGCTGCTGCCCCTGATCCTTCTGGTTTGTTGTCTCGGGCTGGTCTCTCCGTTTCTTCAGCTGCCAAGGAGTACAACAACAAGGTTGAGGTAAGAAGCAGCAAAGATGTAGTAGAAGGCATTTCAGATTCTGAGAGAGCAAGCGGCGATTCCAGTGTTGTCCAGAAAGATTTAGGGCAGAAGCTTGATGTTGCAAGCAGAAATCTGAGTGAGGGATTTGCACTTGATGGCTGCTGTCAGACAGAGGACGAGAGAATTGCTGGAGAACAAGAGGAGCAAATCGTTGAAGGAATTGCTCTTGAACAAGAGGAGGGAATTGTTGTTGAAGAAGAAGAGGAAGGAGAAAGAGGGTCGCTGGATTTGGATGCAAGCAGCATTCAAGAGACAGCAGCACCAACTTCAGCAAATTCCTCTGCTGTGGAAGTTCCTACAGAAGACTCACTTGGTGCAAACTTGAGAAAGCAGCAAGAGGAGGAGGAGGAGGAGGTTGCAGAGGCTTCAGTAATAAGCTCACAGAGTGCAGCGAGGAGGCGACAGCAGCAAGAAGGGGGGTCTGAAAAATCAGCAGTAGTAGCAGGGCTGGAGGATGAAAGGTTTCTGAGGAGGGTAGCTATGGCTGCAGATGCAGATGCTGCTTTGGCCATGATTGCAGAAAGAGCTGGTGATAGTAGCGGCAGCAGCAGCATTGTGAGTAATCAGTGTTGCTCAGATCTCATGATTGCTGCACTGGCAGAAGGTAATGGAGAGCTTGCGTTTTCCATTCTGGAAGCAATGCGCAGCAGTGTTATTCAGAGACGGGTCAATGATAGAGAAGAAGGTATGCACATATATGTATGTGTACTCTACCTACCTGCACTGACTAGTGGGTGTTTTGCTGACAGCACAAAAGTGTGACCTTTTGATATATGTGGTTGATTCAATTCTTGGCCTTAAACTCCATGTTGATTTGCATTGTATCGAGAAATCATTGTTTTTGTTGTATCTTGCAATGTGTTTGTTGAGAAAGGAATTTTGTGGGGTGGTGAACAAGAAGACCTGAAGAGAATCAATGATTGGTGGTGAATTGGGGGGGGGGGCGGTGTTGGTGCGGGCCACCAGAGAAGGGAGGCAGTAGTGAAGGAGGAACAGGATGGCGCTGGGCACAACCGAATGTGTCAACATATGCAGCTCTGGTGAAAGGGTTAGCAGCATCCTTGTGTGTCGCTGATGCCATCCAAATGGTTGCCAATGTGCGTAGGCGTGGCATTCCTGCTGGAGATGAGGTATATAATATTTTAGCAGCTTGGAATTAGAAAAGATCAATTGCTGTGAGGAAAGAGATGTCTTGACTGAGGAGAACGTCAAGTGTGTATGCTGCTGCTAGTAACATTTGTTGCCTGTTATCCATCTCACATGCATGGTTTAAGAGGTTGGGTGCAGGTTCCCTTCGGTAAGGTTGTTGCTTGCCCCACTTGCAAAACCACCCTTGCAGTTGTCCAACCACAACAGGGTGTTCAGGTGTGCTCCACACACAAAAAGTTCCACCTTTGTGGCTGTTTGTTTTAGTTGAAGTTTTTGAGGATTGCATATAGTTTTACTCCACAAATAGCTAGGTAGTTGCAAGATTCAGATCGTGAATGACTACAGAATCTTGCCAACTTCTGAGGACTGAGATAGAGGAGAGAGAGAGAGAGAGAGAGAGAGAGAGAGAGAGTGATGCAGAAAGTTTTGAAGTTGCTAGCAAAATGGTGATGCTGGCCAGTGCCCTTTCCCTAAGCTACTGCTGGCTGCTTCAAGATAAACAAGGGAGTAACTATATTTCCAGGGGGTGGGGGCAGGTGGTGCCATGTGCTAAGTGTCGGTATCAGTATGAGCTTTGGTCTGGCACTGTCACTAGTTGTGATTCGGAGTCTATCAGGTGTGTGCTGTCCCCTTAGTCCATGTTTCATAAGGAATATTTGTTTGTTTTGCAGCAAGAAAGGAAAATTCCAGAGATGACAGTTGAGTGTCTGGAATGTTATTCTTTTACAAGCAAAACTATTGCAGAGTGAATGTCATCATCCATAGCTTTTTTCGAAGTAACAGATTTAGGACTATTGATAAGCAACCATGTTTATTCAGGGGCAACAGTTTGATATGTGCTGCTGGATTGCTTAGTTGCTGCCATTGAATGCAGTGCTTGCACCCATTTGTTTGCAGCATGAATATATCTGCATTTGAAAGGGGTCTTCGTGCACTGCAGTTGCTGAAGCGGCCAATTCCAGCAGCTGTGCACTCCATCGTGGTAAGAATATGTCCTCTTGAATAGGTACACTGCTCACTGAATTGGCTTGGATAACCAGGCTACATTCTCAATTTCCTCTCCTTGTGAAAGGGCCTTTCAGTCATTGCTTTGTGGGAGAGACCTAATACAATGAGGCTTGTATGAAGGCATGACTAATAATGGAATGGAAATGGTATTGAGAGGATTGTAGGTTTGTGCCCCTAATGGGGTAGCACGAACTCTCAGATGTGCAACTGAATCTGCCGACATTCCAGCCCAAGAAGGAGAGCGTGTGACTGTGGCATCAGCAGCTCCAGCAAATGCAGGGTTTGGGATTGGCCCCCTCAAAGTGAATGCAAGGACACCTGGGTGGAGAGCAAGTGAGCCTATGGCAATCACCAATCATGTAACCAGCCGTGTCGGATCTCTCTTGCGGCCTCCTCCTAAAGCTGGGAGTGGTGCTGCCTTTGACAGCTCTTTCATTATCCCAGCAGCAATTCTTCTAGTCAGTAGTGATGCAGCAACTGCTCTTATTGACCCGACTCTTCCACGTGCAATTGCTATTGGAGCTGCAGTTGCTATTGGGTTAGGTGGTGCTGCCAATGCATTTGTCCTGCCTCGGCTCAATCAGGTAAGGTGCTCTTCAAGAAGACAGTATGGAAATGGTGTGGTAAGTTGGAGGATGAACGAGCCTTAAGAGGTCCCCTAAAAATTATGTCCAGGGCCTTTAGAACAATCCTGATTATATAGTCCAGTGCTCAATTTTGGGGAGGCCCATTGTTTAGCAAGCTTCTTTCATTTGTTTGTGAGCTGGGCCCTTGAGCATGAATCAGATATCAGATACATATTCAAGAGCTTTGATGTAAGGACATAATAGCTGATTTGAAGAGATGGTGGGAAGGGAGCAGTTGCCTGAAAGGACAGCAGATGCAATGGCTTTGCGACAACAGTTACTGGCTCAACATGAGTTGTTGCAGACGCGTCTCCAAGATTTAAGTCAAGCTGCCGCTGATGATGTACTGCTGTACACCTGACCCTACTCATTGTATATTTATTGTAAGATTATTTTGAGCAATTCCAAACTGTGCATAACCCAGTAGGCTTCTCTTTTAGATCAAAGTACTACCGAAACTGGAGAAAGCACACAAAGGAGTATGGTGCTTTGAACCCCGGTTTATTATAGTTATGGGAAATGAAGCCAAGGGCAACATGGTGATACAATGTGTAGGTTCGGATGTTGGCCCGCATGTGTCAATTGCAGAACAAGATGGAAGCTGTGGGTGAGCCTGCTTACAGGTATCTTTGTCTGCATTGGTTTCTTTCTCACTGATATTTTTTTTTTGATTGTGGGTTAGTTTCCCAATATGGTCAATTATGTATTTGAAATGGTCATTTATGGCAGTGCACGCATTGAGCGAGTCCAGAAAGCCAGAGAAGGTCTGGATGAACGACTGGTAGCACGGCTGGAGCTTATTGACAGCTATGCAAAGGTTAGTTGTCTTGGAGGGATTTATGCACCAAGGAAACTGCAATTGCTGTTATCTTGTTCTAAGCATCAGTATCCTCTCTCAACTGAAATCTCAGGAAGCTTGTGATGTATATCACAGAAGATAGCATGCACAAAATCAACATCTTGGTTCACAAAGCTGCCAGGAAATTTCAATTTGCTGGCATATATTTCTGAAAGTTCCTAATGCTATGAACATCAGATCCTTGACAACTTATGTTATTGAGAAGGACAGAGAACCAAATTTTGCCAGCAAATTTCGTCCTATCACCTATAGATTTGTAGGTCCATTTCTTTCAACCTCCTCACATGTGGGCAGATGACAGCAACATCTGGGTTGCATGAAAGTAGATATAGCAACAACTAGGCCAGACATCTAGTCAGGTAAGTGTAAGATCTGTAAGTGGTGCATCCACATTTATAGTAAACGCCATGGGCTCCTTTACAGTTGCTGCAGCCACTCTGTGGTAGTAACAGGATGCAAACCTCACTCATTCAGTATAATAAGGATGGGTTTTGTTGGCTTGTTGGCTTGGTTGGGTTGTGGATGGATTGGGAATAGATAGCATCCATGATTGAGATTGAGGTGGAGATGGATGTTGATGTTTTAGCTGCTGAGGGTGCCAGGACTTCGGTAAGCCTGTTTCCAGTGGGAACTTTTAGTTCTTCCCATGTCAAAGTTTGTCTGTCTGAAGCTTTCATTTGAGGAGAGCCTCCACCTCTGCATTGGCTTCTATAATCTTCTTCCTCCCTTCTACGAGATTGCAAACTGGATGAATATTTCCTGCAGAAAATTGCTATTGGGATACAGAACTACAATTACAGTCTAGAAATTATCCAGATCATCTGCACACCATTGGATGGTACTCATTTCTGATTGCATGCTGTATGGGTATCTGGATGAGGGCAGGAAAGCATTGCTGACCAGATTGAGCGCCTTATGGATGTTGAAGATCTTCAGATGGTATTGCTGCTCATTGCATTTTTAGTAGTCTGTTGAAGATCTTCAGATAGTACTACTGCTCATTGCATTTTTGGTAGAATCTGTGACATCCCTGCAATGTTGCTTCAGAATTTCTCTGGGATGGCACTTGCATTTCACATTGAGAGAAGAAACCATACAACATTGAAAGAATAGAACATACAGCAAGGGAAATACCTGACATGGATGTGGGCATGGATCCAGGCATGGAAAATACAGGCAGAGGCGAATGATGAATTGGAAAGGCTGCTTCAGTCATCGCCCCTCCTGCCTGAGTCTACATGATCTTCAAAAGCCTTATTTTCCACTTTGACTTCCCACTGAGGCTGATGATATGCAGACTTTCCAAAACACTCTTCTCTTCAGAGGTTATCTTTGACAAAATGAATCTACCTTGAAAAGCTCCAGATGTGGGCCTTGTTATATTACTCCAGGAGACCTGCTTAGAACATCACATTAGAGACTGAATAATCTTTAGTAACCACATTTCACCAGGAGGCCAAAGCATAATTGAAAGCAAAAAACCAATTTGTTTTTATTGCTGTCTCCAAATGTTAGAAACCAAGTTTGAGATGACTTGACTTTCAAAGCAGAGATGATTTTCGTCATCTGATTTTGCTGCTGAGTTTTAGCTTCTTTGCAGTGTCAAGAAAATTCCTTGTGTGATGATGTACTACTACTCTTGTCCCAATGGACATTGTTTTTTGTCCACAGTTTTAGTAAACATTCGAATTGAGAGGAAATGGTTATCATTTTGATATGGAACCATTTCAGTTTGGCAGATTGGTAGAATACCTCCTGATGATGACACAATTTCGGCAACATCTATTCAAAAAAGATGAAATTATGTTTTGTGGACATGCCGGGGGCCAGGTGATGTTTGCATTATTTCCTGACAACATGCCCCAACACTTTTGAGCGATGACATTTATTTCATGCCATGTGTTGTTTGCTGCAACAATTGCTGCAAACATGTGCATTTCAAGCTATTCCACAAATTCATGTGTGACAAGGATCTTTGTGTATGCTCAGCACATCATACTCCATACTATCCTTATATCTTCTTCATGTTTTACCATTGGTCCCAAGGTTTACAACAAAATATTTTGTTCATTATCTATTCCTAAACACATCTCTAATACTAGGCAGTGTCCGCGAGAGGAGGGTGGAATACCAAAGATGAACCATGGACTCAATAATCATCATCATCAATGGCTTGGTGCATGCCCATACAGCACCAAAACAATTGTGTTGTATGGTCAACTATAGATATACAGAAACTTGGAAGTGCGAGTTTGAGTAACAAGAGTTATATAAAGATGCTGCAATGGAGAATGAACAATCCTGGAATGGTACTGGCTCTTTTGAAGCAAAGTTCAAACCAGCAATAACAGGTAAAAATAGGAAATGTTCCATTAATTCTCAAAAAATCTGAATTCACAAGTTCACAAATGCATATGCTGTACATACCTCAAAATGTGGAACGAGGTAGGAAACTATATCTACCTCTTATGGCAAAGTTCAAAGCTCAAGAATAGGTCAACTAGGAAATGTTCCATGAAGTTCCTGAACTGAAAATCTGGATGCACAGTTCACATTATCACTGGTGAGCATTCTCCAAATTGTGGACCCAAATGAAAACTATAGCTGGAGATGCTCTTACAAAGAAACAAACAGATGATGAACTATAGATGGGATCCAGAAGGGACGTGCCCAAAGTTTATCAACAAGAGCTTTAAACAGATAACTGAATTGTGATCTTGCAAGGACTTGAACCCTGCAGTCTGCCCAGTTTTGCAGATAGATCTTCAACTAAGAGAAGCTGTTGTACTGGCCAGTGCAGAAGGGAGAGGATAAGAAACCACTTACTTGATGTAGTATCTGCACTTCCACATCCATGGCTCAACGTTCAAAGCGCCAAGCTTGATATATGCTAGCAGTAGATAGTCATGAAAAGCAAGAGAAAATATATCTTTCATAAGAAAAGAGAAATCTCCATTCTCAAAATGAAGAAGAAACCACAAGGTTAACACTTCCTCAGCGAGCCACAGAAAGAACCAAACTAGGGAAGACAGAAAACAAACAAAAAACAAAAAATACACTGGTATGAACAAAAGCGCCAGTTTCACACCTGTTCAGAGACCGTCAACAGTAGTATGTATAACAGTGACTTGTCTATCACAACTTCCCCACTGACTTCATCAGCTCCGTACAGTGGGTAAAGGCCAGTGACAAGTCGAATACCTATTCCCTCATTGAAACCAACCTACAAACTGAGTTTCTGCTGCAATTCCACAAGCAATTGCATTTCCTCAGCCATACTACTGGCTAGGAACAGACCCAACAATAAAGACCAGACAAAGAAACAAAGAATGACAGAAAGGGAAAAGAACAGGGTAAGACTGAGAACAAGTTTGAGTTGAAACTTGTTTGGAATAAAGTGTGTGCACTACACTCAGACTGTTCTGCTGCTGGTTGGTGACCAAATGGGAGAAAGAAACAATTTGGGCAAGTGTTTACAGGTCATGATTCACACAAAAGCCAGCATCATCATGAGCTTCAAGAAAGTCACAACAGAAGAGCAACATGAGGATAAAATCCTGCAAAATCCTAAAATTCATCTCTCAATGAGAACATACCATCTGCCCTCCACTGCCTCAGAAGCAGCTGAACCTATATTGCAAAAATGTCACAAAACATACCTGTCACCCTTAATGCTGGTGATTTCACCACAAAACATTCATTGCCCCCATCAATTGATTCAACCTAGCACAAAAGTCCTGCAAGATCATCAACATCAGAAATCAGTACAAAAGAACTACATTAATTGAAAGCCCATTGATGTGCATCTCTTCCATACTGCATTAAGTGTAAACTCCCACTGAATGAATGCAACACACCTCATATCACATAACTGAGTGAAACACAGCATAACACACAATACAAAAAACATAGTAACAGACCTTACATAAGATATATGTAAGGAAAGCAAAAACACATGTCTGGTTAAACATGACAACAGTCCACAAAGCAAACATGAGGCCAAATATCAAAGAAACAAACAAGCCCAAACCATTCTTCATACAAGGAATAAAGAACCAAACAACCAGATTCATAAACTAAACACAACAAGAAAACCCAACAAGAAACAGAAAACAAAAGACAACACCCACACAGAGAAAAGAGAACACAATAGACAGAACAAACACAAAACAGAACTGCAATACACTGATCAATCGAAACACACAAAGCGAACAATCCAATCCAAAACAGCATAAAGAAACTCTCATGCACAATGCAACATAGACCACAAATGTAATGAAACCAAATGGTTAGAACAAGATAAGACATTACATTTTGGATGACATGAGGGTTTCCAGCAATAACAGGAAGAGACAAATGAAATGGGTACAGCCAACAGAAACAATCAGAAACTCGAAGAATAATCAAAGAGATACAACACAATCAGAAACTTTGAAGAAAACTAAAGAGGCAGTATTGGTGTGGGGAAAGATAATAGAAACAATCATGAAAACTAAGGGGGGCAAAAATTGCTTGCAGAACAAGTAGCTGCTGCCATGCAGTGCAATGAAATTTAGATGCACAAGTTTGGACTCGGACTCAGAGAAACAGAAGAACAATGACGTGGGTGAGTTGTGTAGTATCTTTTTGGGGGAGGAAGACACAAGTGTACTCAAAAGATACTAAATTCAGTTGCGTTCCCAAAATGATGGAGAGACAACATCCCTTTCGAAGGATAGGAGAGCCCCAATACACAAACACACTGCAAAATGTATATAAAGGAAACAGGTAAGGGACAAGAGATTTCCAAAGGAAGACACTCAACACTCTTTGTTAAGACATTTTGTGATCATGTTCAAGAGTGTGAGAACGCACGTGACAAAGAACAACCAGCACCTTTTGTAACATGCCATACACATCACTACAGCCCAATGCACTGTGTGCCACATTACTTCAGGGCTCCGAAGACAAACAACCCACCCCGCTGTTGCTATGGAGAAGCAAATAAGAGCATGAAAGAATTAATACTCACACACCCAATGTGTTTTTAAAATTCTGTACACAAAAATCCCATGACCAAGTTCTCAAGTGTCAAAAACTATAATGATGCAAACTGAGAGAGTCCGATGTCATCATCCTATTCAACAGAACATGGATATATCCCCAAGACCGGCTGCTGCTCCTTGTTCTCCAAAAATTTAATACTACTCCTGCGACTGACAGTGGTACTAACCAAAATGATGCCAAGCTCAGTGATGGCTTCTCTGCTTCGAAGAAATCCATATTTCAACACAGAAAACCCAACAGTGGCACATAACACATACCAACTACTTGAAACCGCAAGATCCAACAACGAAGTGTCCAATAACATGTGACTTTTACTTACAGATACCTACCAGGCCAATAATATTTTTCATCTGCAGGAGTCTCTCGCATGAGATCGACTTACGAACAGACTTTGGTTCGATCGTGGCCATTCTTTATCATTGAAAATACCAAGGGCCTAAGTCCCCTTGAAGCAGAGTAGCTCACTCCTGTACCCGTGGCCATCTTTATCGGGCTCAAGTGCTCCCTGCAAAACACCAGGACCTCTCGATTGTGAGAAATACGCTCTCCGTGCACTACAGTACTGCAACTAAAGCGTAGGCAGACAAAAAGAAGAGATGCACGAGGAAACAAGAGGGAAAAAAAAAATCCTAGAGATCGGATTACAAGCAACACTTGCTGCAGAAAGTGAAAGCCACTGGCAAAGAGAATCAGGACTTACTCGTTCGCGAGCGGCTTCAAGACTTCGTCGTTTGCTGCTGACTGTGAAGCAATGGACATCCGATTTAGCCTGCTAGCTCCCCTGGGTGGACTCCTTGCAAGGGACTTGGAAGGGGGAGCAGGAAGAGCCACGATGGGCTTCAGAACTACCTCTGGTTCCAAACACGACGGCCTCGACTCGACAACACTTATGACGGCTTCAACATCTTCCGTCTTTGGAGGGCTCGACGGCATAGGCCTTCCGCACCACTGCGTCTGGGACCGATGCAATCGGCAGCGGAAAGATCCGGCGTGCTTCGTGGGTGCACATAGGCAAGACACCTTCACAGGTTTCGGTGTCGACACCATCGCCCTCTTCTCCGATCTCGTCTCCGAGAACTTAGCAGTAGGTGATAAGGACGATGGTCAACAACGACTTATCTCGGAAATCAGGTGCCTGCGGCTTCACCACTGCTCTCAGGAAGTTCTTAGCGTGCATCCCCTGAAAATCGCGAAAGAAAAAAAAACCCCCCCCAATACCAGGACGAGATCAGCCGCTAGCTCCCAAAACGCACACAGTTCTTGAAACCAGAAAACCAAAAGGAAAAAAAACGAATGCGAGGTCACATTCAAACGCATCACCAGTCCTAGGAAATTTTCTACAGCAAAACCAACTGCAGAGAGAAGAACCCACCAGGTCTTGAAAAGCCCCAAATCGAGATCGAAGAAGGTTAGTTCAACTCGGCAGCCACAACAACAACAACAACAAATGACACGCTGAATCGCAGAGATCGCTTCAAAAGACAGCGGCAACTCCAATAGCTATGTCAATAAAATCACGAAGTAAACCAATGCAGAGAAGCCTGGAACGAGGAAATCGGAAGAAACAAACGCAGGAATCTCCGAACGAAGAAAGATGATCGAGAAATGACGAAAGAAAATCGAAAAGCTGTCTACGAAAGACGGAAAAACAACCTCGAACGTCACCGGAGCAAAAAGCAAACAGCAGTCGAAGCACTGCAGGTTTGGAACGAGGAGATCGGAGGAAAGGATGCAGGAATCTCCGACAGAAGAAAGATGATCAAAAGCTCTGATGAAAGATAAGAGTAGCGAGGGGGGGGGAAAAAAAATCCGAAAAACAACAGAAAATCTTTAAACTCGAACGTCCCTGGATATCGCCGAATAAACCTCAGATGCACACAGAAGAGCAGCTGCAGCAAAGATGGAGAGAGAATCAAGATGGAGAGGAGAGAAAGCGCGAGAGACGGAGAGAGAGAGAAGAGCAGATCCAAAACGAGTTCTAAGCTTGCGATGGCGGACTATATACTATCCCGCGCGCGCCACGGGAGCCCGGCCGGTCCCGGCCCACCCGGCCCGTTCTCATCGGAAAGAAGGGGGGAAACGGGAAGGAGACGGACGTTTCCTTTTCTCCTTTTCTTTTGGTTCTTTGCTTTTCTTTTCCAATGTCTCGGAAACTCACTACTAGTAAAATGGGGAAAGGAGTTGAACAAACTAACTACCAATGGGGCAGCCCTTTTTTTTCGTTGGCCAAAATGCTAATTTTTAAAAAAATAAAAAGGTTCTAAAATCATGTGCTTTTTTCATGATTTTCCTATAGCCATAATTTGACCAAAATTTAAAAGAAAACTCACCAGATTTCTTCTGTACATGATTCAAATAGTAGCTAGCCGAAAATAATAAAAGATATATATATATTTCAAATTTCTCTCAGATTTAGCCTGTAGCCCAAATTTGACTAAACCTTCATCACCACTTTGGCTATAACACAAAATTGCCCCCCCAAATAAAAATATAAAAAAACACTAGTGTAAATATACAATATAATGTTTTTTATTAGGTGACACTTTTGGATGGGACTTTGGACAATTTTTTTTCAAAAAATTAGAATAGATCTAGTTTTAAACCTGGTTCTTGTTTTTAAGAATATTTTTCTTTTTTTGACATTTCTTCAACTATCAACAGACATGTGCTGAAGCAGTAGTCCCCTATATTATTACAAAAGGGTAGCTGATGTTCAAGAATATTCTATTTTTTTGACATTTCTTCAACTATTCGACAGACATGTGAGGAAGCAGCTGATGTTCAAGAATATTCTTTTTTTTTTGACATTTCTTCAACTATTCGACAGACATGTGAGGAAGCAGCTGATGTTCAAGAATATTCTATTTTTTTCACATTTCTTCAACTATTCGACAGACATGTGAGGAAGCAGCTGATGTTCAAGAATATTCTATTTTTTTCACATTTCTTCAACTATTCAACAGACATGTGAGGAAGCAGCAGCCCTTGTATTATTACCAAAGGGTAGTTGATGTTCAAGAATATTCTTTTTTTTTTTTTTTTGACATTTCTTCAACTATTCGACAGACATGTGTTGAAGCAGCCAGCAGCCCCTATAAATTATTCTCGACAATTTCAGCTTGCTGAAAATGCTCTTGAATCGAATTCAAATGTTTTCGAGTTCCGGGAAAAACTTGAAGCCAACTACTTATTGTAGACCATGTTTCTCACTCCCTCTTTAGTCGTCTCACTTTGAACCAAAAAATTGCTTTTTTTTCGATGATTAATATGTAACAAAAATATGAGAATAATAATCATTTTTTTCTCGTTCACTTTTGGCTCTCAATTTGAACCAAAAATTGATTTTTTTCATGATTAATATGTAACAAAAAAATAAGAATAGTAACCATTTTTCTCACTCACTTTTTGCTCTCAATTTGAACCAAAAATTGATTTTTTTTCATGATTAATATCTAACAAAAATTAATAAAAATAATCATTTTGCTTGTTTTGTGCAATTTGTTTACATGACTTGTGTATGGTTTTTTTTCTTTTTTTGCAAGTTAGGGTTTGCAATTTTTCATAACAAAATGATTTTGGTTAAAATCAAGGATTATTTTTTTTGTAACTTTGAAAAAGTAGCTATTGAAACACATTCAAATGTGCTTTTAAAAGAGTGGGCTTAGCCTCTTCTTGAAGCAAAATGCCCTGAAAGATTTACCACTTTAGAGAGGGAGATTGAGAAATAAGACATCAAGTGTGTGAACTGACACCAAGTACAATCTTTCAATGTCTTCTTCTTCTTGATGGTTCATATGCAATCTAGCATGTCATAGAACATCCATAGTTCATCCACATGTAGTTAGGTTTAGAGTTTTAAATATATTTGTAACATTTTAGAATACCCACATTAGGAAATGATTTTTTTGCTACTTTCAAGTTTCAAACAATTTGCACAAAGAAATTTTTTTCAAGTGTTACATTTGTAGGGTTTAGGGTTTAGGGTTAAAACTCTAAACCCATATGAATGACCCAAAGTCTAAATTTCTCTAGTAGATCGAAGATGTCTAAAAATGTATGCTTTTTAGGAAGGTCATATATAATGTTAATGTGACCTTCATATGCGTAAACACAACATCTATAATTGAAAACCAATGCAAAATGTTGGGTTTGAACTTCTAACTCGTTGTTCATGTTGTCACATTATATGCTATTACACGAGTTTTTCAAAATTTTCATAAGTTAACAATTAAAAGGTCAATGGTTTTTTTTTGCAAAATCATAATTATTTTGGACTATATTACAAGTTTTTCAACTCCATAGTTAGTCATGAGAATAGTTCAATTTGCATGATTTGTGTGCCGATAAATTTAAGGGTTTGGAATTAACATTGAAATTTTTTTTTTAAAAATTTAAATCATAATTTTGTGGTGATAATTTATTGGCTCCAACAAATATTGGAGGATTGTGTTTGTTTCGTGACTTTAAAATACGTCATCGAACCCAATTTCACTTTGAAATTTGGTAAGCATGTTTGGATAAAATTAGGGTGACTAAAATACGAAAAAATTGGTGAAATTTTGCGAAAAAAATGAAATTTATAATTTTAAAAACTAAAAACTAAAAACTTGAAAATGATCTGATTTTGAAGGTTTTCAATTGCCAAAAGTGAGAAATAAAGTAATGAAAATTGTATGATTTCTATATTTGGTGCTTGGTGTGTAACCTAAAACATAGAAGGATGATTAAAGACTTGCATTTTAATATTTGGTTTATATAACATATTTGGCTAAATCCTCCTCAGGATGATGGCTTGGCTTGGCTTGACTTGACTTTTCAGTCTATCAAACTGCAAAGCTTAAACCCTAAACCCAGGTAGTAATGTTAGTTGTGATTGTCAAACCACTTGTGCCTTACCATAAGGGGCGTCCCAAGCCTCATGGTAAGTGTTTTCTAGGGTTAAAAGTCTCATCCAACAAAAGGGTTTTAATTACAAGGATTGTGGAACTAAGAAGCTTTGTGTAAGTAGTAAGGTACATGAAGCTCATGAAGCTTGACTTGTGTGGTGGTGGGTTGGGAAATAGTTGTGAAAGTCTCGTCCAACAAAAGGGTATACAAGGATTGTGGTGGAACTAAGAAGCTTTGTGTAAAGTAGTAAAGTACATGAAGCTCATGAAGCTTGACTTTTGTGGTGGTGTGTTGGGAAATAGTTGTGAAAGTCTCATCCAACAAAAGGGTATACAAGGATTGTGGTGGAACCGAAGAAGCTTTGTGTAAAGTAGTAAGGTACATGAAGCTCATGAAGCTTGACTTTTTTTGTGGTGGTGTGTTGGGAAAATTAGTTTGTCACACATGTCATTGTGAAAAAAACCCTTTTGAACCAAAAAAAAGTTTGTTTATTCATCCATCCACTGACTAACTAACCAAGGTTCAACCCTGGTTAACCTAACTTCACTTGTAGGATCTAAAGTCTAACTTGTAGGACCCCAATTGGGTGGTTGTTGGGTCACACATTCAGACTTTCATGTCAGATAGGACCCTAAAAACCCTAAACCCTAAACCTAACCTTAAACCCTACTTGAGTTGCTGCTGCTGCTGCTTGCACCTCCTCCTCCTCCTCAGGACTCTAAAAACCCTAACCCTAAACCCTAAACCCTACTTGAGCTGCTGCAGGCTGCCTGATGAATGAATGATACTGGCCTGCTGCCATCATGAGTTTGAAATCAAAAGCAAAAGGATTTCATTCATTCATTCATTCATTCAACAAATTGGGTACACATAAAAATTCAAAAGTGACTTTCCCATGTGCAATTTACCATAGTACACATGTTCTGTCAATTAATTAATTAATATATTATAAGTTTTTAAAAATGAAATATATTTTCCTGAATATCCCAAAAAATATTCTTCATTTTTCCTTTGTTTTTTTACGGGATGATTTTTTTTTAAAAATAAATTTTGGTGGAAATTTTTTAACATTTATTTCTACAAAATTTTATAATAATTAGTAGTGTCAAAGCTACCAAGGTAACTACTACTATCGTAGTTTATATGGTATTACTTTTATGGCACCATATGCGAAGAAGAATCACAACAACACTTGGTGAACATTCCTCAAAACATGGGACCGAATCAAAACTGCCTTGTCCAATTTTTTGGTTTTTTTTTTTTTCCTTCTTTACACTTAATAACAAACTTATTTTTTAATATTTTTTTGCACCAAAAACATTTGTTGTCACATGGAAAAAAAAATTGCAAAAACATTTGCTGGGACCCAAGCCAATTACCTGAAAAAAAAAGGAAAAAAAAAAAAAGAAAAAAAAAGAAGGAAATCTTCATTTGACAACTTTCATAAAAACACTTCTCATCTCTCCCCCCCCCCCCCCCCCCAAACAATGCAAAGCAAAGGAAGAAAATGGTTGTGTTTGAGCTTGGGGTCCCCTTCCACAATAACAACACATTTGCGAGGAGTAACAACCATGTACCAAACAAAGAATAATACGATGCAAGAACTCAACAATGCAATTGACAACAATTAATTCTCTTGGCAACACAATGTTCAACACAACCCATCCAGCAAGCTGTTAATAATTAAGGTTCGAGCTAACCAAAAATGAAAATCCATATGACATCCATAAGAAATGATCACTTATCATGTCCACATTGGTTAAGGAATGAACCAAAAAATTTATCCCCAAATCATGCACAAAGATGTAGTCTCTTGCTATTGAGCAAAGAACCAACCAAATGGGGGAAAGCTCGAAACAAACCTAGAAAATCGTTAAAACCATAACAATAATGAGTTTTGGTGTTGTATCCAAGTCCTTTTTTTTTAGGGTTTTCCCCATGCGAGAATATTTGATCATTTTTTAAATTCCACTTTTGGTTCTGCCTTTTCACTTGTGATGTGGAGTCAATACTATGGATGATCATCCATGATGAATGATGCTTTAGAATAGGCCTTGTTAGAACCCATTATCACATGTTGGAATGGCACCTCACTTTACTCAAACTCAATGCATTCCAAGGTAGAATGTGCCTGATCATAATAGGAAGTAAATTAGGGTTTTTTTTTTAGATTTAGAAGTAAAAGGAAGTAGATTAGGGTTTTTTTTTGCATTGTTGTGCTTGTTTTCCATGTCTGCTGCATAGGATGTAGAGGACCCAGAGGATCAAATGGAGAAGAAGAAGAAATCCGCTGGAATCACAGCCTCACTAACTCAAGCCTCTGTTTTTGGTGAAGCAAGGTAAGTAGTTCTATCATCTGCCTTTTTTTCTTTTTTGGGTGCTCTCTATACTTCAAAGCAAGACCAGAGAGGAGGATGGGGCTTCTTCTTCATCTGACTTTTTTTCTTGTTATCTGCTCTATGTGTGTGCTGCTACTACATGTTTGTTTTTGGTGAAGGTAAGTTCTTTCATCTTTCAGCTTCTTCTTCCCTTTTGCTCTATGTGCTACAGTATGCATCTCCTCAAGTTCCCCAGGGTTTAAGGGGTTTTAGGGTTTAGGATTGTGGATTTGCATTTGTTGCTAGTTAAATATTTGCTAGGACTGATTGCTTTTAGAATATTCTAAAAGCTTGCGTCGGAATTTTAGTCACACATGGAGAAAAACAATTTTAAGAAGAGTTTTTTTTTTTTTTTTTTTGCTTCTACTGATCTATTATGTCACATGGCTGCTCCTCCTACAAAAAGGTTACATGGTTCTCGTTTGGGAAAAGAAAGAAGAGAGTGAGGAGGGAGGAAGTTAGAGCTAAGGGTACTGACAATTCTGCACTGATATATTCTTTCTCCATCTGTAAAATCTACATTTACTACTACATAAGCAATGAAGGCAATGTAATCCACAGAAGGAGAGTTCCTAAACCCTCCCTACTGCTTGCAAGTTTTTTAATTTCAGAAT
Source organism: Sphagnum contortum (assembly GCA_963920785.1). Classification (NCBI taxonomy): domain Eukaryota; kingdom Viridiplantae; phylum Streptophyta; class Sphagnopsida; order Sphagnales; family Sphagnaceae; genus Sphagnum; species Sphagnum contortum. The sequence continues at coordinate 11,632,282 of OY987293.1, read as the reverse complement.
GTATCCTCTCTTGTGTTTTCTTCACTCTCCTACAACATACATTGTGGTTACTTATTGGTGTAGTCATCTTCTTTACTGCCTTTGGAAGGTTTTAATGTGCAGTGAGTTTGTTGTGAACTTGTGTTATTCTTTTCAAGTCACCCCTCTAATATAAAAGAAAGAACTCTTGGTTAGGTCAGCTGCTGCAAGTTGATATTGCAACATCAATCAAAACAAGAAGAAAATGCACAAAATTAAAACATTCAAAAACTCTATCTTCTCTACACAATGATGTGTAGTATTTGTCTATTAATTTTGAGGATGGTTATGATGTGGGCCTTTTGATGGTTGTCACGGCACATGGTGAAAGACAAGCTATGGCTAGATAGCACACTCTTACATTGGTTTGCACATGGGTTTGTGTTGGATTGGCAAAACATGGGAGGAGTAGTAGTGGCTCTACGTTTTAGGGTTTAGGGTTTAGGATGAAGGCTTTAGGAAGATGTAAGGATGTGGAAAGGAAGTGAGATGTTGTTCTTGCTGTGAGTGAGAAGAAGTAATAACCTTATTCCTAAACCCTAGACCTCTAAAGTTCTTCAATGGTTTTTTGGCAGTTATATGCCACCTGCCTCCTTTCAACAACTAAAGAATATTGTGCCACTGGTGGAGGATGTTGGATCCAACAACAACACAGAGTTGTGGCTTGTGCAACTCCCATCGAATGAAGTAATGCACACACCCACCCTCCTTATTGTGTTATCATTTCTCTTGCTACTTGTAGCAGCTTCCTGCTGCTGTGGTCTCCTTTGGAGTTCAGATCCATTTGGACAAGAAGATCAAGGAGTCTCTCTCATGCAGAATTAGCTGATTTGCTGCTTCCATGAAGATTGACATATGACTTCCATCAATGAATGAGACAGTCTCATTCTTTCTGCACTTTTCAGTACAATTGAAATGCTGTGCAGGTAGCAACAGGATGGGAATGCTCATACGTTGTACAAATTGATTTCCTTCAATGTCTAGGAATGCTGTAAGATCTCACAATTCTTTAACCAGTTTGACAGATATCCTTATTCTTGACAGTTAGGGGCAAAAGACCTTATGGGACAGCAATGGAGTATGCAAGCAGCTGATGATGCTGATTGCAAACTTGGGCATTTTTACAGTTCCCGTGGTGACTACTACTTCCACTCTGTTTTTTTGTTAATTATGAAGGATGAAGATTTTGGAACTATCTTATGGGGTTTTTTTTTCTCCTTTTTGTTGTGGTCATTAGGAGGATTCTTATCTTCTGGGAAGCATGTTCTAGCACTGTACTGTTATAGTAGGAAACTAGTCTCGTGATATCTTTGTTGGCAACCCTAGAGGTTCTGGCTGTGATGGTGGTGGGACAGGGGAGATGTATGATGTGGTGAAGCAGGAAATGGATAGTACAAAGCTCTTTGCAATTTTTCCAAATGCAGCAACTCAGTTTTCTGGTTTTTCACTTTTTCTCTTCATCTGGGAGACTTCTGTTTATTTACATGATGTATGTTTCAACCAAGAAGTACTCTTTGTTATTTAGGGTTTAGGGTTTTTCTCCAACTTGCTGGTGTTTGGTATGTATCTGAAGCAACAAAGCATAGAGGTTACCCTCTAGATGAATCAGGGAGTTTGTCTGCAGTATGATGCCAAACAATTCTAGGTGGCCACTAACATTAATGTTGGCAATGAGTGTTTGGCAATTGTTCTGACTGAGATTCTGTGTCATTGTTCTGTGGTACAAGTGCACAGAATTACCCAGCAAATATGCTTCAGGAAAAACATTCCAAGGCCTCCAGAAACACCAGCAGCAGCAGTATCGACAAAGAAACCAAAGGCTCCAAAATCTAGTTCACTGGAAGGTAAGAGCAGTTATAGCAAGATGTTACACTTTGTGGCACATTGCCTCTTTGTGTACCTGTACAATAGTATACTCTGCTTATTAGATTTACTGTCAAAGAGAGTGAGCATGCTTTCTTGTGCAGATTCCAACAAGAGGCCACTAGCATCTGAAAGACAAACAAGTACACTAATATCTGAGGCATCAGTAGGGAAGGAGGCAGAGGACAGGAGGGCCAGCAGGAAGAAGTCTAGAAAGGAGAGATCGACAACTGCAGTCTGATAGGACTATCAATTCATTTCATCCTGGGCTCCAACTTCTTCATTCCATATGCAGCCCAGCACCTCAGCTGGGAATCTAATTGTTTTCAGCTTGCGGTCTCTTTCTAGGGTTGCAGGATTTCAGAGAGTCTAAAAATGTTTTTTGAACAAGTGTGATCTGCAGTTTACATAAAGCATTTTAGGTTTTGTTGAGCTAACTGGCATCATGGTTGAGTTCTCCTGTTACTGCTGTTCTCTGTGACAGAAACTCAGTATGATGGTTTAATGTTTGATTTTTGTCCACCCACTGCTGGGAGCTGATTAGTTCAGTGTCCATGTTAAGATAGAATATATGTTGCTATGGAATGTCTCTGAACTTTTGTCTTATCATTTGCTCTTGTTCAAACTACTTGGCAGTTTTTACTGCTGGTTTTTGTTTTTGTTTCTGTTCTTTAGGGTTGGGTGTCCTCCTTTTCTGTTTTCAGATTAGTTGCTGATACATTGTTGGATCTGAAATCTCTGCAACAGGGTGCCCTTATGATTGGGTGAACCTTTCACAATTCAAAAGGCACTTGCCATCTTCCAGTTTGGTTTGAATTAGCCAGAATTGGAACTGGCGAGCCAGAGAACCAACTGACGTTGGTCAGGACAATGCAAGATATGTATTTATACCTCTTTAGGGACCCAAAGCTTCATTAAGCCTATCACCCCATGAACCCAATATCCCAAGAACCACTCTCATTGAATTGTTTGTAATGGCATGCTTGTCACCATAGACCCCATGTGACCTAAATTCAGATGGTGAAAGTTTTCTCCAAAGTGTGAACTGAGATTTGCCAAAGATAATAGTTGGTACACTTGGACATTCAGATATAGTGTGTATGTTTTGCTTAGCAGCTATGGATCAGGAGCTGGTCAAAGATCAGCTGGATGAGATTTGTCCTGGCTATGACTGCAGCATTACGGTTATACAGAGGGTTCAGCTTGTGTACTATGAGCCATCCATGTGAAGGAGGAAATTTGTGTAGGAAAGCTCAAGAGAGATTTCAAAGCTTTTGCAAGGTAGGTTGTGGCCACATTGACAAACTTTCAAACAAGCTGAGAGCTCAGGTGAATTCTAGAGTTCACTTAATCCTTTCCAGAGAATTTGGTCAAGGTTTGCAGCAGGAGCAGCAGCAGCAGAAGCAAGAATCCAGGGTTAGAGCTTTTCATGAATGTTCAATTTCAGAGCAAAGCAGAGCCTTTCTCAAGCTGCAGCTCTGGTTTTTGTCTTGCCAGTGAGCAGTTGAAGAGACTTTCTACTCATCAACTTTTGTTTACATCCATGTAACGGATAGTGGTGGCAACAGATTTCTCCCTCAGGAGTAACCTGGCCTGCAGGATCTGATTACTTGCAGTCAAAGCCTCCAGTTGCAGGTGGAGGTTTTGCACATCGTGCTTTCTTGCCTGCACAGCAGGTCACTCTGTGCTGAGCCCCTCTTTCAGGCTTTTGTTTTCCTCCATGGCAGCTGTGAGTTTTTCCTCACAAGTTTCTGCTTCTGTATCATGACAAGCCCCAGTTTTGTAGCTAGGAAATTGATTCCTTCAGTTGAGCAGCATGTGCCTCTTGCAGGTAGCAAAACTCCTCCCCACCCAAAATTTCCTGCTTCAAAGTTTGCAAACAAATGACACTAGACTTGATGCTCCCTTCTCCAAACCAGAGCCGGGCTTTCTGTCAGCTGCTCATTCTTAGAATAAAATTGACTGTTCTCATTTTGGTAGATCTCAAGTACACTTTGTAGAGAAAAATCAATTCCACTCAACCTGTGAAGCTCTTTTCAATGCAGCTGCTGCTGATGCATCATCTCCAAGTCATCCTTGTTGTCATCTTCCATAACATTCTTGTCCTTGCCACCAACCAGGGGTACTCATCTCATAATCCATGCAGAACTTTTGCAACCTATTGACCATGTCTTGCAGATTTCTTTTCTGCCCCCTCCTGCTGCAACAAACATGCATGTTGCAGCTGCTTTTCTTCCAAATCCCCTGTATCCAGCTGATTGACTTGCCTGTCACTGTTTGCTGCAGATTGCTTGAGCTCCTCGACAACAACTGATTCAGCCCTCTCCACTCTATTCAGGAGTTCACCTATGTGGACACCAATCATCTGCTTCACTTTCTTCATCACCATTGTTGTCTTCTCCTCAAAAGCCATCTCTGACTAGGTAAAACACCTTGAGCACCCATCACCAACTTCTTTTCTGTTTCAGTCAAAGAAATTGTATGACATGGGTATATTGAAGGAACAGAATTCTGAACTGACATCTCTGCAACCAACAACTCTGCAATGGATCATCATCAATGAAGTAAGGAAGGATTCACAACAGAGTTGTCATCAAGGAAGGAGGTCATGAACTAATGTTGATTATAGCGGAGCCAAAACACCCAAGGGAGAAATTCACTCAGTTTTTGCAGTCAGTCAGTCATGTTTTTTTCAATACTTCCTAATTTGGGTAACACACTCACTCACTCACGCACTTAGGAAAGATGCCTGATTTGGTTACACATTTCATGAATGCTTGTTATTGATCTTGGTATTGACATTTGTTAAATGCTTAACATATGATGAGTATGTTGAGTGTTTTATTCAACATGGAAATTTGAGTTAGGTCTATTTCTTTGATATCTAGATTAATACCAATGCACATGATTAATACCCTGGTTGTTTCACAATTTTTGAACCAATGAAGCAAAAGTTATTGAATTTATAGTGATTTTCATCATCTGAAATTAATTAAAAATTATAAAATTCTTCTTTTCAACCAATCAATGCCTCTTCATCATTTTTCTTTTCTATTTTCCTTATGACATCCCAAGTGTTAACACTTGATGTTAATGACGTTTGAATTCACACTTGATCAATAAGGGGTCTTATTCATCCTTCCTTCACACTTTGGCCAATAACAACATTTGAGCATTTCAACTTTCAATGCCTCTTCTTCATCAAATTGACCTTTCTATTTGCCTTTTCACATCATATGGGGAAATGTCTAAAACAAACTCTTGAGCTACAAAATAGTTCAATTGCAAACGAAAAAACACCAAACACAACATCGCTTACTTTCTTTCTCTTTTCAAAAAAAACTCTTGAGCAATAAAATAGTGCAATTGCAAACACAAAGACCAAATACAACATCACCCATTTTCTTTCTCCTTACAAAAATAGACTTTTGAGCAAAAAAATAGTCCAATTGCAAACCCAAAAACACAGCAAACACAACATCACCCACTTCCTATCTCCTTTCAAAACCAACTCTTGAGTAATAAAAGACTTCAATTGCAAACAAAAAAACACCAAACACAACATCACCCATTTTCTATCTCCTTTCAAAACAAACTCTTGAGCAATAAAAGACTTCAATTGCAAACAAAAAAACACCAAACACAACATCACCCACTTTCTATCTCCTTTCAAAACAAACTCTTGAGCAATAACAGACTTCAATTGCAAACAAAAAAACACCAAACCCAACATCACCCACTTTGTATCTCCTTTCAAAGCAAACTCTTGAGCAATAAAAGACTTCAATTGCAAACAAAAAAACACATCACCCACTTTCTTTCCTCCTTTCTTTTCAAAAAAAAACTCATCAGCCACTTTCTTTCTCCATTTCAAAAGAAGCTCTTGAGCAATAAAATACTCCAATTGCAAAAACAAACAAAGAAAAAAACAATAAAAGCTCTGATCTTGTTTGTCAAACTTTTGCCTCTGAGCAAAACACACTAACCCTAATTTGATTTATCAAACTTTCTTACAACTGAAAAAGAAGTTTTTTGGGAGGAGAGATTTTGTATAAGAAGACAAAGATTTTTTTGTACATAATGCATTTCTAATGAACCTATTTTTCTTGTCTTCTTCTTCATCCTCTTCTTCTTCTTCTTCTTCATGCACTCAAAACATCCTTTTTGTTGCATTTACTGAAAAGGATTTTGCACTTTGCTTGCAGCTTCTTTGGCACTCTGCAAAACACCAACAAGAAGAAAACACAAAAAGCATGTTATTAAAAAGCTTTTGCTCTTCTTCAGCACAAAAAAAAAAAAAATTCTTGTGACAAAAATCAAATCCATTTTTGTTTTGTGTAAAAATGGAAATTCAAGTCTTTTCAATGCAAAAGGTAATAAAAAGCTTAAATTCTTCAGCACAAAAAAACTTTTCTTGCTACCAAAAAGTAAAATCCATTTTATGTTTTGTGAAACAAATGGAAATTTCAAAGTTTTGTGGATGCAAAAGTTTATTGTTTTTTGGTTGATGACAAATTTTGATTTGATGGAGAAGTAGCTTAGCTTTTAGGGTTAACTTTAGTTGAATTAGGGTTCCAAAAAACTAGTTATTATTGCAAAGAAGATGTGAGGAGTCAGTTTCTGGTTGCAAAAAAAAAACATTGCAATGTGAGTTTTGCTATGGCAGCAGAGAAGGAAGAAAGGGAAGGAGAGAGGGTCTTTGTGAAAAGGAAGAGGGTTCTTAGGGTTTTTAGTGAAGGGAAGAAGAAGAGGGTTGTTGTTAGGGTTTTGGTGAAAAGAACTGGGATTTTAGGGTTTCTGTGGAAGGAAGAGGAGTTTTTTGTGGAAGAAAGAAGGGCTGTTAGGGTTTTTGTGAAGAGGGTTGTTTAGGGTTTTTGTGCATGTGCATGTGCATGTGCATGTATTTTTCTCGTCGTACCTCAACTCCACTGTTGATGGAGCCTTGGACATCAGGAGCAGGAGATGCAGCCTCTTGTGCTTTGCTCAGAACTTGCTTCACATCGTCCACAGCATCACCAGCTTTCTTCTGAAATTCAGTCACCAAGTTCTCTGCCTTGTTTGTGGCCGCGTCCACGCGAGTCGAGTCCTGGCCCAGTAATTCTCTGTTTGCAATAGCACTTCCAGATTTCTCTCCCAAGCTTCCCAGTCCCTCAGTTTCCTTGGCAGCTTTCTCCACGTTTTTCGCAATCGGATTCTGTGACTTGTTCCCGAAATCTTGTACCCTGGCTTTCGCATCCTCAAGTGCATTGCTGCCGCTGCTGCTGCTGCGTGGTTTGTCCGCTAAGGAATTTTTCTTGCCGAAGATTCCATCAGTCACGCGTTGCTTGGTCTGGTTCACTGCATCTCCAGCTGCACTCTGCGCATTCTCGATTGCTCCACTTGAAACAGGATTTGTAAGAGCAAATGCTTGGCCGGTGGAAGAGGACGAGATTCCTAGCGCAATTCCTGCTGCAAGGACAGTCGCTACCAGCACCTTCTTCCCACTCGCCGTCGTCGTCTTCTGCTCCTCCTGCACCGCTCCCAAGTTAAAAAAAAAACCCTCATCATTCATCCCCAAACCACAAAACCAATCTAAAAACCCATCTCTTTCTCTCTCTCAAGAGCTCCGATGCCATTTCACAAACTCCTTATCAATTTCCCCTCACACCCATCTCCGAAGATCATCATGAACTGAAGGAATTCAGAGAGTTCCAACATCACGAACTGAAGGAATTCAGAGAGTTCCAACATCACAAATTGAAGGAATTCAGAGAGTTCCAACCTCACGAACTGAAGGAATTCAGAGAGTTCCAACGTCACCAATTGAAGGAATTCAGAGAGTTCCAACGTCACAAATTGAAGGAATTCAGAGAGTTCCAACCATCATGAACTGAGGAGCTTCAGAGAGGACTCTCATGAAGGAAGAAGTACCCACCTCGGACCAGCTTGCTCTAGTGGCACCACCCACATGAGCTCCACGGCTCATGAAGGTGGCCTTCAAGTTCACGGCGGGTCTCAGAGGCGCAAGCTGCACAACTGAGCTGCAGAATGCTGCAGAGCTGCTCGACGAAAGCTGTTTGTAGCTGCTGCTGCAGGTATCTAATCTCACAACGTTTGCACCGCTGGGAGCGGCCAAAACTGATCCTGCTGCAGACAATAATGCGGTACTAGAGGATGCCATGTTTTTGTTTAGGTTTCCTTTTTTCTTTCTTCGCCTTTCAGTCGTCGCACAAGAATCCCAATAACAAAAAAACTACTGGAAAAAACTTCTACACCAAACTTGGCAGCAACTCAAGAAGAAAATCACGATTCAACAACCTCTCTCAATGTTGAAGAGACTAGTACTCACTGATACCAATCAAGAGCTTGAGGGAGTGGATGATGATATAGGCTGCTGGAGAAGAGGATCACATGGTTGTCATGGCGGCCATATGGCAGTAACAAAGAATCGACAAGTGGGGAGGCGACGTCGTAAGCTCCATGTTGCTTGACACGTTGTAGATGGGAATCGATCAATACCCTTTTTTGTTTGTGTGTGTGCTTGTGTGTCATGCGCGGTTGCTGCTTTTGTCACTGGATTGCTCGCTCGATCGACAGACAATGAGATTCTCAAAAGTAGATACAGATCTTTTGGAAGGAAATCCGTGGAGATGATTGTGATGATCACTGGCTCCCTCAAACGGCAATAGCAGCAATTGGGTAAGCTGCTTTCGTAGATGAAGAAAATCATTCTCTCTGTGTGTCTCTTCCTCTTTCCTGGCACCCAATCCACCACAAAGCCCAAAACTCCCAACACACGATCTGGGAAAACACCCACACAGAGAAGGGACGAAAAAATGAGAAAGGACATTGTAGAGAGAGAGAGAGAGAGCTCTCTCTCTGTGTTATATCTTCCTCCTCTGCAGGTTGGAAGGTTACCCAAGTCCAGATAAACAGGAAGCAAGCAAGCTCGTGAATACTACTAGGAAAGCATGAACCAAAGCTCATGTGCAGCCTGAGTGTGTAAACAAAAAGCAAAGCTTGAAGAGTTGGCTGTCTGGAGGGTTGTCAACAAGCTGCCGGCCTTTCTGAAAACAAAACCATGGCCTGGAGGAAAAGCTCACAAGAGTCTGAAATTATGCAAACTCAGAGGAAGCAAAATGGCATGCAAGCAAAGCAAGGAAGCAAGTGATGTAATAATGCTACTGCTACATACTACTGCAAAGGTCATGACATGGCCTCACAAGCAAACTGGTTGGATGGATCCAAGTGCTAAATGTCTTCTTTTTCACTTCTCTGTTGCAACGACAACTACAACAAGAAGTGATTTTGATCACAAGACGACAAAACCTCAAGGACAGATCTTACATGACGAGCATTCATAGGGTTAGCAGAAGAAGAAGAAGAAGAAGTTTGATTTGAAGAGGCAAATCAGCAGCATTTGTTGACAAGCCTGTCTCTCTGCAATCATGAACCTGCTTGAGCCTTTTCATATCTCCTCCTCCTCCTCCCCTCATCATTCATTCTGTATGCTTTTAGAGCTCTGGGTGGGGGGGAAGAAGGAATCTGACAGTTCATCCTCTTTTTACTCTTTACTGTGTGATGATACCCAAGACAGATTCAGAAGATTCAAGCCCCCCAATTGATTCTTCCATTGCTGAACAACAACAACAAGCTCAAGCTCAAGTATTCACGGATCTTCCAAACCCTCTTCTCACTATGGATGTGCACTCGTTAGTGAAGTGAATTGTGACGACAAGAAATCTTTTTCTTTTTTAATATGATGGCATTGCAAGCTCAAAAGAATCGAGTGATCCTGACACGAGCAATGACAAGAGCAATGGAGATGGAGAAGGTTGAGAATTGTGAACAAGTGGCAGAGTTCCTCCTGCTCCCAGAGAATCAAGTGGTGATGGATGATGCAATCTGGAGCAACTTGCCCGAGCATGTGATGGAGAAGTTCCTTGCACAACTTCCTCTCCCAACTCTCTTCCGCTTCTCCTTGGTTTGCAAGAGCTGGAATGCACTGAAATACACACCAGTATTTCTGGAGCTTCATAAGAAAAGTCCTTCACAAGGGCCATGGTTTCTTCTGCTCAGAAACCAGGACTACAGGGAGACTTTCACATTCAATCCCATGATCAACAGATGGCTTGAAATGGTTCCAGCTTCCTTCCCACTCAATCAAATGTTTTTCCCTGTCACTGCAGCAGGAGGACTTGTGTGTTTCAGTTCATGTGCAAATGGACGCACCACTTTGGTTGTCTGTAATCCTCTCACAAAACAATGGCGAGAGCTTCCCCAGATGCTCAAGATTCAAACATACCACATGGCAGGAATGGCAGTGGACCAAAACACACACACTTACAGAATCATTGTTGTGGGAATTTACGGCATCTACGATGTGTACTACCCGACCACAGAGGTGTATGATTCTGCCACCAATGGTTGGCACATCACTGGAGAAGTTCCTCGAGGTCCTTTGTTTCCTTCGCGCCGCACTCTCCTCTTTGATGGCATTCTCTATGCATGGTGTTGTGATCCACCTGATGGATTGGTTGCATATGACCTGCAAACAGAAGCTTGGAGCCAGATCCATGCTCCAATGCGCCATTCTCTCGAGAGCCATACTTTGATTGAATGTCAAGCTCAGATTTACACTGTCGGTGGCTTGAGAGAAAACAGTGTCACTAAGAGCATTTGTGTCTGGGAGCTCCAGAAATCAGAATTGGAGTGGAAGGAGGTACACAACTGCACATATATAAAACAAAAATTGAATTCTGAAAAAATCAAACCCCATGCAACTCCTTTCTTTCCTCCCTCCCTCCAATTACCACCCATCATTCCTCTACCCATCTGCATGCATCTCAATCAAATCTTCTTATCTGGAAACTGTTTGCTGATTGATTGCAATTGTGGTGGTCTTCATCTTGAACAGGTAGACCGCATGCCTGAGATTCTGTGTGAGGAGTTTCTGTGTGGAGGAAGGCAGTTCATCTGTATAGGATCAAATGACCTGGTGTTGCTGATTGCACGAGGCAGAGATCGGCTCGTCTTGTTGTATGACTTGATCAAACGAGTGTGGCGTAGACTTCCATCCTGCCCCCTCACTGACCACAATCTTAGATATGGTCTCATTGATGGCATCTCCTTTGAGCCTCGTCTGGATGCCTTTGTATGAGAGAGTTGTTTTTTTTGCCCCCTTTTTGGCAAGCTTTGATTGTGGTTCCATGCTCAAGGACTCTCCCAGCTTCCCATCACTTAGCACCACATGGCTGGTTGTGTACATATGGTCCTGTGCTCTCCAGCAGCTTCCCAGTCAATTCACACACATATGATTGTTATGGTTCTGTGCTCTCTAGATTCCTGTCAATTACCACATGGCTGTATGATGCAATGGATCTGGAAGGTGGGTATGATTGTTGCCATGTCCATTTACACAAGAGTCCAACTCAAATCTTGAGATCAATTGCTAGAAGGAATGCTGAAGCAAGAACAAAACACAACAGATACAAGGAAGAAAAAAAAGCCATAAAGACAGTATAGGGCTAATGCATTGTTGTCTCTTAAGAATGGGCATTTGCTGGTCAATGATGCTGTACACCTCCAGTGAATGCCAAAGCTCCATGGAAAATTTTGGTGTTGTCTCCAGTTCACAATAATGCTTCTAGGAAACCAATATAGGTATACACTAATTTTTGGCCACAACTCCAAGCATCTGCTGCAATGTCTCCAGCAAGCAAAGTCTACCTCTAATACAATTCTCCCACTTCAAAACCTAACTTAGACATGCGTCTCACCACCCCAGGTTCAATCCTGTTCACAAGTTGTGTTTCTCAACTATGAGATGTGACATATGTAATTAATTGGAAAGGGTGCAAGCAAGCTCTTCCATAGCTTAGCTTGCAATCAACACAGTAACAAACAAGAAACAAAACAATATCAGCAAATTTAAGCTCACGGGGTTCAATCAGCGTGGAAGAAGTGCAAATAGATGATCCAGGAGTGAAGATTTGAAAAAACAGAAGTCTGATTGTTCAGTCCACATGAATGGAAAAAGGTCCACAGAGCAACAACAAGCACCACAACCCATAAGAATCTTGTAGATCATGATGGGCATTACAGAGTTCTCTGTGCACACAAGTACATTGACAACAAAGTCGGTTGGTTTGTCTGTCTGTCCGTCTAACTCCAGGTACATACTTTTTTACATTCAAGGAAAAACCTGAAAGAGAGACAATAACCCCGTCTTCCTAGAGCAATGATTCCTACCTAATTCTCTAGTAATAACCAGCAGTGATTAGATAAATCTATAGTAATAGTAGTAGTAGCAGGGCATGGCTAGAGAGGAGATCACTCAACCCTAATCAAAGAACAGAGGGGGCGGACAGGTGGTCATCAACCCTGCACATTTCCACACACTACTGTACACTTCAATAGATGGTGTACATCTGGGCAATTGACTGCATTATCAAACTCAAATCCCTAAACTTTCCTACAAATTGAGATACATGCTTTCAAACCAGTGCTTTAAGAATCTTGTTCTTGTTCTTCTTGTTCTTCTTGGTCTGCTTGTTGCTGTTCTTCATCTTCTTCATCTTCTTCATCTACAAGCTCAAGTTGAGCCCATAAGAGGGCAGAGGTTTTGGGTGCAGCAAGCTCAGGGGTGATACCCAGAACTTCAGCAAGCATGAACACAACTCTACGCATTGTTGGTCGCCTACTCTTTGGAGACAGACAGAGTGCAGCAATCCTACAGAGGGCAACAAGCTCATCATGGTTGTATGATTTCAGTGATGGATCCACCATGTACCACACCATTTTTGGGTCTGCAAGATACTCACTCGCCCACTCCACAAGTGAATGGGATGAAACCTCATCATATGGTGGTCGCCCAGTAACAATTTGCAGCAAAAACACACCAAAACCATGCACATTGCTTCCGAGATCCAGTCCCCCAGCATGTTGTTGATCTGATGATGATATTCCATGATGCTCCAAATCCACCTTATACCCTGCATCGATCCTCGGCTTCCTCCTCAGTCCCTGCAGCCAAGAGCCAGATTTCTGCTGCTGCCGAGGTGGTGGCAGCAGCTCAGTGCCAGTAGGAGCTGCTACTTTTGCTGCAGGTGGAACTGCCATCTTCATCACCCAAGAATTTGCAATCTTTGCAGAGTAGTCATCAGTGAGAAAGATAGAATTTGTGTCGAATCCGAGATGGCTAACAGGAGGCACAAGCTCATGGTGCATGTATTCAAGTCCATAAGCAGCACCCATCACGATGCGCATTCTCATGGGCCAGTCCAGATGCTCAGATTCCTTCTTATGCAAGTGATCAAAAACGGTGCCATTTGATGCATACTCAAAGATGAGCATGCGCATGAAATTTGGCTCTTGATCTTCACAACAATAAGCAATCAAATTCACCAAGTGGGTGTGCTTCATGCGTGCGAGAGCTTCGACCTTGCGCCGGAAACTGAGCTCTGATTGCAGGTTCCAATTTGCAGCTGAAGGTACCTTGAATCTGGTAGCTGCAATTTCAGTCCCGCTTGCAGCAAGAGTGCCCTTGAACACAATCATCTCAGCTGATTCCTCAATGATGTTGCTGAAATCCTCACATGCTGCCTCCACTTCCGCTCGCTTCAGCAATGGAACAGAAGTCTCAAATGGTGATCTTTGCAGCAGATGCCCACTCATGCCTGACTTCCATGGACTCACTGCTGTGGGCTTCCTCTTGTAGCAAAGGAAGATCACTGCGAGGGCTAGTAAAGCTATCACCACCAGAAATGCCGATCCAAACCCCACCACATAAACCCAAGACTGCGAAGAACCTGAATCTGAAGAAGAAGAAGAAGGTGGAGATGCTTGCAAACTGTGTAGCAGCAACTTTCTTCCAGCTTCCACATTTGCCACGCTCCCAGGAACAACAAAAGCAAGAACAACAAATCCCCTAGCCGCTAAAACCCACACATCAACTGGCGCAGTACTCCTACTTCCTGAGAGCCATGAGCTTGTGCTCCTTCCGCCTCCTAACTGCAAAGCCATGATGTAGCCCTAGTTCTTCTTCCTTCTTCTAGCACGAAGAAGTACCAGCTGCTAGCTCCTCCAGCTGCTGCTTGGTGCTTCCACTGTGACTACTCTTCTTCTTCCAGCTTCTTCCTGTGCTGCAGCAGGTTGCATCATGATCTGCAATACATTGACCTAACTCCAGTACCAAATCCCACATCTCTTTCTTTAATCCCTGCTCTTGATTTGCAGCTCCGGCGCTACAAGAGACAAACCTGATATTCTTCTTTCCCCCCGGCTCTGCAGACTAGTGATCTCCACCTACAGCAGGAATATCTCCAGCATCCGCATGACTTTCTTCTTCACAGTTCAAAACTTTCCAGAACTTCGATCCCCGAAAGTCCCAGAAAACAGCAAAACTCCACCTCCGCTCAAAAACAACGTCAGAAAGACTTGAAGCCAACCCAAGCTGTCCACTCTCAACTGCTACCTTTCACTTCTTTCTTGCCATCACCAAACTTCTCAGAGAAAAACCTGCAACCTCTCTGCAACTGCTGCAGACTCTGACGAGCTGGAGCTCAAACCATCATCTCTCCTTAAATCTCAAAACAAAACAGTAGCGTCAGAAGGAAACACATAAAAATTAAGTCAGACAACGACGACGAAAACCAAAAAAATATTTGTAAAAAAAAATCTCTGCAAGAACGCACGCCACAAAACAATACCAGCAGCAACAAAACGAAAGACAAGAACCAGAGAGAGAGAGAAAGAGGTCGAGTCAGAGGAGGACTAAGGTCATGAGAGAAAAGAGTTCTACAACACTGAAATAGCAGCAATCGAGTGAAAAGCTTCACAACCCATTAGAGATAAGCGGCAAGCACAGCTGACGACGACCTTAGCTTGAACTCCGGAGCTTTCTCGTAGCTTACAATTGCGGCGAGAGATGGCGACGACGAAAGAGACGAGGGAGTCGAGACGAGAGAGACGAGAGCGAGTCGTAAGGACCTGCAGTTGCCAATGAACTTCCAAGTCCACTTTTTGGGGTTTATTCTATTTTATTTTTATTGTTTTTATTATTTTATTTATTTTCGCCTAATAACCAAGACCTACTTATCCACCTACCTACCTACCTACCTACTTGCCTACCCACTCACACCTACTCTCCCATCATACAACAAATTTTTGAATAAAAATTTCCATATTGCCATTTTTTTTAATGATAAGTTTGAGTAGGTAGTCAAGGGTAATAAAGCATTTTTCTTTTTTTTTTAAAAAGACTTTCATCTCTAACATCTAGCCAAATTAGGCTAAACTATTTTCTGAATAATTGCCAATTTGGCTACATCACCCCCAAAAAAAATAAAAAATAAAAATAAAAATCCTTAATTTAAAAAAAAAACACAGGCTTCATCCCACACATCCCCCAAAAGACTTCTCTGAATGTCTTATTTAAGTACTTTGAAGAACCCAACAATGAGATGATGATGAACTAAAAGTTTTGTCATTTCATTCATCCATTCATGGATGAGTAGATTGGACCAGATTTTTCAAAAAAAAATTAATAAGGCTTTTTAACCAGAGTTAATAAGGTGAACCAGTACACCAACTACATGGTTACTTACATGGTTACTTTCACCTTCTCAAGTGAGAGAGGTCAAGCGAGAGAGGTGAAGAGGCTATGTTTAATTTGGGAAACATTCAAAAATTTGCACTTGAAGAGACCTTGATTTTAACCTAATGGGTGAAGGAATTTTTATGATATTTCAAAGCAACCCAAAAAAAAAAAAAAAAGAAGAAGAAGGGTTTAGGGCTTTCATTAGGGTTGTTAGGTTAGGTTTTTTTGTTTTTTCTAGACATGAATGTCCATAATTGCATGGGTTATGGGTTAGAATCATATTTTAAGCTTGTGTGATTTTCAACATATGACATTGTCCATAGTCTAGAATCATATGTGAAATTTTTGAGTGATTTTCAACATATATGACATTGTCCATAACTAGTGGAGTAGAACTTTGTGTTAATGATCCCCTAAACCTTAATATGTATGCGTATCATTCTTTTAGAAGAAAAAAAATGCATATTATTCACATAAAAAGCCTTATATATAGACAAAAGATAGTGAATCCTTAAAGCATCGTTGTAATGAGCTAGTTGGCATAAGAGTGGATGCAAACAAACCATTTGATTTTTTCCCTTCGTCATCATTGGCCCTCCAAATTGCATTTGCGTTTGTGCATATGTATATAACATAATCAATACATTGGTAATGCATGGTTGCATCCTAATGATGTGAGCTAATAATGGCTCAATGCTTAATATGAGAATATCCATGTTTCCAAGATTAACGGTTATGAGAATTCTACATTATAGCTCTATAGTCCTCTTGAAACCTACAATAAAATTTATCCTCAAAATTCATCTTTTCTTTCTTTCTAACGTGGATTAACTTTGAAATTTTGCACACAATCTTCAAATGTCAGATTCTGAGTGAAATTTCTGCTGGCTGGTTTAGAATCGTTAGAACACTCAACTATGAAGCTCAAAAGCTCTTCACACACACACACACACACAGGAGTATTATGCTTTACTTACACACACAGACCAGCTGGTTCTGTGTATAAATGTCAGCTGGTTGTTGGGTGGTAAGCATCATGCCCGAGTGTGCTGGAGTCCTGTACAACAAAGTTTTGGATGGAGTAAAGTCAAAACATGCCGGGGCTTAGCTCACTAAAAGTTTTGTTTGTTTGGGAGCCCCCCACGCATCATGTCGATGTGTGCTGGTGTCCTGTACAACAAAATTTTGGATGAAGTAAAGTCAAAATGTGCCGGCTTAGCTCACTAAAAGTTTTGTTTGTTTGGGAGCCCCCCACGTATCATGTCGATGTGTGCTCGTGTCCTTTACAACAAAGTTTGGATGAAGTAAAGTCAAAACATGCCGGGGCTTAGCTCACTAAAAGTTTTGTTTGTTTGGGAGCCCCCCACGCATCGTGTCGATGTGTGCTCGTGTCCTGTACAACAAATTTTGGATGAAGTAAAAGTCAAAATGTGCCGGCTTAGCTCACTAAAAGTTTTGTTTGTTTGGGAAGCCCCAGCAGTTTTGTACTCGATGATGCTGTGAGGCTGGTGGCAAATGGCACCGCAAATCCTAGCGACACCTATTGTCAATTGGCTAGATCATGATTTTGATTCGTCCAGATGGGTTTCTATTAATAGTCTCACACCTTTTTTTTGTTTTGCAGTTCCAGTTTCAGTTTTTTCTGGGTGCTGTAGTGTTGTTGGGGAAAATAAATAATTAATCCTTTTTGACGTAAGAAATACTCTTGCAAGGTCACATTACTGAACATGGTTGGAGCAGCTCTCAGACAGAAAATAAATAAGTAAATAAATAAATAAATTATAAATGTCAACTTTTCATCTATTAATTCATAAAAGCAAATCCTATTATGTAGTGTATAATCACAACTTTACAGGTTTAAGCTCAATTTTGTACGATGTAATGTTTGAACTTCATCTAAATTATTTGTGTACAGACCTACTATTGCTGGTGAATAACCCACTTGAAACCTGACACAACCATGCATGTAAAATAGTGATGATATTCATTCCACACATGAGTTGATCTTTAAATGCAAGAAGTAAGTACTTCTCGGATTGCTAGCACATGTCAGGATTGGAATGCTATCTATTTGCCACTTGTGTAAGTTTTAAGTAGCCTTGTACATTTTCCACGGCAACTTGCTGGCATTCATACTTTGTGAAATATGAGGAGTTATGTTGCTTTTTTGTCGTACTCGGTATTTTGTGAGATGTTGAGAGTTGTGTGGTTTTTTTAAAAAATAAAAGAAAACCCAATACAGTTGTGAAATGAAAATGCAGAGAGTTGTTGTGTCTAAAACACCCAAAAACAAAAAACCTTCAAAGCAATTATTCTACCAAATCAAAATCTGAATCAAAGTGTGTGTGACGATTGTTTTCCCAACAACCAGGGAATACGCAACAGATTTTTTGATTTTGATTTTGATTTTGATTTGCATTTGTGTGAAGTTTTTTTGCAAACCCAAAAGAAAAGGTGGGGCTTGTACCCACCGATACATTTGAAAGACGATGAATTGGAGTGTTTGTGTTTTCACCAGGATGACAGACAATGTGATCCATTGTTGATTTTATCTGAGCACCTGGATTTGTTTTTTGTTCTGGAGTGATGGTGTTCAATTCTGCAGTGTCAGGGATATTTCTTTAAAAGAAGTTTTGCAGCTGCAACGTAGAGCAGATGCAAAGGGGAAGTGGCATTATGACACCTATTATTGCTGAGAATGTGCTTTGCTGGATCATCTCAGTTCTATGCCAAAGTGAACTAGCACCAGTGCACCATCCACTGGATGCAGGTTATGATATAACCAGTTTTCAATTTTCACAGAATCATCGATTCTGGTTTTTTTTTGCTAATAAATATTTCACAATGAGAGAATTGTTGGTTTCGGGTCTTCGGGGAAAAAAAATCAGAATAAAAGAGCTTCTTCGTTATTTCAAAAATCTAAAAGAATCTGTGATTTCATGAAAGAATTGATGGTTTGCTAATCAATTATTTGAACTTTTTCATGTTTCTTGAGAACTGTGGTTATATACCAGAAATGTGTCTTTTGATTCATAACTTTCTAGGCTATTTGCCTTTCTTTAGCATTATATGTCATTCCAATGTTTTGGGATTCTCATCAATGCTCACAACAACAATGCAATTTTTGTTTTTTCACATATGCGTCACACTGTGGCCTTGCCCAGGTGTTTTTTTGCCTTGCCACAGTGTGACGATCCCTTGTTCTAGGGGGCCTTGTGGAGACCATTGTGTATCCTAGTGCATATTTACACATCCAAACAAAGTGTTGAACTGGTATATCGTTTATTGTTTGTTCATCCCTCATATCATACCAGGCAAAAAAAATTAGCCTTGAACCCAATACAAAGACAAGACGAGGAAGTATGAATTTTTTTTCAAAAAAAAAAGGGATCCAATACCAGGAACACAACTAGTATGAAAGTTCTGAAAAAAAGGGACCCAGTACTAGGACCAAACTAGTTATGAAAGTTTTTGAAAAAGGACCCAATACAAGGATCCCAGGACCAGACTAATATGAAAGTTTCTAAAAAGGACCCAATACCAGGACCAGACTAGTATGAAAGTCTTAAAATAGGGACCCAATACCAGGACCAGACTAGTATGAAAGTTTTAAAATAGGGGACCCATTACTAGGACCAGACTAGTATGAAAGTTTTTTAAATAAGGGACCAAAATCCCAGGACCAGATTAGTATGAAAGTTTTTAAAAGGACCCAATACCCAGGACCAAACTGGTATGTTCAAAACTCAAATACCAGTTCAACACTGGTCTGGACTCTGGAACCCAGTTTCACACTTACTTGAAGGCTGCACTTCATCCAAACTACCATGCACACACACCATTTTTCCTACTGCCAGTGGGTGGACCTGCTCTTATTAAGTTCTTTACATGGTGGGTGTTTGTAAGTAACTACTACTACTAACCAGATTCAAGTTGTCAATCACATGTGTTGTCATTGAGTTTTGTTTGATTTCTTTTTTGAAGTATTATTGTTGTCTAGAGAGCTGTTTGGTTTGATTCAGTGGCTCAGAGAGCTGTTTTTGTGTTGCTCTATAATTTTTTTTAAGGATTAGTAGACAGAAGTCCTTTGCCCATGCACAGCGAAAAGCTCAGCTCAGCTCAGCTCAGCTCAGCAGCGAAACAAAACGGTGCTCTGACAGCCGAGCTTCTTCTAGTCTTTGCTCCCAGAGGTTCAAAGTCAGGCCCAGGTATGCCCATATCTACTCAGCTCACCCAAGTCTGCTCTGCTCCGTTAAGAACTAAACATATTAGTTGGAGGGCAATAAACAACAAACAAGCTTTGGGAGGACAAAAACTGATAGCTCAGGGGTGAAGGAACAAGAGCAACCTTGTGCATCACTTCTGAGTGTTGCTCAGCCTTCACATGATCAATCACTGGCTGGCGAAGAGCTTTGTGATCAGACCAGATCAGAGCAGACCAGACCAGGCCTGGCAAAAACTTGTGTGCATGTGCGCCCCCCATGCGCCCTTTCTAATGCATGTGTGCAAAGCTGTATTTCAAACTCAATTCTTCTTCTTTTTTCATTTTTTTTTTTTGCTTTTGGGTGAAGTTTTGCCAGTAAAATAAATCAAGGTTAGTAGTGGGTGGAGAACAAACAATTTTTCATTGCATTCTAGAGTGAACTAACAAGAGTCAAGAATGCACCATCATGAGAGATGAATGTTGAGCACTGGGTAGAAAACACTTCTCCATTGGGTTCTAGTTTTCTAACTTTTTCATCTTTACTTATTTAAATCGTTGTGTCAAAAATGGCATTCTATGACTAGTCTTATACGATTACAAATGGCATAACATCAACTAAAAATAGCATAAACGATGAGTTCAATTCAACTACAAACGACATAAACAATGAGTTTGATTCATTTACATGACATAAACGATGAGTTTGATTCAACTACAAATGACAGAAACAACTAGTCTGCTAAAAAAAAACCAATGATAGAATGTCATTTTGACATAGTGAATTGACTTCAATTGAAAGGAAAAAAACAAAAGGAAAACTTCTATTAGGGTTTAGGGTTTGAGTTTTCTAATTGTAAAATTCATACCCCAAATTTTTTATCCAATGCTAATTTTGAAACACGAGAATTTTCTTGAGTTCAATTCTTATTATTTGTTTTTTGAAAACCTTGTATTTCTTTTTAAGGGCGATAATAATGTAACCAACTAATTTTACCACCACCACACCATATGGTGTTTATATTGCCAAAGGATCCAATTGTCACATGGATGCCATAGGCATTTTGAAAGGAACAAAAAAGCTCATTTCAAGAGACTAAACCCTCAAGCTCCCAATCTCACACTTGCCATTTACCTAGTCACATATTTATGGTGTAAAGACCTTTTGAATTTCAAAGACTTGTAGACTTGTTTGTGATATGAAATCACAATCCTTCCAATGGAAATGAGCATTGTTAAGTCAAATTTTTTTTCCCTTTTGGTTAGGCCACCTTTTTTCATCTAAAAAAACAGAGAACACTTTTGGTTGATCAAAGACAAGTTTCTCTTTCCCTAAAATAGATGATTTTTTCTTTAACTTTATAATTTTATGTTGGGCAAATCATGCAATTTTTCTCATTCTATAATATTTTTTTTGATTATATTTTTCAATTATTTATATGCAGTCTCTGGAAATCAGATTTAAAATTTTTATTTTTATTTTTTCGAATTAATTATCAATATTTCAAAATCCCGCAACAAATTGATTGTATGGAAAATTGGATGCCATAGATGGGAACAATGTTTTTTGTTTCAATTTTTTGCTTTAGTGTCACCAATGAGCATCCCAAGAAGGATTTACCAATAAATGGCAATGTATTCCTAAAACCTATCCAAAAAAAATTTAATGTTTTTATAATTTGGGTACCTCTAGGGTAGAAAGGTTGGTCATAGTATACTTAAGTGCTCAAAGGACATTTCTGATCTCATTTAGAGTCAGTTGTGTCTCTCGTTTGAAAATGGATTGTAGACATTTTATGAATGCATATATTACAATTTAAATCATTCAATTTGGTTAAGAGACGGCCAAGTTATGGCCTCCCAAAATTAAAATTGTCACTAAAAAAAAAAAACCATCACCAATCATCCCATACCTTGGTTTGCAACCAAAGTTTGCCCTATTAACGCACATGCAAACTCTAACATGTGCTCAACATCTGTGCTTTCAATACAAAATTAATAAACCCATCACCAAAATACCATCTTAGAAAAACATTCACTTTCATTCAATGGATCAAATTAGAAAACGTACATGAAGCAAAAAAATCTATGATTATACATAACCCAACATTCCACTAAACCCTAAATTGTTCAAAATCTTATCACCACTATCCCACCACCCTCACCACACACAACAATTTCCTCTTTTATCTTTGCCATTTTTCTCTTCCTGTTTAAGTTGGAAAACATTGTGAAACTTGCGATTAATTCCTCTTTTGTTGTTGTACAATTCATTATGTCTTGTTTTTGTTGTTGGTCTCCTGGTGTTAGCACAACTCATTGTGGTCTAGCTCTTGGTGTACAACATGTTGTTTGCATGATATTTCAACTTAAAGTACAAATGGGTTCTCGTTTTTAGTTCTTGAATATTTGAAGAAACATTCTAACTTGAATTTTTTCATTATTGTGTAGGTGTTGAATGTTGATGGTGGAACTTGTGATTCTAGAGCACCCTTTTTCAAATTTTGTGCAAGTTTTTTTGTTTTTGGTCTCTTTTTTGCACTTTCTTTTTTCAAGCAATCCACTCCCATGTGTTATTGTGTTTTTGGTCTAGTTGAACCCTCCAAACTCATGTTCTTGAGTTCTTGAATTTTCGTAGCCATTGCACCCCAACTCCAATTCTTGTGTTTATGTAAAATTCAACCACCCCCCTTGTGGTTTTGTGTTTTTGGAGCAATCAAACCCCTTATGTTTTTAAAGGACATCCCTTGTCCCTCTTATGTTTCTAGAGGCAATCTAACTCACCCCCTAAGGTCTTTATTTGTTTGTTTTATGTTTTTTAAACACCTAATCCCCTCCTTCAACCCCTTATGATCTTTTATGTTTGTTTTGTGTTTTTTGAACTCATAATCCCCTCCTTCAACCCCTTCAATTCCTTTGTTATTTGTTTTGTGTTTTTTGAACACTTGATCCCCTTCCTCAACCCCTTCAGGTCCTTTCTTGTTTATTCTATGTTTTTTGAACACCACTTTATCCCTTCCCTCAACCCCTTCAATTCCTTTGTTAGTTGTTTTGTGTTTTTTTGAGCACTTGATCCCCTTCCTCAACCCCTTCAAATCCTTTCTTGTTTATTCTATGTTTTTTGAACCCTCCCTCAACCGTTTCAAGTCCTTTTTGTTTGTTTTGTGTTTTTTCAACACTTGATTCCTTCCTTCAACCCCCTAAGGTTTTCTTTTGTGTTTTTTGAACACCCAATCCCCTCCTTCAACCCCTTCAAGTTCATTGTTGTTTGTTTTGTATTTTTTGAGCACATGATCCCCTCTGTCAACCCCCTCAAGTCTTTTTCTATTTGTTGTGTGTTTTTCAAACACCTTATCCCTCCCTCAACCCCTTTAGGTCTTTTTCTATTTGTTTTGTGTTTTTTAAGCACCTAATCCCCTCCTTCAACCCACTTAGGTCCTTTTTTTGTTTTCTTTGTGTTTTTTGGGCACATGATCCCCTCCTTCAACCCTTTTGATCTTATTCGTGAACTAATTAATTAAGGTGGTTGTAAACATGTTGCAACATATCCTCGTGCTTGCATTCAAGCCCTTGCTTGTTGTTTATCTTGTTTATGAACGTCTATTGTGCACCCAAGGTTCACACCCCTATAATTAAGAGGGTGAGTTTGTAGTTCAGTTTGGAAGTTATAATGAAATCTCTCCCCTGCACTTTTAATTACTTAACTAATCAAGCTAAAATGAATTTGGTTCGTTGTTTTCTTTCAAATTCCTAGCTAGTCATTCTCTCAATTACAATTAAGGAAATTACAATATTCTTAACTTGTTTTTCTTACCTTTCTTTCCTTTGAACTTCGTTAATTATTTATATTCCCTCTTTTTCAGTGCCTTTTGTTGCAAAATGCTCAAGTATTCCTTTGATGTTACTACATGACTTTGAAAATAATTAACTAATGGTTCTTTACCATGGGTCTTTCTTGCAAGTAGAGGAGCCAAAGGGAACAAATTACCTTTTGTTAAGACTTGTTGAGTTGTGTTGGTGAAGTTGTTAGTTCCCATTTCCACCTCTATTGCAACTTCATTTATGTTCACAACTAGATTTGATGTGTTTATTGCAGACCCTAGTTTATGGTTATAGAGTCTATAGGCATGTCTAATAATACCTAAGGTTCATTTCGGAAACACTAGCAACTAAGGATTCATGATATAGAAGAGTTATGTTGATATGTTCCTTTGCAACATAGGATTTTCCCCATTTGATATCAGTATCCTCCTCTTCATTGGATGTGGAATCTACATGTTTTTCCTTTAATGTATTATCTATTATGTACAAACTATTAGGGATTTTTTTCATGTATTGTTTTAAGGTTCAAATCCCATATCTATATTAAAACAAAAAATACTTGAAATTTGTAAGATTTTTCATAGATGCCATGATTGAAAAAAAATGTCAATCCATAGTCATAACAAACAACATGAACAACAAACACATCACTTGCAATAATTTTGGATTCTTAGAAATTTTCATAAAACCCTAAACCTTATTGAAACTTCTTACATTTTATGAAATCCAAAATTTAAAAATATTAATAAAAAAGTAAGGAAAAATGTTACTTGCACAAAAGAGGTTGAACACCATAACACAAGCATCAAGTTGATTTGTAAATACACCTTCCCAAAACACTTGCATGGTAATTTCAATTGTATACTCTAAAGAACCCTCACAACAAGTTGTATAGCAAAACAAAAGGAGTTATAAAACCCCTTAGCCCAAAAAAACCTTGTAAAATGGTTGCAAATTGTTATAAATTGTTACATATATGGGAGGCAAGTTAGCATTTCTTGTTTGAACTGATGGCAATAACCAAAAAACAACAATAACATTCAAGAAACACAACATACTTGAGCCCTCTTAATTTGATGATGATGATCAACTTTCTTACACACATATATCACCAACAACAATAGGCAAATGACCGAAATGCTTTGTGGAATTGACACTTTGGAACAATAATGTAGACAACCACAAATAATAAAGTTTTACACAAATGGATTGTACAAATAAGCATAAACAATCAATGTGTAAAAAGAAGTGTAAATCTTTTAGGAGAACATTCACCTTTAAATGTTGCATCCTCTTCAACAAAGTTTTACACAAAAAAAATTGCACAAATAAGCATAAACAATCAATGTGTAGAAAGAAATGTAAAACTTTTAGGAAAACATTCACCTTTAAAGGATGCATCCTCCTTAACAAAGTTTTACACAAAAAAGATTGCACAAATAAGCATAAACAATCAATGTGTAAAAAGAAGTGTAAGTCCTTTAAAAGAACACTTACTTTTAAAGGATGCATCCTTTTCAACAAAACTTTACACAAAAAGGTTGCACAAATAAGCATAAACAATCAATGTGTAGAAAAAAGTGTAAGTCCTTTAAAGGAACACTTACCTTTAAAGGATGCATCCTCCTCAACTTTTTATAGCCTTCACACACAGATAAACCTTTAATAAGTTGAATTGTACAATGCCTTGCATTACTAAAGAAATTAACCCTAGTCAAAGAGTATGCATTCATAAGGATCTTCCCATATCTAGAACAATTTGCAAAATAAATAATAGAGGATCTTTTTAAGATGGCAAAATACCCTTTCCAATTTTTTAAAAAGTGACCATCACTGTGGCATTGACCTATAATGAAAAAAGCCAAAATGTAACATGACTTTGAAGCTAAAGGAAACAATGATGACATTGGAGACAATGAACATGGAACTACAATGCGACTTGTAAGTTGAATGCTCAAATGATGATGTTATACAAAGAGAATGTAACAAGAGATCACAATAGGAGGAACGGGGATGAATAGCAACAACTAACTTGTGATTCATTTTAGGTTAATTTATGTGAGGTGTTATGATCAAGGGTCATTGTTTGGAATTGACACACATTGATTTGTCAATGAATATGATCATGAATCAAAATCGCTAGTTGTAAAACCGACAATCTGTAAATGACACCTTTTACTTTTAACAAATTTACAAAATTTAAAAAGAAATTCCTTTCAAGGCTTTTCATTCCCTTTTTTTTTGGGTCACCTTTGATTGAAATTTCACACAAAAATAACATTGACCAATATGCACCAACACACCATGCAAGATGGATGCAATATAAATAAAGAACATTTTTTAGTTGTATTCATGTCCCATAACTAACTACAATGGTTAACAACCTTTTTGTCATCGCCAACTTTTTCCCAAAAACAAAAAAATAAAACAAAAAAATTTTGTGAAAATTTTCACAATTTTTGGGGCTCTTTAATCACCAAAATTCAGAATAAATAGTAAAAATTGTGAAAATTTTATATTTGGTCTCAATAAGTTAGTAAAAAATATCAAAAAATGATTTTTTTTTCCTTCATAGTTTATAGCCAAATTTGGTTACATCTTCCTATGGCTATTCACCACTTTCACTAAATCTTCCCATAATGACCACCACTTTAGCTAAATCACTAAAAAGAATCACAAGTGGATAGCTACATATTAACCATTTACATGTGTTGCATCTACCAACCTCATAGCCTATCAAAGTGCCTTGCTTACCTAGTTATATAGTAACCAATTACATTTCTTATGCATAATTTACCTATGATAAACACCCAATTAAATCAACGTTTCAATTTTGTGCAAAATTTTTCCAAAACAAAAAATAAATAAATAAAAGAAACATTTTGTCACAAATTAAGATTTGTTCTTGAAAAAATCTAAAAATTGTTGAGATTTTTTTAAACTATTTTTTTGAAAAATTCTTCACATTTGGACGTTCATTTTAGTTTGGTAATATTTTAAAAACTAGTTTAAAACTATTTAGACATGTTCTAAAGACTAGTTGTGACCAAATAGTAGGTCACCACACCAGTGTGAACACAACAGGTTTTGAGGCTTGATTTGTGTTTTAATTAATCGCCCTAATTTTTGCGGCGAAAATCTTTCCAGTAATGCTACATGGGAATGCATGGGGAGGTCTATGTGTGTGTGTGATCTGAATTACAAGAATTAGGCGGCACAAATGATGATGAGGAGTGGAGCTGCATTGATGAGCGCAAGTGCAGAGGATGGCAGTGGTGATGTAAGGCGGCATGAATTATGGTAAAAGGGGGACTAACAGAAAAGAGGAGAAAGGAGGATAGCTTGTGGGAGGGAGGAGATTAGAGGAGGTGACGGCGAGTTTTTGGGACGCAGATAGACGGAGGGAAGAGAGGGGGAGTTGGTGGAGAGCAAGAGGAGCTAGGGGGAAGTGAAGAGAGGAATGTGGCAGATGAGGACAGAGGTGCATCGACAGATAGATTGAGAGGTCTGTTTTTGGAGAGGGCAATTGGGCCGAGTAGCTGTTTTGATTTTTGATGAACATGCAGAAGGTAGAAAAGTTTAGAGGATAGCTAGAGGCGGAGGCAAAACTGGAGATGAGTTTTTGCTTTTAAGTTTTGTGTTGGGGATGGAAGAGTAGAGCCGAAGGTGTCAAATGAGCTCAGAGATGCATAGATAGATTGTTTTGTTTTGTGGAGAAACTTGGCTGAGCTGTTGTAACTTTCCACTACGCCATCAACTTAGCTGAGTAGGATGTTTGATTTTTGATGAGTGGACTGGAATGAAAAAGCTTGTGCTATCGGGCAAATTTGTGAAATGCAAGATGTGAACTTTGGTTTCTAAAATTCTGTCTTGCCGATTTGTATGAGTGGAAGCCGTGCATGTTTGTTGATCAGAGAGTGTACATAGGAAGACTTAGTGATGAAGTATGAGGGAAAGGATCAATGGCTGTGTTTTGTCTCAGCAGCTCAGGAATTACAACATTGCTTAGACTCATACAGACTGTCAGGGTGTTGTTTGGTCTTGCACCCTTTCTTTTTGGTTACATAGTGACCATTTAATGTTAAATCCTTCTTAGGATGCTAGCCAATGACACAACATCAAAAAATTAAAAAAATAAAAATTCACCCAGGTAACATGAAAGGGAAGTATATAAGTGAAGGCCCTAATTTGCCAAAGGCCACCAGGCTTGGCTTGGTGCTTAGTGCTTAGTGTTTTACTACTTGCAAAATAATATTCTTTGAAGGCTCTTTCAACACAAAAACTTGAAGTCCTCATGAAACAAAATATACCACTTTAACTCATTCATTTCCTTCCACATTTAATCATCTCTAAACCCCAAACCCTAAAACCCCTAACACATGGTTGATTCGATAAACTCCAAACCCTAAACCCCCAACACATGGTTACCTCTATAAACCTCAAACCCTAAACCAACAATGCATGGTCGATTCTATAGACCCTAAACCCCCATCACATGGTTGGTTCTATAAACCCCAAACCCTAAACCCCCATCACATGGTTGGCTCTATAAACCCCAAACCCTAAACCCCCAACACATGGTTGGCTCTACAAACCCTAAACCCCCATCACATGTTTGGCTCTATAAACCTCAAACCCTAAACATCGCATGGTTGATTCTATAAACCCCAAACCCTAAACCCTCAACACATGGTTGGTTCTACATGGCAGGTTCCAAGATGTTGAGTGTGTTGTGACATTGAGCTTATCCCGTTTTACACTCAGAGTCAAGGCCGATGTTCAACCCAAATCAAACATTCCTATTGGTCCAAGAGTTGAAATTAGCCCCTAGGGCTGTTTACATTAGGAGTCAAGGGCTGAAATAGGAAATAAATAAATAAATAAAAATTCAATCCGCCCCGAGCTACTAATTAATAAATGCTGAACTTTTATGGCCTTGTATTGGCCCCCAAAGCTGAGAAAGGATATCATCCAATTTGAAGAAGATTATCATCCAATTTGAAGAAGACTATCATTTGAAGAAGATTATCATCCAATTTGAAGAAGACTATCATCCAATTTGTAAAGATTATCATCCAATTTGGCAACCCTTGGGGCCAAACAACAGGCCAAAAATGCTCAAAGTTGGCCCCAAGTTTTTTCAGCCCTGCCTCATAGTGTAAACCAGGCCTCAAAACTGGGTATGAAACTCCTATAAGGACTAATAATGTAGGTGAGAGACACAGTTGAGGCCAAAACTGCTCAAAGTTGGTCCCGAGTTTGTTTTGGGCCTGACTCATAGTGTAAAAGCAGGCCTCAAAACTGGGTGTGAAACTCCTATAAGGACTAATGTAGGTGAGAGACCCAGTTTGGGTCCCCCTTTTTCTTTTGGTGTTTTTTTTTGGGGGTCCTGTGTACTGTTTTCATCCTGACTTTTGATTTAAAACTGGGCCCAGTTTGGGGATACTTTTTTTTACATAGAGGGGGAAAAAGGTCTTCCCCCAAGCAAAGTAGGGAAAACACAAGACCAATACACCTCCTGTTTGATCATAAAGGGGTTGAGATTTTTAAAAAAAACATTGAAAAAAAAAAACCCAAAAAAGAAAAAACCCTAGTATCTTGGAAAATTCAAATCTAATTATATTATTATTCTCAGAAATGTTGAAATTTTCAAAAATTATTTCTTCCAAAATCAAGAAATATTGTGAAGAAAAATAGTGAATAATTTAGGAATATTCCATAGGTTGAAAATGAATATTTCAAAATTAATTAATTAATTAATTATTCAACAAACATGTGTTTAAAATGGCCAAGGTTCTAGTACCCTAGTACTAGTTATAAAATAATACCTTAGTATGTACCTTGGCCATATCAATTAATTAAGTAATTAATTTTGAAACATTTCATTTCAAAAAATGGAATATTCCTAAATAATTCACTATTTTCCTTCTATATATATATAATTTTATTTTTTTGATTTGGAAGAAATAAATTTTTTGGGGAAAATTTCAACATTTCTGAAAATAATAGAATTAGTGTCAAATTGGCCCAAGGTAGGTACTAACTAAGGTACTTCTATAATGAATGTGAGCACAATATCCTTGCCTTTTGGTAGGCAAGGCCCCCCAAAACAAAGCTGTGGTCAAAATTGAAGAGTTGGTGATTGATTGGGTGGGGCCCCAAAAATCCACCATTTTTTCTTAAAACCCTAAGTCTAGGGTTTTTATAGTAGGGTTTTCATAGTAGGGTTTTTATAGTAGTTTTAAACTCTACTTGTATTTTGGGTTTGATTTGTTTGGGAGGAAGAAAATGGGGTCCATTCAGAGGAGGAAGACTAGTTTCAAATCACTTTTGTGCAACAAAACTGAATAGAAGAAGACTCCACAAGAAATTGGGTTCACCTCACTTCCAGAATTAATTACTCATAGTTTGGGGTTTTGGGGTTTTGAGGTTTTGAGGTTTTTCAAGAAGAAGCTATAGAGAGATGGAGGTGGGTTGGGGAGGAGGATTAGTGATAGCAATTGTTGTGACATGGGTAGTTGGAGCTTATTGTTATTGGTGTGTTAGAGCTTTACCCATTGGAATTCCAAGGCTCCTTGCTAGCATACCAGTGCTAGTAGTTTATGCTTCTTTGCCATTGATCTTCAACAGGCAGGCTCACTTGATTGGTGTTGGAGCTTATTTCTGTATCTTCACATGGGTGGGATCATTCAAGTTGCTGCTGTTTTGTTGGAATCAAGGACCTGGATGTGAGCCTTGGGTGTTTGCATCCTTCCCCAGGTTTGCAATTGTCATGAGCTTTCCTGCTCACATCAAAAGGAAAGGGAGGGTTGTGAAGAAAATCCCTGAAAGTAGTTCATGGTTTGTTCATATCATGGAATCCGAGACATGGAGCATGCTCTTAGTGAGATCGGGTGTGAAGGTCATCCTTTTGGGTTATTTGCTTAATCATGTGTTTCCTATGCGGGATTCAATCCCCAAAAATGTCATGTTGGGGCTCTACTGCATCCAGCTCTATCTTTTTGCCACAATTCTGTTGGAAACTCTAGGAGCCATAGCCAATTCTGTGTTTGGAGTTGAGCTTGAGCCACACTTTGATAACCCTCTCATGGCTACTTCACTGGAGGAGTTTTGGGCAAGGAGGTGGAACCTCCTTGTCAGCAACATGCTGCGCGAAACTGTTTACAATCCTGTATATTGGTTGCTTAAGACTAGGCAACAAAAGCTCATGGCACCTGTTGCAAATCAGACATCCAGTGAGCAGCAATCTGGAGCATTTGGTGCAACCAACTTGCAATCTGCTCCAGGAATCAAGTCAAGACGCTCAATTCAAGAGGGGATTTCTGAAGCTCAACAACAACAACAACCAGTTGCAGAGAAGAAACCTGCATCTCAATTCGACATACCTAAGTTCTATGCAATGGTTGCAGCTTTTTTTGTGTCTGGCCTTGCACATGAGCTTGCTGTGTACTACATGACCTTACAAGTGACAGGTGAGATGACTGCTTTCTTCACCCTTCAAGGACTAGCCACTGGGCTGGAAGCCAGTTTGAAAGTCTACTACCCACAACTAAAACCTCCAAAATTTTTATGCAGATTTCTAACTCTTGGGTTTTGTTTCATCACCTCAAGCTATCTGTTTTGGCCACCCATGTCTCGAGGTGCTGACTTGCAGGTGATTGCTGAAATGCAGCAAATTCTCAGGATCTTCTGAGCTGGTTGATTCTTAGTTGAGTTTGTAGCTAGAGGAATTTCATTTCATAGCCCTTGTCCTAGAATCAAAGACAGGCAAAATTTCAGGGAAATTTCAGGTAAATACTACACACACAAATCATCTGTTCTTTCCAAACCAGGAAACTGATTTCCACCAGATTTGATTTTGTACATTTGGGATATCTGATTTTGGGGACACATTCCTCAAGACAAGCAATGGAGCTTGTAATTCACATAACCTTGTCCTCTCACAAGTTCACACGAGTGTGTCTTGCTTCTCTCTGTCAAGTACCAGATACCTCTTTCCTTTTCTCTCTTTTATCGCTCTTCTTGTGTTCCCTCTTCTTCTTCATGCTTTTCATCTTGTCTTTTGTTTTTAGGTTTTGTTGAGGAACCAACATTCATGGTTGAATTTTCCTTGTACTGCTACTCTTGCAGCAGAAAACTCAGTAAGTAGGCTGATGAATGGTTTTGACCTCAACCCAACAACCAGCAGTTGAGCTGTTGAAGGAAGTGGCTGCTGTTATGTTAGTAGGAGGTTAATACCATACATGTACATGATTGAAGGTCTCTCTGAACACACACGATGACTGTCTCTGTTTTGTACAAACCACTCTCCTTGCCTTTGTTCATTCTCTTTGTTTTTTAGGGTTTAGGGTTTCCTCTTTTTTCATGCAATTTGCTGATATGTTGATAGATCTGAAATCTCTACAAACCAATACTATTGAGTCGAGTC
Organism: Sphagnum contortum; assembly: GCA_963920785.1. Lineage (NCBI taxonomy): Eukaryota > Viridiplantae > Streptophyta > Sphagnopsida > Sphagnales > Sphagnaceae > Sphagnum > Sphagnum contortum. Next base: position 11,600,371 of record OY987293.1, on the reverse strand, counting down.
TCAATTGCTTTCAGGTCGACTAAAAAAATAAGTGCAGAGTAACTTCATTCTCAGTACTTATGATGAAGATACATTGACAAATTCATTGCTGTGTCTCAGCTTCTGTGAAGAAAATGTCTCTTTTTTTGAATAATATTTCTCTTTAGGAAATTGTTCAGTTTCCTACTTTGAATATAAAGAGAGAATGCAGTCTCTCATAGTGCAGTATACAAACATTCCATGCAATCAGAAGTGCTTTTAAGTTTGCCTTTCCCCTCTTCACGGGAATGTATGAAGCAGATTTTGTTTTGTTTTTTGCCTTCCATTGACAGTGGTTTTTTATCCAAGGCAATGGGCAGTTCAACTTTCCAACCCATTTGAGTTTCAAATTGAAACATTTATGATACGTGCATGTGTGTTTCCTCAGTTGTTACAATTTGGATTTTCTTAGTAGCTAGCTGGCTCATGAAGATGCTCGAGGTTGTAACCCTTCATCCCTTGTCTGAAGTCATTGGCCCAGGAGCATCATATAGAGAGGTGACAATTATGGCTTTCAAGTGCTCAGTGATGTTCAAGGATCTGAAACCAACTCCACCCATCTTAAAAGAGATCAATGTTTCTGCAACCAAAGCAGCTTGTTCCAGTATAAAAACAACATGAAATGCAAAACATAAATTGCAAAAAGAAAGAAATGTAAAGAGGGGGAAGAAAAAAACAAAGGCAAAAGAAGGACAAGGCAAAAGGAGTCTTCGGAGCCTTTTTACATGATGTAGATGATTGTGCGTGACATAGATAATTTCATTTGCTTCTTCTTTTTTTCCTTAAATTTTGCAAGAAGATGAAATTCAAAGCAAAAATTGCAAACAACATGTGGAATGAAATCACAAGTGAAGCATTGGAATGAAACAACAAACAAGAAACAAATCTAGAAAGAAAGAACAAAATCATGAAGATTACAAAGCTAGATGTTATCCAACAAGGAATGTGTGCATGGAAATCACAAATATGACAATTCACTCGATGTAAATTACAAAAAGGAAACATGTAGGAATGCACAAAAAGCTAAAAGAAGTGATGAGAAAGTGATGCTAGTACTTAAAAACAATACAAATGAAAAGACAAAACAATGAAAAAGGTGATGGAAAGACATTTAGGTTAAAACATTGTCATTTCTTTACAAAAAAAGCTAAAAGGAATGATGAAAAAGTGATGCTAGTACTTAAAAGCAATACAAATGAAAAGACAAATAAAATGAAAAAGGCAATGGAAAGTCATTTATTTTCTTTTTTTTGGTAATGAAATATTTAGTCCTTGATAAAGGGCATTGGAAGAATCATAAAACATCAACAAGAATAACATGTGGTTAAAACAAGTAAACACATTTACATTCCCATTCAATATTTTCATTGATGTTAGGTATCACAAAAAAATTAAGTTGTTGGTGACAAAGTAGCATTACAAGCTTCACCAACTAGTCTTGGCAAGTTTTGTTAAGAAATCCAATGTACTATTTATTGAATAAGAACAAAAAATGTTGATATAATCAATGTGTAAGTTGATGTTTTTGGATGGTTTGAATAATTGATCTGGATACTTTTGTATGTGAAACTTTTTCATAAGGGGCTATTTTGAATTCAAGTTAATGGGCTTTGATGAATTCATTTCATTATCCTCAGCTATCGGTTTTGGTTTTGAGGTTCTATTAAGAGGTTTCAAAAAAATGATGGGTAGATGTTATGTGTTATTTTGCAAGCCGACATTGTCTAGTTGTTGATGTTATTGAAACTTTTTAAACATTTGCTTGTTGTTGTCTTACAACTTAGGTTTGTTAACAATCTTGGGCCACATTTGTTATTTTTACGAGATGAACTTATATGGAAGGCTTTTAATGAGGTATGATTTTTGACATCTATAATTAGTCACACCTAATTATGATTAATTGTTGACATGCTAACAACAAAATTTCCTAACTCGAAGGAAAAAATCTTATCAAGTAAAATTGGTTTAAGTATTGGAATCACCCAAATGAAGAGAAAACTTGTTCTTTGAGGGTATGGGATGGAGGTAACTATTCGCTATGATCCCATTTTTTACAAAAAGTACATTTTTCAATTGTACATTTTTTTTGTTATGTTTGAATTATTTTTTTTCTTTTGATTTGTTTCTATTATGTTTTTTATTTTTTCATATTATTTTTATTATTTTTGTAGGTACAATCATAGTAAAAACTTTATATATATATATGCTTGCTTTATTGGTGGGTTTATGAATTTTGAATTTTTTTACACTTTTCATTTTTGTATGTAAGTGCAATTGGATTGATAAACAATTGAGAAATAGGGTGATGCAATTGATAGTAACAAGGGAATTGAGGGGTGGCCATTTGTTGCAATATGACAAAGCCTTTAGTGAAGAGTAAGTTGTGTATGATAAGATCAAGGTGTGTTTTGTTCATCATTTTTATTTTTTTCAATTTTCACGTTTTTGCATAATTCTTGGCTTTTGGTTTGTAACTACTTGTGTTATGTGTAGGAATTCCATTATGGAAGAGCTTTTGATGTAATTGTTTCCTTTCATCTTGTTTTAGTTGATGAAAAAGATGTTTGATCTTGTTCATGATAACTATGTTATTGATGGCGTTCTTATTGTTTGAGTTATTGGTGTGCATGGTGGTGTGGATGGTGTTTGTGTTTTTTACTAAGTTGTTGCTTGTATTTTTTTGTGTGTAAGTTATTTGTGTGTAAAATGGTTTGGATGTTGTTCATGCTTTTGACGAAGTTGCTACTACTAATGTTGTAAAAAAGTTAAAGTTTGTAATTTTACAAACCAAGAGAATTTCATTGTGTATGTTTCAGAAACTAATAATGTAATTATTGATCACAATGACATTTTTAGGAATGATTTGTTCAAGAATGAACTTTTGAAGCATATATAAGGGCATTATTAGATGTAATATTTCAATGTAGTGCACCATTGAGACTACGAATGTTAATATGGCATTGAATCATGTATTTGGTTACTAGTAGAATTATGCCATAGCTATCAACTATCTTGTTAATCCAAAATATGTTCCTATTTTTGCACCACCACATGATGTAGTTGATAAATGATCATGTTGAATTTTTTTCATATTTATACTTCTAGTTAAAATTTGTATATTTATAATTTTGTAGATTGCCATGCTCATTTATGTCTGTGATTTAGTTGTTGCAAGAGATATCCCCAAGGTTGTCATTGTGTTTTTGCATCTATCACAATGTAACGAATGCATTTGGACATAGACATAATCTTGTGTTGTGTTAGTATAATGTCAACCTAGGTCAAAACAAAGTTGGGTTGCTTACAAAACCATTAAAGATGATTGAAAATCATGTCATTTAATCATCCTAAGCCTTGCTAGCAATTGAATTTTTTTGGGGTGGCAACTGAATTTTTTTCAAACAATGACCAAATGTTTTTGGGGAATAATTAAATATTCTCAATTATTAGATCAATGGTGAAAATTAAGCCTTGGTCCATTGAATGGCTAAAATGTTTTGGAAGCAATTATTATAACATTGTTCAAAAAGTGCAGTTGCTACAATTGGCAACCAAATTTTTGTAATCACCCAATTTGATGACCAATTTGTTTTTATTGTGTAGGTTGGTGACATTTTCTTTTGTGTAGTGACAAATGTTTTTTAGTCATTGGATCAATGGCCATTGTCGATCAAACAATTAAATTTTTTTAGGTACCTTTCAAAAGTTTTTTTAATAGACCAAAAAATTTGGTCGCCTATTGTGGCAACTAAAACTTAAAAGTTGGTGATTGAAAATTTTCGATTACCTAGTTTAGTGACAAGAAAATTTAAAATTCAATCACTAATCCTTTATTGATCAAATATGTTTTTGGTTGCCATACATAATGGGGGCAACTTGGTATAATGAATTTTTTTTTTATGTTAGTCCTAATGGATGCAACTAATGTTCAATGGATGTCGACGTGATGCCCAACACAAAATGGCTATGTCATGCTAATTTTAATAACCCTTGATATTGGTTTACTTTGATTGATATTAATTGCATTATACCATTGATTTGAACAAGTTGTAATTTTAATTGATTTAAAATATAATTGTCAATGTTCATCATATGTATTTTGAAGTTGAGTTTTTCGTGATACTAATTGTTTTAGGAGACACTTGGAAGTTGGTGTTTTTTTAATGTTCAAGTGTAATTTGAAGTTAATTTGTTTTGAGCAATTGGATTATGATGTTTGAATTTGAATTTGGACAAATGAGGTTGAAAGTCTTTAACATTTGCACTTGAAATATTTAATTTGAAATGGTTTTCTTAATTTATCATAAGTTTGATTTTTTTTTAAAAAAATTTGTTGTCATTCACTATGAAAGGAGATATGTTAAAGTTTAGTGTGTGAATAGATTTTACTATGGAAAAAGGAAAAAAATTTAAAAAGAAGGAAAAAAAAAAGAAAAAAAAAACTTCCAACCATTGGAAGTTCTTTTATAGGCTAAAGAGTAATTTCCAAGGACTAGAAGGCCCATTTTCAGCTTGATGAGTAACTTTTAAATTTTTGTAATATTTTGTAAAATTGAAGCCAGGAAACATTCTGAAAATACATTAAACTTTTTTCATCAATTCTTTACACTCTCATATTTGGGGCCTCTAATGCAAGGTTCATATTTCTAACTTGGGTTCCACAATATTGTGCATTATTAGTGAGTAACTATGTTCATTGATTAAAAAATGAATTGATTTAACAAAAAAATGAATTTCATCCCAATGAAAACATTCAATAACATGTAATTTGAAATGGATTGAAGTTTAATTCAATTTAATTTAATTGGATTCTAATTCAAAATAGTATTCAACTTCAATTGAAAAAAAATTGGATGCAAATTGGTGTAAAAATATTGAAAATCTACTTGTGACTATGATGTTGAGAAAAAAAAGTTGAAAAAATACTTTTTTATTCTTCTTTATTTGATAATTTCAACATGGAGATTCGAATTTGAAACCATCCACATGATGACTAATCCAAAAGAATGATTTGTGGGATTTAAAGTTGTCTTACTTAAATTAAACTAACTAATCCAATGAATTATTGTCATTGGAATATGATTTGAAGTTTTATATTTAGTCGATTACATATCAATTTCTACGTAAATTCAATTGCGGAATAGGCTATTTTTACATGGGGTTCCAATAAAAGGGTTATTTGACTTAGAACCATAGTCACTTGATGTATATAAATTATGTTATTTCACAATATTCTTTCACCTCTTCTCATAATCTATCTATAGAATAATTTAATTATAACACTAGCATAGATGAGTTCAATGGCTTGATTATAACCTAAATAATTGCTCCAATTTTTTTGGTGTAATTGGAGGGCATGTTACTATAGCATATCTTTTCCTTTGTTGTTTTGGGGGAGGGTTGGGGGGATTTCATTTAGTGTATATGGAATGAGGGTTTGTGTGAGGTAGAGTTGAATGTGAACTCAAATTTCAATAAAGCTTGTTGTTGAGGGTTTTATTGAACATAAAGACCATGCTCAAATTTTATTTAATGTTTTTCCCCATGATACTTATTGGGTATCATGGGAATTAAAAAAAACTTTGAACACTTTTAGAAGATGGAATGCTTGTGCCTTTTGAATTTTTTAAATTGTTTAAATACACTAGTGAATTATGAGGAGCTTTTTATGAAAAAGAATGAAACACCCATAGGATCAATGGTTTGTTTGGAACAACAATTAGCCACAAGTGCCACTTGTAACATGGTTATAAGCTTATAAACCAAGTTTAAAGTCTAGAATTTGGGCTACCTATCTTATTCCGTGTTTATTAAATGTGTTAATCAACCCCATTCTCATCACTTCACATTCATCCCTTTGTAATCGTCATTGATTTACACTCTCCTCCTTGTAAGCTCATTAACAACTAATGTAGTGTGAGTTGAAGTACCCAAAAACAAAAAAAAAAGCTACATTTGTAAGGAAACTTAATTTGCATGGTGTATTAAAAAGGTATTATGTATGAATGCTTACAAAGTTAAGTGTAAAACTTCACTTGCATAAAGTATTTCCATTCAACCTTAAGGACAAATGATTTGGTTTAAATCAACATTACCAACCCTCAAACATGTATGGTGAAACTTGAAAAACAAAAGTGTAAAGATTAGTGTTGTGAAGGTATTTGGTTTAGGTTTTTGTGAACTAGGCTCAGTTGATACATGAACTATATTGTGGAACTAAATATGTTTTTGGGCTAAATTTGAAATTAAGATCAAAATTAAAATTGTGAAAAAACATTTTTGAACATAAGGTTAAGATCTTTGTGTAGGAAAATTGATTTTTTTTTTGATGAATAGGTTGAACTTTATAATTAAATATGAATTTTAATTTATTGTTGAATTTTGTTATTATATACACCCTTATTTATTTATTTTTTTGAATTATTTTTCCCCCTACAATTTCTAGCATTGGGGAGTGTGTAATATGTAAATACAAATATACCTATTGGACTTAGGAGATTACACAAAAGTCTATCTAAAGGGTTAACTAGGGATTTAAAAAGCGATTTAGGGATTATTTAAGGGTTTGTTAGGCTTATTTAAGGATTGTCTAAAAAAACACATATGGGTTTACCTAGGTTACAAGGTACCTAAAAACTACTAAAAGGCCTATTTAGGGAACCCAAGGGGACACCTAAAGACCTACATAAGCTATGAGATACATAAAGATTATTTAAAACCTACTTAAATAGCTCTTGATTAGGTAGGTAATCTATGAGTAAGTAGATAGTTCGCGATAGAAAGGTAGATAGACTTAACCTAATTAACCCCAATTAAATAGCTTCCTAGTCTACATGACCATAATGTCGGTCAAGGGTTTAGGGTTTAGGGTGGGTTTAGGGTTACGATAATCATAAATTATGATAATCAAATTAATTAATTAATTAATTTTGGGAGAGGATTTGTCAATGACCTTAGAATCAAAAAAATTTAGGAGCTATTTAAATGTGATTAAATAGCTCCGAGTCAATTAAATAGCTCATGAGGAGGCCTTTACGATGTGAATTATTATTCCTCCCATTCCCAACTTCCATTCTCATGAAAAAAAAAAAAGTGGGTGGAATAAAGTGAGAGACTTATTAATTAAATGTTTATTTGTCGGGGCCAATTCATTAATTAATGAATTTTTGAAATTTTCATTTCAACAAGGAAAATATTCTTGAAAATTCAATTGTTTTCAAAATTTATTTGAAAAAAAAAAAAGGTCTCAAAATTCTCAAACATTTCTGAAAATAATGTAATTAGTGTTTGATAAGCAGCCAAGGTAGGGTAGGGTAGGGTAGGGTATTGGAGATGCTCATTTTTGAGGTATACTTGTTGTTGGTAGTTATATAGGTACAATTTTAAAAAATCTTGTTTTTAATTTCCGGAACAAAAAACCCAAGTAGTTGCTATTTCCCAATTGTGTTAAAATTCAAATTTTACAATAAAAAAATGAAAATTTCCCCCAAAAAATTAATTCCCAATTTTTTAAAACCTCAAAAAACATGGGTTGAACC